>LS997567.1:21437607-21447607 GCA_000469685.2 Haemonchus contortus | reverse complement strand
ATGCAATAGGATATGTAATAATATAAAATCAGGCAAAAACTACTCATTAGTTGCTCATAGGAATAATTCCAGTTTCCTTCTCAAATCACACCAGGATCGTGATGCCAACATGCTCACGATAACTGGTGTAAATCTAGAAAGAAAAACCTGCTTATCTGAAGATTCGACTGCTTAATAGCAATGAATTCAGCAATCCTTACTATACATAAACCACATCCTTGGTGTGTCTGTATGTTTGTCTGTTTGTTTGTCTGTTTGTCTGTTTGTCGTCGCAAATTTCAGTATCATCTGACGAAGCAACTGTAGAGATCGGGTCAAGTTTGGAATGGGTCGAGCATAAGGCAGGACCAACAGAGCACACGTGAGCTCAGCGGAGCTCCGCCCCCAAGGGGCGTTGCGTGCGCAGGAATTGGGCGGGGTCATGGGCGAATTCTTCCAATTCGGTCTCATAACATTCCAGACACCGGAAAAAATGTGCAAAGGTGAGGGATGGGTCAAAAATTAAATCCTTACTATACATAAACCACATCCTTGGTGTGTCTGTATGTTTGTCTGTTTGTTTGTCTGTTTGTCTGTTTGTCGTCGCAAATTTCAGTATCATCTGACGAAGCAACTGTAGAGATCGGGTCAAGTTTGGAATGGGTCGAGCATAAGGCAGGACCAACAGAGCACACGTGAGCTCAGCGGAGCTCCGCCCCCAAGGGGCGTTGCGTGCGCAGGAATTGGGCGGGGTCATGGGCGAATTCTTCCAATTCGGTCTCATAACATTCCAGACACCGGAAAAAATGTGCAAAGGTGAGGGATGGGTCAAAAATTAAATCCTTACTATACATAAACCACATCCTTGGTGTGTCTGTATGTTTGTCTGTTTGTTTGTCTGTTTGTCTGTTTGTCGTCGCAAATTTCAGTATCATCTGACGAAGCAACTGTAGAGATCGGGTCAAGTTTGGAATGGGTCGAGCATAAGGCAGGACCAACAGAGCACACGTGAGCTCAGCGGAGCTCCGCCCCCAAGGGGCGTTGCGTGCGCAGGAATTGGGCGGGGTCATGGGCGAATTCTTCCAATTCGGTCTCATAACATTCCAGACACCGGAAAAAATGTGCAAAGGTGAGGGATGGGTCAAAAATTAAATCCTTACTATACATAAACCACATCCTTGGTGTGTCTGTATGTTTGTCTGTTTGTTTGTCTGTTTGTCTGTTTGTCGTCGCAAATTTCAGTATCATCTGACGAAGCAACTGTAGAGATCGGGTCAAGTTTGGAATGGGTCGAGCATAAGGCAGGACCAACAGAGCACACGTGAGCTCAGCGGAGCTCCGCCCCCAAGGGGCGTTGCGTGCGCAGGAATTGGGCGGGGTCATGGGCGAATTCTTCCAATTCGGTCTCATAACATTCCAGACACCGGGAAAAATGTGCAAAGGTGAGGGATGGGTCAAAAATTAAAATAAAGGAAATTTACCGGCGGTGGGCGGGGCGTTCTCGCAATGGACGGTACTTTCCACAGAGATTGATAACTTGATTCAACGAAGGCGTCGAGGCCAGGAAAAAAATAAAAAGAGTGAGCAAGGCCTTATGCGCGCTGGGCATGCGTAAGTACAGCGAAGACCCGCCTACGAGGGGCGGGGCGGCGTTGAGGTGAAAGGTACTTTTCAAAAATTAGTGTAACTTCGTTCGGAAACGTTCTAGAATGCGGGAAAAAAGTGATTGGAGGTAATGGAACAAATGTGGTCAAATTCTCGAAGTGGGCTGGGTTGGCACCAAAGTGGGCGGGGCTTAGATCAAAAATTCATAACTCTATCAGAAACGTTTTAGGGTGCGGCAAAAAGGTATTAAGGTGAAAAAGAACAAATGTGGTCAAATCCCAGAAGTGGGCGGGGCTGGCACTAAAGTGGGCGGGGCTTAGATCAAAAATTTATAACTCTATTCAGAAAAGTTTTGGAATGCGGCAAAAAGGTAGTAGGGTGCAAAAGAACAAATGTGGTCAAACCCCAGAAGTAGGCGGGGTTGGCACTGAAGTGGGCGGGGCTTAGGTCAAAAATTTGTAAACTATATTCAGAAACATTCTGGGATGTGGCAAAAAGGTATTAAGGTGTAAAAGAACAAATGTGGTCAAATCCCAGAAGTGGGCGGGGCTGACACTAAAGTGGGCGGGGCTTAGATCAAAAATTTATAACTCTATTCAGAAAAGTTTTGGGATGCGGCAAAAAGGTAGTAGGGTGCAAAAGAACAAATGTGGTCAAACCCCAGAAGTAGGCGGGGTTGGCACTGAAGTGGGCGGGGCTTAGATCAAAAATTTATAACTCTATTCAGAAATATGGCGTAAAAGAACAAATGTGGCCAGAAGGCGCAAGTGAGCGGGGCTTACATCAAAATTATTAAGTCTTTTCAGATGCGTTTTAGAACGCGGGCAAAAGGTGTCTGGAGGTAATAAAAGTAATTTGATTCGAAGCTTGAAGTGGGTGGGGTTTGCAAAGAGGGGAGGGGGGCTGAGATCAAAAAATTTATCCATCTTTCCTTCCCACTAACCCTGACTACATAGGTGTACAATTAGGAGATACCATTAAACTCTTTCAAAAATTAGGCTGTAAATTTTCTGAAAGTTAGTATCCATGATTCCACACAAAGTATTCCCTTCTACCCAAGAGCAAATGCGTGTAAATGTGAATGTGAAGACGTCTAAATCCCTACAACTGCCCAAAGGGGCTTTCCTTTCAAAGTTAGTGTTCATGGCCACACACAGCCCAAACTACACAGGGTTTCTACGACTACATGGACTGCATAGGTATTTGATTTGGATACATCGGTGTTCTCTTCATGGCCACACACAGCCCCATTTCACATCCCAAAAAGAGATGGCCGCTACAGAAGTGTCCTGGAAGAGGCTCAGATGATAAAGTCTATAATGAAAATCAGAAGCTCACGTGGCTCCTTCCCTCATGGCTAGAGCCCCGAGCGCACGCAATAGCGTGCGTGGCCGCCTGGTATAAATAAATTTGTAGTTGGTTGCAGCAGTAGAATAAAATCAGAGCAATACTTGACGAATTCGGCAGCAGAAATCAGAGGAATAAGCGCTCAGTCTAATAGTGTAGTGAATAGCGGGGTAATGGTTTGCATGACCATGGGCGCCCAGCGCAATTTTAGGGGTACGTTCATACCCCTCCCAGGGTAGGGAGGCCTTCCCTCCCAAGGTGGGGAGTCAATGGGGTCGCGCTTCTCTGAGCTCTCGCTAAGGTAAGGTCGCAGAGACAAACATCACATGATTACCAAGGGCTGTCTGTTCTTTACCTGTTTATGGGAAAATACTTACCAGGGAATGATCCCAACTCGAAGTGGCCATTTGAAATAAGACCTATACTGCTAGACGTGTTTTTGGGCGCTGAATTCAAATCCGCTTTCCAAATCTGCCAAGCGATTCTCTGAACGGAGTTATGAGGGTGGTTTTAGGTGACATTACATGAGAAAACTTAAATTACATGGAAGCAGCTGACGACTCAACGGCAGCTTGGTATAGCGGTAAGCGTGACGCTTCATGGGCGAGAGGCTAGGGTTCGGGTTTTGTGGAGAACCGAGTTTTTGCATTATTTAGAATTTTTCCCTCCAAGACTAGGAAATACTATCATGGTGATTTTATCACGTTTTATGACCTTTTAAGGCTTTGCTGATACCTTCTCCTACCTACCTACCTGTTACCGAGTGGGAAATTGCGCAAAATTTGGAGGTCCGGGCGAGTAAAATGCATATGATGAGCAGTGGTGATGCTAGAGTGGGTGTTGATGCTAGATTGGGTGCGATGGTGCGTAGCAGACCTTGACTCACCTACACCTGCATTGTTGATAGTGAACTCGTGGACATCATTCAAAGAGCAGAAAACTATTCAGTGCGTCTTACCTCCACAGAAGCAGGTGAGGGGAATGACACCCTGCTCGAGGCTACCACGAGGCTAATACAGCCGATAGAAGCTCATTTCTCATTTCCTTCTAGAAATATGCTTAAACGCACCACCTCATATGTAGTAGCTCATGATCTCAACTTTTACGTGTACACACGAGACCCCATTCTTTGCTTACTATCGCCTGTCTATTTACAGTTCTGGGCGGTTAAATTAAGAAAAATTTTCTTTTATTTATGGTATGCCGCCGCCTACTTGAGCACTCACCCGCTGATTTTGGGACGCCTACTCAATTCAGTTTTCCTTCTGATTTGGGGTTAGTGAGTGTAAAGCAATGGGCTGTGATGAATTCTTTTTCATCCGTTTCTCCCATCGTGAAAAGTTTCTTTGTTTCAAGCATTTCGTGCTAGAGTATCACATTTGTTCATAAAGTGGCAAAAGTTACCTTACTGTGAATCATGCTGTGAATATAGAGTGCATGGGCATGCGAGTAAAACTGAAGTATTACTTTGAGTGCATAAATATTGGCAAAAGCCCTAAAAGGTCACAAAACGTGATAAAACCACCATGATAGTATTTCCTAGTCTTGGAGGGAAAAATTCTAGATAATGCAAAAACTCGGTCCCCCACAAAACCCGAACCCTAGCCTCTCGCCCATGAAGCGTCACGCTTACCACTACACCAAGCTCCCGTTGAGTCGTCGGTTGCTTCCATGTAATTTAAGTTTTCTCATGTAATGTCACCTAAAACTACCCTCATAACTCCGTTCGCAGAATCGCTTGGCAGATTTGGAAAGCGGATTTGAATTCAGCGCCCAAAAACACGTCTAGCAGTATAGGTCTTATTTCAAATGGCCACTTCGAGTTGGGATCCTTCCCTGGTTAGTTCCATTGCAACTATTTTGACACAGAACAAAGGCAAAAACCCCATTTGAACACTCGCGCCCTCGGCAAACATTTCCTTGGGGAGACTCTCCCCTTCCCTACCCTGGGCGTTATGCATACGGGCCTCGGTCTCACAACATCCCAAATGCGGGGAAAAAATGTGCAAAGGTGAGGGATGGGTCAACAATTAAAATAAAGGAAACTTAATGGCGGTGGGCGAAGCGTTCTCGCAGTGGGCAGTACTTTCCACAGAGATTCATAACTCGGTTCAATGAAGGCGTTGAGACCAGGAAAAAATTAAAAAGTGAGCAAGACCTCATAAGTGCTGGGTACGCGTAAGCTTAGCGAAGCCCCGCCCACCATGGGCGGGGCGTGCGTTAAGGTGAGAGCAACTTTTTAAAAATGAGTGTAACTTCGTTCGAAAACGTTCTAAAGTGCAGGAAAAAAGTGGTGAGAGGTTAGAGGTGGAACAAATGTGGTCAAATCCCAGAAGTAGGCGGGGCTTAGATCGAAAATTTACAACTTTATTCAGAAACGTTCTGGGATGCGGCAAAAAGATATTAAGGTATAAAAGAACAAATGTGGTCAAATCCCAGAAGTGAGCGGGGCTGGCACCATAGTGGGCGAGGCCTATATCGAAAATTTACAACTTTATTCAGAAACGTTGTGGGATACGGCAAAAAGGTATTGAGGTGTAAAAGAACAAATGTGGTCAAATCCCAGAAGTGGGCGAGGTTGACACTAAAGTGGGCGGGGCTTAGATCAAAAATTTATAACTTTATTCACACACGTTCTGGGATGCGGGAAAAGAGTAGTATGATGTAGTAGAACAAATGTGGTCAGATCCCAGAACTGGGCGGGATCGGCACAAGTGAGCGGGGCTTACATCAAAACTATTAAGTCTTTTCAGATGCGCTTTAGAACGCGGGAAGAAGGTGTCTGGAGGTGATAAAAGTACTGTGGTTCGAAGTCTAGAGTGGGTGGGGTTTGCAAAGAGGGGAAGGGGCTAAAAACAAAAAATTTATACATCTTTCCTTCACACTAACCCTGACTACATAGGTGTACAACTAAGAGATACCATTAAACTCTTTCAAAAACTAGGCTGAAAACTTTCCAAAAGTTAGTATCCATGGTTCCACACAGTAGTCCCTTCTACCCAAGAGCAAATGCGTGTAAGTGTAAATGTAAACACGTGTCAATCCCTACAACTACCCAAATGGGCTTTCTTTTCAAAGTTAGTGTTCATGGCTTGGTAACACTCAATTCAGTATCGAAATTGAGAGCTGAGAACGAAACTGAAAATGGAATAAATTGAGACTACAGCAAAACACAGCGTAATGTCATAGTGCCACCACCTACCACGTCTGCAATTGCCATATGTACATAGAATAATATGTAATAGGATATGAAATAATGTATAAGCCAATCGAAAGACTACTAGTTACCGATAGAAATAATTCCGGTTTCCTTCTTAAATCACACTAGGACTGTGATGCAACATGCTCACGATAACTGGTGTAAATCTAGAAAGAAAACCTGTTTATCTGGAGCCTCAACTGCTTCACAGCAACGAGTGAAACAATAGCAGTCATCTGCACGCGCAGCGACCGGTCTTCCCGTGAGCTAGTGTTTTATTTTAATTTTTTTGTACATCGTTCTCTACTTTAAAAGCTTTCTGTTAGACCATATTTTAGGTAAATATTAGACTTTAAAATTTGTTTCTAATACAAAGTTTTTGGTGTTAGTTTTTTTGGCTACTAACTAGTTTTTTCTTTCTTGGCAAGTTGGTAAGGCCCCTGGGTATTGACTCTACTTCTGGTAGATCAAAGATCACAAAGATGCCCCTAAAAGAACTGCGTCCCAAGAAAAGCTCTGCTTCCTCGTGGCCCCCATCTAGCTCGAGTGGGAGGGGTGGTACGCAGCCTGCACCTAGTTCTCCGGCACCTACGTTCAAAAACATGTCGGCTATGGAGCTTATAAAAACATACTGGAGCTAAATCAGGATCCGGTGATCGGCAATATGCTTATCGCTCTTTCCGAAAAAATTCCAACGCTCCGGCTTCAACCCGTCAGAGGGATCTGGAAGAGAAGGTTAGTGCTGTGTTAGATGTACTGGACGTCGAATGTCGACCAGCTGAGGTATACCGGATGGGCAGGCCAGACCCTGAGCGCCCGCGTCTTGTCAAGGTGGTTCTGCCTACCAGGGCTCATTGGCGGCGGGCTCTGGCTAACGCACGCTTACTTCGCGGTGCTGGGTTGTCCAACGTCTTCATCCGTAGAAGCATGACCGAAGACGAAAGAAAACGCGAGAGTGAGTTGCGTCAACAGGCGCGCGAGCGAAACAAGGGCAAAACTCTCCGCGTGTGGGTTGTCTACCAGGGGCATCTGAATTACCGCACAGACGCTCGGGAAACCTCTAGCGGCGCACGGTCAAACTGTCCTAACCTGCTTCCTGCTAAACGCCCGTAGCTTGTCGAATAAGCTCGAACATTTACATGCTTTTATTTGTCAAGAAGAGCCAGACCTTCTACTTATAACTGAGACGTGGCTTACGCCCACCATTCTTGATTCGGAAATAGTTGCTAACTTGCCTTATGTACTTTTTCGCAGTGATCGGAAAGAACGAAGGGGTGGCGGGGTATGCTGCATAATCAAGGGCAACCTTCTCACTTCCCCTATCGAGGTGACTCGCTTAACCAAAGCCGGCGTGCTCTGTTTTGAACTGTTCTGCCCTCGTAACGCGTCTCGGATCCGTTCCGCAGCTGTGTATCGTCCACCGAATTCTCTGAAGAGTGAAGATGAAGAACTAGTTGGACAACTCCGTGACTTTGTTTCGTCCCAGTCCAATAACGTCATTGTATTAGGTTGGCAAATAAGTCCTGCGACAAAAAATTTGAAGCGTCGAAAATTTGTATCAACAGTGTGAACACGGTAGCAAGGGTGATAAACTTGTAGGATGTTTCCCGGGTAATCAACACATGGGTAAATAAAGGCACGTGTGTGGGTCAATGTGGGTCGTGTGTGGGTCTTCGCAGCATTACGGTCAATGAATGGACAACCCCCGATTCGTACCATCAGCTTCTACTAAGCACGCCGAGGAAAAAACGCGGGGGTGGCGGCTCGAAATATCAGCAATCTATTCGATGCTAGCACTGCTCAACGATCAATGGTCAACAAACGGCTGGATCGCTTCACTGCAGGAGATACTAGCCTTTGGAGTAACGCAGGCATCATCCCTTAATCTAATGGAGGTTGAAGGAATCCATCCACTATGAGTTGCTAGACGCAGACTAGATGGACACAGCTATCGCTTGCCCCTATGATCTCCTTAATTTGGCCAACGGGGTTAGAGAAGGACGATCAAACCGTAAATCAAGTCCCTACAGAGGGACAACGCACGTCGAAAATTCGCTTCAGACCCACGTCAAAAGTTCACCGATCCCGCTTGGTTCCAGGTCACTCATCAGTCGTACTCCCGGAGTGCTCTCCCTTTTAACTACCACGTGCTCCGCCTTTTTGAGCATCCCGTCGTGAAAAAGAAATTCGTAACCTAATGTGATCCAAAAACGGATTCAACTACTTCTTTGAGTCACAGCTCCCTCACTCCTGACGAGATGGCATCAGTGATTGGCTCAAAGGATGAAAGAAGGTTGTTGACTTCTTTGGTAAATACTTTTCCGAAAACTGATTGATATGAAAAAATTTGGAAATGATTTTAAAAAGGTCTCCATTTTGTCGCAGGACACGTTTGCCAACCTAAGACTCTAACCTTTCAGTTGACTGAGAGCATCATCTCGCACTTAATCCATCGTCAAATGCCTTTCTGGAATTCTTCCAAGACGTGGGCTTTCAGCAGCATGTACATGTACCGACACATGGCAATAGCATTCTCGATTTAGCCTTGTCTACGTTTTCCAACATAAGAGAGGTTACGGTGTCAGCTCCTCCGGCGAATTCAGACCACAACGTTGTTCACTTCAAGCTAGTTAGAAGAGCTCGGTGGTGCATGCTATCTTCCCTTCCCCGATTTTTCCTCCGTTGACTATGCTGGTTTCGATGAGTACTTCCGGAATGTTGATTGGCTCCACTTATTTGAGCATTACGTCTCTGCCGACGATGCATATGCCAGGTTCTGTAATGATGTCCATAGAGGCTTAGCGGGCTTCGTACCAATGATGTTCCCGAAATCTTCCATCATAAGGTATCCACCACAAATAAAAAACCTACTACTCCAGAAGGAACGCCTTTTCCAGGAATTGGATCACCCTTTAAGTTCTCCGCTCTATAAAAAGGTCTGCTCTGACGTTGACTACCATTTGAAAAAGTTTGCTGCCAGCTACGAGCGTCACCTTGGTAGAACTGCTTCGTTGCGTCGGCTGCACCTTTACCTTCGAAACAAGCTGAAACCCAAGCCATCCCTTCCTATATTAAAAGATCAGGCTGGGTCGAGTCTCCATAATGACTCTGCTAAGGCTGAAACTCTGGGTCGATATTTCGCTAGTGTTTTCTTGGATGCAAATGCTTCTGATGGTGACGTAAAAAATAGCTCGAAGTATATCTACCGTAGCCTACACGATATATACTTTCACCCTACTGACGTTCGTTTGGTGCTGAGAAATTTGAAGCCTTCAACTAGTGAGCCTTTCGATGGTATACCTCAGATCGTTTTCAAAAATGCTGTCACCCACTATGTTATCCACTTTCCTTCTTGTTCAATATATCTTTCCTTCTGGGACAGGTCCCCTATCTTTGGAAGAAAGCTATCATTACTGCCATTCCGAAGCACCCTGGAGCTGCTAGTGTTACTGATTTCAGACCTATCAGCCTTACGCCCACCCCTGCCAAAGTCATGGAGAAAATTATGTCTGGAAAGTTACTAGCCTGGTTTCAGAAGTTCCACCTCGTCCCGGCTAAGCAGCACGGCTTCCTACCCGGGGCTTCTGCATGTATTAACTTGCTTGATACCTCTATGATGTTTGCTGGGCTATAAACCGTGGAAAGTCTGTAGACATTATTCATCTTGACCTCTCCAAAGCTTTTGATACCGTCTGTTATCCTAAGCTCATTAACAAACTGGAGCACTACGGAATTCGTGGTAAAGCCCTTGACTGGATAAGGTCGTACCTTAATGACAGAAGCATAACGGTTCGGGTTGGTACTAGTTACTCTTCTGAATTCATCTGTACCAGTGGGGTTCCTCAAGGTGGAGTACTATCACCTTTACTG
>LS997567.1:20940107-21432607 GCA_000469685.2 Haemonchus contortus | reverse complement strand
TTTGTGGTTATATTTAGGGGAAGTTTTAAGGAAGCAGGGCAAAGGTCTACGTAGCAGCAAAATTCATTCTGAGTCCAAAAAGGTTAAATGAATGGATACCTCACGAAATTTTCTGCGTGAAATCGTGAAGCATCACCTGCACAACGGGACCCTTATACGATCAGAAAGTGATCTCTCCGGTGAGCAGGTTAAAGAGAAGAGAAAGGTTGGCTAACAAAAGCTGCCTGTCGCATCCGAAAAAATTGTTGTATGGAATTCCTGTTCACCGACGAAAAGATATTCCCAGTGAAATAGGCGCTCAATAAGTAGAGCGATAAGAGTTATATGAAGCTTAAATGAATGAAAGTGATACGGCGTCTGGCTCACTAACTTTCTGTGATGGCCTGTGCTAGCGTCACCGCCGAGGCAAAGACACCGATTATTCTTGTCAATTATGGAGTGAAAGTTGGTTAGGAGGCCTGTTTGATCTCTTTGTGCGCAATAGGACATTTTGATGATTCGAACCGGTCATATTGTCAAGATGAAGCTCCAGACCGCAGAACGGAAATTGCCTAGAAACTTCGTAAAAGGGGTTCCCTGACGTCATTACCTTCGATCAGTGACCACTCTGGAGCCCCGATCTAAATCCAATGGATGTCTCAGTGTGGTCAGCCTCTGAGATGAAAGCATCCTTCAGTCCAAACAAGAGAAGAAATGATCTCGAAAATGCTTAGCAAAAAGCCGGGACCAACTCGATGACCCTAGCTGCGTGCCACCGCCAATGCCGTCCATCGTCGTCTCTGGGGTTGGGCGAAAGCAGAAAGCAACAGATCCCAGTTTAAATGTACAATTTTAATAAGAAGTTAGTGATAAACACTTTAATGAAATTGGTTCGCTTTATTGTCTTTCCATTTGTTTTCTGCGATGTGATGTCTGTGTAACCATAATTTTGGCCCACCCTGTACACAGAGTTTCTTCGACTACGTGGACTGCAGAGGTATTTGATTTAGATACATCGGAGAACTCATCATAGCCACATACAGCCCCATTTCAAAGGAGTACTCTACATGACTACACACAGTCCAAACTAAACAGAGTTTTATCGATCGCATAGACTGCAGAGCGTATTCAAATTTGGGTACTCCATCCTGTGGAAACGGATTTAAAAGGCATTTACAGTAACCCCGACCACCCAGCTGCATAGCCGTGGATATCTGAAACTCTCCGCAAATTCATATATGAAGTCCTTTCGAGATTATTACAAGAAGTGGGCAGATGTAGGTATGCGACCTCGGAAGTTTTACAACCGCTCCTAGGGTACATGGAGTACACCCTACGGATACATGTTAACGAGGGAGGTGCACTCGTACGACATGTCCCTAGGTATTGAGCTGCCTAAATCTAAAGTAAAATGTACATCTTTCTGAAAACATTTCATGAAAGGCCTTTACAGTAATCCCGAGCGCCCAGGCGAATAGCTTGTAGGCACCTGAAAGTTCCCATTAATAGTCAAAAATCCTGTAAATACCCAAAGATGCCATGCTCTCAAAATTGGTGCTCATGACCACACACAGCTGAATCTCACAGGAGTACTATTCAGGACCACACACAGCCCAAACTGCCTAAAAGCATTTCGACTACATAGACTGCAGAGCGTATTCAAAATTGGGTGCTCCATCCTGTGAAAACAAATTCAAAAGGCATTTACAGTAACCCCGACCACCCAGCTGCATAGCCGTGGATATCTGAAACTCTCCGCAAATTCATATATGAAGTCCTTTCGAGATTATTACAAGAAGTGGGCAGATGTAGGTATGCGACCTCGGAAGTTTTACAACCGCTCCTAGGGTACATGGAGTACACCCTACGGATACATGTTAACGAGGGAGGTGCACTCGTACGACATGTCCCTAGGTATTGAGCTGCCTAAATCTAAAGTAAAATGTACATCTTTCTGAAAACATTTCATGAAAGGCCTTTACAGTAATCCCGAGCGCCCAGGCGAATAGCTTGTAGGCACCTGAAAGTTCCCATTAATAGTCAAAAATCCTGTAAATACCCAAAGATGCCATGCTCTCAGAATTGGTGCTCATGACCACACACAGCTGAATCTCACAGGAGTACTATTCAGGACCACACACAGCCCAAACTGCCCAAAAGCATTTCGACTACATAGACTGCAGAGCGTATTCAAAATTGGGTGCTCCATCCTGTGAAAACAAATTCAAAAGGCATTTACAGTAACCCCGACCACCCAGCTGCATAGCCTGTGGATATCTGAAAGTCTCCGCAGATTCATATATGACGTCTTTTCGAGATTATTACTAGAAGTGGGAAGATGTAGGTATGCGACCTTGAAAGTTTTACAACCGCTCCTAGGGTACATGGCGTACACCCTACGGATACATGGTAACGAGGGAGGTGCACTTGTACGACATGTCCCTAGGTATCGAGCTGCCTAAATCTAAAGTAAAATGTGAATTTTTCTGAAAACAAATTTTGAAAGTCCTTCACAGTAACCCGACCACCCAGGCGCATAGCCCGTATTCACCTGCAAATTCCTGTGAATAGTCAAAACGCCTGTAAATACCCAAAGATGCTATATTCCAAAATTGGTGCTCATGACCACACACATCTTCATCTCACAGTAGTACTATTCAGGACCACACACAGCCCAAACTACTTGATACTATTTCGATTACACAAAAGTATTTCGACTACATGGACTGCCGGGCGTTTTCATGTATGGGTACACCATCCCCCGAAAACAATCTTCAAAAGGCCTTTCAGTAACCCCGACCAATCAGGTGCATAGCCTGTGAAGACCTGCAAGTTCCTGTGAATTCCAAATTCCTCTGGATGCCCGAAGTTTCCATATTCTCAAATTCATTGCACATGTCCACACACAGCTTCATTTCATGTTGGACATAACATTTCTTGAAAACCAAACATCTACAATTGTTTTTATACTTCCAGGTTGAAAATTTTCGAGAAACTGGGATTTCGGAGTCTTTGTCCAACCATATGTTAAATAAAACCTGCCCTAGGTTCCAATTTGTTAAATTTAATCTGCTCTAAAAAATGAGTAGAAGCTCTAATATGTTAAATTTAACTCGCTTCAGAAAAGAAGTGGAAAGTTACAAATGGTAGGATAGGAAAGGTAGTCTCTTTAAAATAAAAATTGATAGCTTCCCGTGACCAGTGCCTGTCTGACTCATGATATCTCCGTTGCCACGCCCTAATTCGTATCTTGCAACGCCCTCAATGAACATGCCACGCCCCGTGAAGACCTGTAAATAGCCAGTATACTGTTTGCAGGCTCTAACTTTCTATCACTTTTTTAAAAATACGTCGTAGAAACAGAAGTAAATGACATGAAACAGAGGTAATCTGTACAGGACCATGTACACTGTATGAGCCTTTACTCATTTCCTATCGTGTTCTCCCCCTCCCATTCAGTGGACACTCTCAAGAAACCCTTATCCCGTCCTTATCATACTACCAGACGGCTACGCACTCTATTGCGTGCGCTAGGGGCTCTAGCCATGAGGGAAGGAGCCACATGAGCTTCTGGTTTTCATTTTGGACCTTTATCGTCTGGGCCTCTTCCTTGACACTTCTGTAGCGGCCATCATTTTTTTTGGGTGTGAAATGGGGCTGTGTGTGGCCATGAAGAATTCTCCGATATATCCAAATCAAATATCTCTGCAGTCCATGAGGTCGAAGAAGCCCTGTGTAGTTCAGGCTATGGGTGGCCATGAACACCAACTTGAAAGGAAAGCCCCTATGGATAGCTGTAGGGATATACACGTCTCTACAGGGTATGCACCTGTGCGGTCGGGGTTATTGTAGATTTTATTTTATGAAGTCTGAAGTTAATGTACTGCATTTGCGTTCTCGTATAGAAGGGACTACTGTGTGTGGAACCATGGATACCAACTTTTGTACTTTTGTACATACTAAAATATTTTGCCTAATTTCTGAAAGAGTTACTCGTGTCCCCTAATTGTACACCTATGTATTCAGGGTTAGTGTGAAGGAAAGATGTATAAAGTTTTTGATTTCAGCCCCCCTCCTCTCTTTGCAAACCCCACCCACTCTAGACTTCGAACCACATTACTTTTATTACCTCCAGACACCTTCTTCTCGGGTTCTAAAACGCATCTGAAAAGACTTAATAGTTTTGATGTAAGCCCCGCTCACTTGAGCCAATCCCGCCCAGTTCTGGGATCTGACCACATTTGTTCTACTACGTCATACTACTCTTTTCCCGCACTCCAAAAGGCTTGTCAATAAAGTTATAAATTTTTGATCCAAGCCCCGCCCAATTTGGTGCCAACCTCGCCCACTTCTGGGATTTGACCACATTTGTTCCACCTCTAACTTTAACCACTTCTAGCGCATTGTAGAACGTTTTCGAACGAAGTTACACTCATTTTTAAAAAGTTGCTCTCACCTTAACGCACGCCCCTCCCATCGTGGGTGGGGCTTCGCTAAGCTTACGCATGCCCAGCACTTATGTGGCCTTGCTCACTCTTTTTAATTTTTTCCTGGTCTCGACGCCTTCATTGAATCGAGTTATGAATCTCTGTGGAAAGTACCGTCCACTGCGAGAACGCTCCGCCCACCGCCATTAAGTTTCCTTTATTTTAACTGTTGACCCACACCTTTGAACATTTTTCCCCACATCCGGGATGTTATGAGACCGAATTAGAAGAACTCGCCCATGCCACGCCCCTTGGGAGTGGAGCTCCGCTAGGCTCACATGGCACTTACCCTATGCTCAACCCATTCCAAACATGACCCGACTTCTCCAGGTGTTTCTTCAGTTTATATCGAATTTTCGTGCAAACAAACAGACAGACAGACAGACAGACAGACAGACAGACAGACAGACAGACAGACAGACAGACAGACAGACAGACAGACAGACAGACAGAGAGACAGGCAGACAGACAGACAGACACACAGACAGACAGACAGAGAGACAGACATGGCGCTTTATATATGGTAATGATAATTTCATTAAAGGGATACTGTATGTTGACTCTCACAGGGTCTCTAACTTTTCCCTATTATTTAAATGGCTACCGTATATGAATCTTCAGCCTGCCACTACCGTGTTTTCCCGTTCATTCGAGGGATACCATATATGGGTCCTACCATGTTCTCCACATATGGAGTGTGTACTGCATTTTAGAAACATCCACTTAGTCCCACAGTATTCCCCTCTCATTCGATGGCTACCATATGGGGCCTTCACTCTGATTCTACCGTACTCTCATTTCATTCAATGGATACCATATATGGACCCTACCGAGAATTACTGTTATCGCAAAGCAACCGTAAATGGAGAAAGCGGCACGGTCTCAGCAGGTGATCAGAGATCAATTGCAATGATTCATTCTACACAATGGCCCTACATGTAGTATAAGTGGCAGAATTGGAAGGTTAATCGTGAGGCATTTCAGATATCCGTCAGGATGCTGGGGCAGAAAGACGACTTCGATCCAGAGTTCGTGAAACTGTGGAACCTTCGAGAAGCGAAACGCAAAGTGTGATAACTAGAAGAGGAAGAAGGGGATTGCGCACAGATGCTGCACCTCCTGATTAAAGCGGCACTGTTTCAGCAGGTGATCAGAGATCAATTGCAATGATTCATTCTACACAATGGCCCTACATGTAGTATAAGTGGCAGAATTGGAAGGTTGATTGGGACGTATTTCAGATATCCGACAGGATGCTGGGGCACAAAGACGACTTCGATCCAGAGTTCGTGAAACTGTGGAACCTCCGAGAAGCGAAACGCAAAGTGTGATAACTAGAAGAGGAAGAAGGGGATTGCGCACAGATGCTGCACCTCCTGATTAAAGCGGCACTGTTTCAGCAGGTGATCAGAGATCAATTGCAATGATTCATTCTACACAATGGCCCTACATGTAGTATAAGTGGCAGAATTGGAAGGTTGATTGGGACGTATTTCAGATATCCGACAGGATGCTGGGGCACAAAGACGACTTCGATCCAGAGTTCGTGAAACTGTGGAACCTCCGAGAAGCGAAACGCAAAGTGTGATAACTAGAAGAGGAAGAAGGGGATTGCGCACAGATGCTGCACCTCCTGATTAAAGCGGCACTGTTTCAGCAGGTGATCAGAGATCAATTGCAATGATTCATTCTACACAATGGCCCTACATGTAGTATAAGTGGCAGAATTGGAAGGTTGATTGGGACGTATTTCAGATATCCGACAGGATGCTGGGGCACAAAGACGACTTCGATCCAGAGTTCGTGAAACTGTGGAACCTTCGAGAAGCGAAACGCAAAGTGTGATAACTAGAAGAGGAAGAAGGGGATTGCGCACAGATGCTGCACCTCCTGATTAAAGCGGCACTGTTTCAGCAGGTGATCAGAGATCAATTGCAATGATTCATTCTACACAATGGCCCTACATGTAGTATAAGTGGCAGAATTGGAAGGTTGATTGGGACGTATTTCAGATATCCGACAGGATGCTGGGGCACAAAGACGACTTCGATCCAGAGTTCGTGAAACTGTGGAACCTTCGAGAAGCGAAACGCAAAGTGTGATAACTAGAAGAGGAAGAAGGGGATTGCGCACAGATGCTGCACCTCCTGATTAAAGCGGCACTGTTTCAGCAGGTGATCAGAGATCAATTGCAATGATTCATTCTACACAATGGCCCTACATGTAGTATAAGTGGCAGAATTGGAAGGTTGATTGGGACGTATTTCAGATATCCGACAGGATGCTGGGGCACAAAGACGACTTCGATCCAGAGTTCGTGAAACTGTGGAACCTCCGAGAAGCGAAACGCAAAGTGTGATAACTAGAAGAGGAAGAAGGGGATTGCGCACAGATGCTGCACCTCCTGATTAAAGCGGCACTGTTTCAGCAGGTGATCAGAGATCAATTGCAATGATTCATTCTACACAATGGCCCTACATGTAGTATAAGTGGCAGAATTGGAAGGTTGATTGGGACGTATTTCAGATATCCGACAGGATGCTGGGGCACAAAGACGACTTCGATCCAGAGTTCGTGAAACTGTGGAACCTTCGAGAAGCGAAACGCAAAGTGTGATAACTAGAAGAGGAAGAAGGGGATTGCGCACAGATGCTGCACCTCCTGATTAAAGCGGCACTGTTTCAGCAGGTGATCAGAGATCAATTGCAATGATTCATTCTACACAATGGCCCTACATGTAGTATAAGTGGCAGAATTGGAAGGTTGATTGGGACGTATTTCAGATATCCGACAGGATGCTGGGGCACAAAGACGACTTCGATCCAGAGTTCGTGAAACTGTGGAACCTTCGAGAAGCGAAACGCAAAGTGTGATAACTAGAAGAGGAAGAAGGGGATTGCGCACAGATGCTGCACCTCCTGATTAAAGCGGCACTGTTTCAGCAGGTGATCAGAGATCAATTGCAATGATTCATTCTACACAATGGCCCTACATGTAGTATAAGTGGCAGAATTGGAAGGTTGATTGGGACGTATTTCAGATATCCGACAGGATGCTGGGGCACAAAGACGACTTCGATCCAGAGTTCGTGAAACTGTGGAACCTTCCGAGAAGCGAAACGCAAAGTGTGATAACTAGAAGAGGAAGAAGGGGATTGCGCACAGATGCTGCACCTCCTGATTAAAGCGGCACTGTTTCAGCAGGTGATCAGAGATCAATTGCAATGATTCATTCTACACAATGGCCCTACATGTAGTATAAGTGGCAGAATTGGAAGGTTGATTGGGACGTATTTCAGATATCCGACAGGATGCTGGGGCACAAAGACGACTTCGATCCAGAGTTCGTGAAACTGTGGAACCTTCGAGAAGCGAAACGCAAAGTGTGATAACTAGAAGAGGAAGAAGGGGATTGCGCACAGATGCTGCACCTCCTGATTAAAGCGGCACTGTTTCAGCAGGTGATCAGAGATCAATTGCAATGATTCATTCTACACAATGGCCCTACATGTAGTATAAGTGGCAGAATTGGAAGGTTGATTGGGACGTATTTCAGATATCCGACAGGATGCTGGGGCACAAAGACGACTTCGATCCAGAGTTCGTGAAACTGTGGAACCTTCGAGAAGCGAAACGCAAAGTGTGATAACTAGAAGAGGAAGAAGGGGATTGCGCACAGATGCTGCACCTCCTGATTAAAGCGGCACTGTTTCAGCAGGTGATCAGAGATCAATTGCAATGATTCATTCTACACAATGGCCCTACATGTAGTATAAGTGGCAGAATTGGAAGGTTGATTGGGACGTATTTCAGATATCCGACAGGATGCTGGGGCACAAAGACGACTTCGATCCAGAGTTCGTGAAACTGTGGAACCTTCGAGAAGCGAAACGCAAAGTGTGATAACTAGAAGAGGAAGAAGGGGATTGCGCACAGATGCTGCACCTCCTGATTAAAGCGGCACTGTTTCAGCAGGTGATCAGAGATCAATTGCAATGATTCATTCTACACAATGGCCCTACATGTAGTATAAGTGGCAGAATTGGAAGGTTGATTGGGACGTATTTCAGATATCCGACAGGATGCTGGGGCACAAAGACGACTTCGATCCAGAGTTCGTGAAACTGTGGAACCTTCGAGAAGCGAAACGCAAAGTGTGATAACTAGAAGAGGAAGAAGGGGATTGCGCACAGATGCTGCACCTCCTGATTAAAGCGGCACTGTTTCAGCAGGTGATCAGAGATCAATTGCAATGATTCATTCTACACAATGGCCCTACATGTAGTATAAGTGGCAGAATTGGAAGGTTGATTGGGACGTATTTCAGATATCCGACAGGATGCTGGGGCACAAAGACGACTTCGATCCAGAGTTCGTGAAACTGTGGAACCTTCGAGAAGCGAAACGCAAAGTGTGATAACTAGAAGAGGAAGAAGGGGATTGCGCACAGATGCTGCACCTCCTGATTAAAGCGGCACTGTTTCAGCAGGTGATCAGAGATCAATTGCAATGATTCATTCTACACAATGGCCCTACATGTAGTATAAGTGGCAGAATTGGAAGGTTGATTGGGACGTATTTCAGATATCCGACAGGATGCTGGGGCACAAAGACGACTTCGATCCAGAGTTCGTGAAACTGTGGAACCTTCGAGAAGCGAAACGCAAAGTGTGATAACTAGAAGAGGAAGAAGGGGATTGCGCACAGATGCTGCACCTCCTGATTAAAGCGGCACTGTTTCAGCAGGTGATCAGAGATCAATTGCAATGATTCATTCTACACAATGGCCCTACATGTAGTATAAGTGGCAGAATTGGAAGGTTGATTGGGACGTATTTCAGATATCCGACAGGATGCTGGGGCACAAAGACGACTTCGATCCAGAGTTCGTGAAACTGTGGAACCTTCGAGAAGCGAAACGCAAAGTGTGATAACTAGAAGAGGAAGAAGGGGATTGCGCACAGATGCTGCACCTCCTGATTAAAGCGGCACTGTTTCAGCAGGTGATCAGAGATCAATTGCAATGATTCATTCTACACAATGGCCCTACATGTAGTATAAGTGGCAGAATTGGAAGGTTGATTGGGACGTATTTCAGATATCCGACAGGATGCTGGGGCACAAAGACGACTTCGATCCAGAGTTCGTGAAACTGTGGAACCTTCGAGAAGCGAAACGCAAAGTGTGATAACTAGAAGAGGAAGAAGGGGATTGCGCACAGATGCTGCACCTCCTGATTAAAGCGGCACTGTTTCAGCAGGTGATCAGAGATCAATTGCAATGATTCATTCTACACAATGGCCCTACATGTAGTATAAGTGGCAGAATTGGAAGGTTGATTGGGACGTATTTCAGATATCCGACAGGATGCTGGGGCACAAAGACGACTTCGATCCAGAGTTCGTGAAACTGTGGAACCTTCGAGAAGCGAAACGCAAAGTGTGATAACTAGAAGAGGAAGAAGGGGATTGCGCACAGATGCTGCACCTCCTGATTAAAGCGGCACTGTTTCAGCAGGTGATCAGAGATCAATTGCAATGATTCATTCTACACAATGGCCCTACATGTAGTATAAGTGGCAGAATTGGAAGGTTGATTGGGACGTATTTCAGATATCCGACAGGATGCTGGGGCACAAAGACGACTTCGATCCAGAGTTCGTGAAACTGTGGAACCTTCGAGAAGCGAAACGCAAAGTGTGATAACTAGAAGAGGAAGAAGGGGATTGCGCACAGATGCTGCACCTCCTGATTAAAGCGGCACTGTTTCAGCAGGTGATCAGAGATCAATTGCAATGATTCATTCTACACAATGGCCCTACATGTAGTATAAGTGGCAGAATTGGAAGGTTGATTGGGACGTATTTCAGATATCCGACAGGATGCTGGGGCACAAAGACGACTTCGATCCAGAGTTCGTGAAACTGTGGAACCTTCGAGAAGCGAAACGCAAAGTGTGATAACTAGAAGAGGAAGAAGGGGATTGCGCACAGATGCTGCACCTCCTGATTAAAGCGGCACTGTTTCAGCAGGTGATCAGAGATCAATTGCAATGATTCATTCTACACAATGGCCCTACATGTAGTATAAGTGGCAGAATTGGAAGGTTGATTGGGACGTATTTCAGATATCCGACAGGATGCTGGGGCACAAAGACGACTTCGATCCAGAGTTCGTGAAACTGTGGAACCTTCGAGAAGCGAAACGCAAAGTGTGATAACTAGAAGAGGAAGAAGGGGATTGCGCACAGATGCTGCACCTCCTGATTAAAGCGGCACTGTTTCAGCAGGTGATCAGAGATCAATTGCAATGATTCATTCTACACAATGGCCCTACATGTAGTATAAGTGGCAGAATTGGAAGGTTGATTGGGACGTATTTCAGATATCCGACAGGATGCTGGGGCACAAAGACGACTTCGATCCAGAGTTCGTGAAACTGTGGAACCTTCGAGAAGCGAAACGCAAAGTGTGATAACTAGAAGAGGAAGAAGGGGATTGCGCACAGATGCTGCACCTCCTGATTAAAGCGGCACTGTTTCAGCAGGTGATCAGAGATCAATTGCAATGATTCATTCTACACAATGGCCCTACATGTAGTATAAGTGGCAGAATTGGAAGGTTGATTGGGACGTATTTCAGATATCCGACAGGATGCTGGGGCACAAAGACGACTTCGATCCAGAGTTCGTGAAACTGTGGAACCTTCGAGAAGCGAAACGCAAAGTGTGATAACTAGAAGAGGAAGAAGGGGATTGCGCACAGATGCTGCACCTCCTGATTAAAGCGGCACTGTTTCAGCAGGTGATCAGAGATCAATTGCAATGATTCATTCTACACAATGGCCCTACATGTAGTATAAGTGGCAGAATTGGAAGGTTGATTGGGACGTATTTCAGATATCCGACAGGATGCTGGGGCACAAAGACGACTTCGATCCAGAGTTCGTGAAACTGTGGAACCTTCGAGAAGCGAAACGCGAAGTGTGATAACTTGAAGAGGAAGAAGGGGATTGCGCACAGATGCTGCACCTCCTGATTAAAGCGGCACTGTTTCAGCAGGTGATCAGAGATCAATTGCAATGATTCATTCTACACAATGGCCCTACATGTAGTATAAGTGGCAGAATTGGAAGGTTGATTGGGACGTATTTCAGATATCCGACAGGATGCTGGGGCACAAAGACGACTTCGATCCAGAGTTCGTGAAACTGTGGAACCTCCGAGAAGCGAAACGCAAAGTGTGATAACTAGAAGAGGAAGAAGGGGATTGCGCACAGATGCTGCACCTCCTGATTAAAGCGGCACTGTTTCAGCAGGTGATCAGAGATCAATTGCAATGATTCATTTTACACAATGGCCCTACATGTAGTATAAGTGGCAGAATTGGAAGGTTGATTGGGACGTATTTCAGATATCCGACAGGATGCTGGGGCACAAAGACGACTTCGACCCAGAGTTCGTGAAACTGTGGAACCTCCGAGAAGCGAAACGCAAAGTGTGATAACTAGAAGAGGAAGAAGGGGATTGCGCACAGATGCTGCACCTCCTGATTAAAGCGGCACTGTTTCAGCAGGTGATCAGAGATCAATTGCAATGATTCATTCTACACAATGGCCCTACATGTAGTATAAGTGGCAGAATTGGAAGGTTGATTGGGACGTATTTCAGATATCCGACAGGATGCTGGGGCACAAAGACGACTTCGATCCAGAGTTCGTGAAACTGTGGAACCTCCGAGAAGCGAAACGCAAAGTGTGATAACTAGAAGAGGAAGAAGGGGATTGCGCACAGATGCTGCACCTCCTGATTAAAGCGGCACTGTTTCAGCAGGTGATCAGAGATCAATTGCAATGATTCATTCTACACAATGGCCCTACATGTAGTATAAGTGGCAGAATTGGAAGGTTGATTGGGACGTATTTCAGATATCCGACAGGATGCTGGGGCACAAAGACGACTTCGATCCAGAGTTCGTGAAACTGTGGAACCTCCGAGAAGCGAAACGCAAAGTGTGATAACTAGAAGAGGAAGAAGGGGATTGCGCACAGATGCTGCACCTCCTGATTAAAGCGGCACTGTTTCAGCAGGTGATCAGAGATCAATTGCAATGATTCATTCTACACAATGGCCCTACATGTAGTATAAGTGGCAGAATTGGAAGGTTGATTGGGACGTATTTCAGATATCCGACAGGATGCTGGGGCACAAAGACGACTTCGATCCAGAGTTCGTGAAACTGTGGAACCTTCGAGAAGCGAAACGCAAAGTGTGATAACTAGAAGAGGAAGAAGGGGATTGCGCACAGATGCTGCACCTCCTGATTAAAGCGGCACTGTTTCAGCAGGTGATCAGAGATCAATTGCAATGATTCATTCTACACAATGGCCCTACATGTAGTATAAGTGGCAGAATTGGAAGGTTGATTGGGACGTATTTCAGATATCCGACAGGATGCTGGGGCACAAAGACGACTTCGATCCAGAGTTCGTGAAACTGTGGAACCTTCGAGAAGCGAAACGCAAAGTGTGATAACTAGAAGAGGAAGAAGGGGATTGCGCACAGATGCTGCACCTCCTGATTAAAGCGGCACTGTTTCAGCAGGTGATCAGAGATCAATTGCAATGATTCATTCTACACAATGGCCCTACATGTAGTATAAGTGGCAGAATTGGAAGGTTGATTGGGACGTATTTCAGATATCCGACAGGATGCTGGGGCACAAAGACGACTTCGATCCAGAGTTCGTGAAACTGTGGAACCTCCGAGAAGCGAAACGCAAAGTGTGATAACTAGAAGAGGAAGAAGGGGATTGCGCACAGATGCTGCACCTCCTGATTAAAGCGGCACTGTTTCAGCAGGTGATCAGAGATCAATTGCAATGATTCATTCTACACAATGGCCCTACATGTAGTATAAGTGGCAGAATTGGAAGGTTGATTGGGACGTATTTCAGATATCCGACAGGATGCTGGGGCACAAAGACGACTTCGATCCAGAGTTCGTGAAACTGTGGAACCTCCGAGAAGCGAAACGCAAAGTGTGATAACTAGAAGAGGAAGAAGGGGATTGCGCACAGATGCTGCACCTCCTGATTAAAGCGGCACTGTTTCAGCAGGTGATCAGAGATCAATTGCAATGATTCATTCTACACAATGGCCCTACATGTAGTATAAGTGGCAGAATTGGAAGGTTGATTGGGACGTATTTCAGATATCCGACAGGATGCTGGGGCACAAAGACGACTTCGACCCAGAGTTCGTGAAACTGTGGAACCTCCGAGAAGCGAAACGCAAAGTGTGATAACTAGAAGAGGAAGAAGGGGATTGCGCACAGATGCTGCACCTCCTGATTAAAGCGGCACTGTTTCAGCAGGTGATCAGAGATCAATTGCAATGATTCATTCTACACAATGGCCCTACATGTAGTATAAGTGGCAGAATTGGAAGGTTGATTGGGACGTATTTCAGATATCCGACAGGATGCTGGGGCACAAAGACGACTTCGATCCAGAGTTCGTGAAACTGTGGAACCTCCGAGAAGCGAAACGCAAAGTGTGATAACTAGAAGAGGAAGAAGGGGATTGCGCACAGATGCTGCACCTCCTGATTAAAGCGGCACTGTTTCAGCAGGTGATCAGAGATCAATTGCAATGATTCATTCTACACAATGGCCCTACATGTAGTATAAGTGGCAGAATTGGAAGGTTGATTGGGACGTATTTCAGATATCCGACAGGATGCTGGGGCACAAAGACGACTTCGATCCAGAGTTCGTGAAACTGTGGAACCTCCGAGAAGCGAAACGCAAAGTGTGATAACTAGAAGAGGAAGAAGGGGATTGCGCACAGATGCTGCACCTCCTGATTAAAGCGGCACTGTTTCAGCAGGTGATCAGAGATCAATTGCAATGATTCATTCTACACAATGGCCCTACATGTAGTATAAGTGGCAGAATTGGAAGGTTGATTGGGACGTATTTCAGATATCCGACAGGATGCTGGGGCACAAAGACGACTTCGATCCAGAGTTCGTGAAACTGTGGAACCTCCGAGAAGCGAAACGCAAAGTGTGATAACTAGAAGAGGAAGAAGGGGATTGCGCACAGATGCTGCACCTCCTGATTAAAGCGGCACTGTTTCAGCAGGTGATCAGAGATCAATTGCAATGATTCATTCTACACAATGGCCCTACATGTAGTATAAGTGGCAGAATTGGAAGGTTGATTGGGACGTATTTCAGATATCCGACAGGATGCTGGGGCACAAAGACGACTTCGATCCAGAGTTCGTGAAACTGTGGAACCTTCGAGAAGCGAAACGCAAAGTGTGATAACTAGAAGAGGAAGAAGGGGATTGCGCACAGATGCTGCACCTCCTGATTAAAGCGGCACTGTTTCAGCAGGTGATCAGAGATCAATTGCAATGATTCATTCTACACAATGGCCCTACATGTAGTATAAGTGGCAGAATTGGAAGGTTGATTGGGACGTATTTCAGATATCCGACAGGATGCTGGGGCACAAAGACGACTTCGATCCAGAGTTCGTGAAACTGTGGAACCTCCGAGAAGCGAAACGCAAAGTGTGATAACTAGAAGAGGAAGAAGGGGATTGCGCACAGATGCTGCACCTCCTGATTAAAGCGGCACTGTTTCAGCAGGTGATCAGAGATCAATTGCAATGATTCATTCTACACAATGGCCCTACATGTAGTATAAGTGGCAGAATTGGAAGGTTGATTGGGACGTATTTCAGATATCCGACAGGATGCTGGGGCACAAAGACGACTTCGATCCAGAGTTCGTGAAACTGTGGAACCTCCGAGAAGCGAAACGCAAAGTGTGATAACTAGAAGAGGAAGAAGGGGATTGCGCACAGATGCTGCACCTCCTGATTAAAGCGGCACTGTTTCAGCAGGTGATCAGAGATCAATTGCAATGATTCATTCTACACAATGGCCCTACATGTAGTATAAGTGGCAGAATTGGAAGGTTGATTGGGACGTATTTCAGATATCCGACAGGATGCTGGGGCACAAAGACGACTTCGATCCAGAGTTCGTGAAACTGTGGAACCTCCGAGAAGCGAAACGCAAAGTGTGATAACTAGAAGAGGAAGAAGGGGATTGCGCACAGATGCTGCACCTCCTGATTAAAGCGGCACTGTTTCAGCAGGTGATCAGAGATCAATTGCAATGATTCATTCTACACAATGGCCCTACATGTAGTATAAGTGGCAGAATTGGAAGGTTGATTGGGACGTATTTCAGATATCCGACAGGATGCTGGGGCACAAAGACGACTTCGATCCAGAGTTCGTGAAACTGTGGAACCTTCGAGAAGCGAAACGCAAAGTGTGATAACTAGAAGAGGAAGAAGGGGATTGCGTACAGATGCTGCACCTCCTGATTAAAGCGGCACTGTTTCAGCAGGTGATCAGAGATCAATTGCAATGATTCATTCTACACAATGGCCCTACATGTAGTATAAGTGGCAGAATTGGAAGGTTGATTGGGACGTATTTCAGATATCCGACAGGATGCTGGGGCACAAAGACGACTTCGATCCAGAGTTCGTGAAACTGTGGAACCTTCGAGAAGCGAAACGCAAAGTGTGATAACTAGAAGAGGAAGAAGGGGATTGCGCACAGATGCTGCACCTCCTGATTAAAGCGGCACTGTTTCAGCAGGTGATCAGAGATCAATTGCAATGATTCATTCTACACAATGGCCCTACATGTAGTATAAGTGGCAGAATTGGAAGGTTGATTGGGACGTATTTCAGATATCCGACAGGATGCTGGGGCACAAAGACGACTTCGATCCAGAGTTCGTGAAACTGTGGAACCTCCGAGAAGCGAAACGCAAAGTGTGATAACTAGAAGAGGAAGAAGGGGATTGCGCACAGATGCTGCACCTCCTGATTAAAGCGGCACTGTTTCAGCAGGTGATCAGAGATCAATTGCAATGATTCATTCTACACAATGGCCCTACATGTAGTATAAGTGGCAGAATTGGAAGGTTGATTGGGACGTATTTCAGATATCCGACAGGATGCTGGGGCACAAAGACGACTTCGATCCAGAGTTCGTGAAACTGTGGAACCTTCGAGAAGCGAAACGCAAAGTGTGATAACTAGAAGAGGAAGAAGGGGATTGCGTACAGATGCTGCACCTCCTGAGGAAAGCGGCACTGTTTCAGCAGGTAATCAGAGATCAATTGCAATGATTCATTCTACACAATGGCCCTACATGTAGTATAAGTGGCAGAATTGGAAGGTTGATTGGGACGTATTTCAGATATCCGACAGGATGCTGGGGCACAAAGACGACTTCGACCCAGAGTTCGTGAAACTGTGGAACCTCCGAGAAGCGAAACGCAAAGTGTGATAACTAGAAGAGGAAGAAGGGGATTGCGTACAGATGCTGCACCTCCTGAGGAAAGCGGCACTGTTTCAGCAGGTGATCAGAGATCAATTGCAATGATTCATTCTACACAATGGCCCTACATGTAGTATAAGTGGCAGAATTGGAAGGTTGATTGGGACGTATTTCAGATATCCGACAGGATGCTGGGGCACAAAGACGACTTCGACCCAGAGTTCGTGACACTGTGGAACCTTCGAGAAGCGAAACGCAAAGTGTGATAACTAGAAGAGGAAGAAGGGGATTGCGCACAGATGCTGCACCTCCTGATTAAAGCGGCACTGTTTCAGCAGGTGATCAGAGATCAATTGCAATGATTCATTCTACACAATGGCCCTACATGTAGTATAAGTGGCAGAATTGGAAGGTTGATTGGGACGTATTTCAGATATCCGACAGGATGCTGGGGCACAAAGACGACTTCGACCCAGAGTTCGTGAAACTGTGGAACCTCCGAGAAGCGAAACCAAAGTGTAATAACTAGAAGAGGAAGAAGGGGATTGCGCACAGATGCTGCACCTCCTGATTAAAGCGGCACTGTTTCAGCAGGTGATCAGAGATCAATTGCAATGATTCATTCTACACAATGGCCCTACATGTAGTATAAGTGGTAGAATTGGAAGGTTGATTGGGACGTATTTCAGATATCCGACAGGATGCTGGGGCACAAAGACGACTTCGACCCAGAGTTCGTGAAACTGTGGAACCTCCGAGAAGCGAAACGCAAAGTGTGATAACTAGAAGAGGAAGAAGGGGATTGCGTACAGATGCTGCACCTCCTGATTAAAGCGGCACTGTTTCAGCAGGTGATCAGAGATCAATTGCAATGATTCATTCTACACAATGGCCCTACATGTAGTATAAGTGGCAGAATTGGAAGGTTGATTGGGACGTATTTCAGATATCCGACAGGATGCTGGGGCACAAAGACGACTTCGATCCAGAGTTCGTGAAACTGTGGAACCTCCGAGAAGCGAAACGCAAAGTGTGATAACTAGAAGAGGAAGAAGGGGGTTGCGCACAGATGCTGCACCTCCTGAGGAAAGCGGCACTGTTTCAGCAGGTGATCAGAGATCAATTGCAATGATTCATTCTACACAATGGCCCTACATGTAGTATAAGTGGCAGAATTGGAAGGTTAATCGTGAGGCATTTCAGATATCCGTCAGGATGCTGGGGCAGAAAGACGACTTCGATCCAGAGTTCGTGAAACTGTGGAACCTCCGAGAAGCGAAACCAAAGTGTGATAACTAGAAGAGGAGGAAGGGGATTGCGTACAGATGCTGCACCTCCTGAGGAAAGCGGCACTGTTTCAGCAGGTAGTCAGAGATCAATTGCAATGATTTATTTTACAATGGCCCCACATGTAGTAAAATTGGTAGAATTGGAAGGTTGATTGGGACGTATTTCAGATATCCGTCAGGATGCTGGGGCACAAAGACGACTTCGACCCAGAGAAAAAGCTCTGCACTTCCCAACGCTAGCACGTTCTAAAATAGAAGTCGAATCGGATGCGTATCCTGATATTTCGAACTCGTTCAGGTTGCTAACAGGGAAACATTTGCTAATTCACTGTACTTTCGTTCACATTTCAATTTTCATGTATTTTGGCAACTCTTCACTTTCCAACGCTAGCACGTTCTAAAATAGAAATCGAATCGGATGGGTATCCTGATATTTCGAACTCGTTCAGGTTGCTGTCAGGGAAACAATTGCTAATTCACTGTATTTTCGTTCACATTACAATTGCCATGTATTTCGGCAGCTCTTCACTTTCCAACGCTAGCGAATTTAGAAGAAGAAGTCGGATCGGAGGCGTGTCCTGATGTTTCAAACTCGCTCAGGTTGCTAACAGGGAAACAATTGCTAGTTTGCAGTATTTTATCCACATTCAATTTTCATGTATTTCGGCAGCTCTTCACTTTCCAACGCTAGCACATTTAGATGATTATGTTGAATCATTGGCGTATATTGATTTTATAGCTGTTCAGGTTGCTATCAGGGAAACATCTGCTAATTCACTGTATTTTCGTTCACATTTCAAATTTCATTTATTTTGGCAGCTCTGTACTTTCCAACGCTAGCGAAATTAGAGGAAGAAGTCGGATCGGAGGCGTGTCCTGATGTTTCAAACTCGTTCAGGTTGCTGTCAGGAAAACAATTGCTAATTCACTGTATTTTCGTTCACATTACAATTGCCATGTATTTCGGCAGCTCTTCACTTTCCAAACTAGCACATTTAGATGAGGAAGATGAATCACTGGTGTATATTGATTTTCATAGCTGTTCAGGTTGCTATCAGGGAAACAATTGCTAATTCACTGTATTTTCGTTCACATTACAATTGCCATGTATTTCGGCAGCTCTTCACTTTCCAACGCAGCGAATTTAGAGGAAGAAGTCGGATCGGAGGCGCGTCCTGATGTTTCGAACTCGTTCAGGTTGCTGTCAGGGAAACAATTGCTAATTCACTGTACTTTCCTTCATATTTCGATTTTCATGTATTTTGGCAGCTCTGCACTTTCCAACGCTAGCACGTTCTGAAATAGAAGTCGAATCGGATGCGTATCCTGATATTTCGAACTCGTTGAGGTTGCTGTCAGGGAAACAATTGCTAATTCACTGTACTTTCGTTCACATTACAATTGCCATGTATTTCGGCAGTTCTTCACTTTCCAACGCTAGCGAAATTAGAGGATGAAGTCGGATCGGAGGCGTGTCCTGATGTTTCAAACTCGCTCAGGTTGCTAACAGGGGAACATTTGCTAATTCACTGTACTTTCGCTCACATTTCAATTTTCATGTATTTTCGCAGCTCTTCACTTTCCAACGCTAGCACGTTCTAAAATAGAAGTCGAATCGGATGCGTATCCTGATATTTCGAACTCGTTCAAGTTGCTGTTAGGGAAACAATTGCTAATTCACTGTATTTTCGTTCACATTACAATTGCCATGTATTTCGGCAGCTCTTCACTTTCCAACGCTAGCACGTTCTAAAATAGAAGTCGAATCGGATGGGTATCCTGATATTTCGAACTTGTTCAGGTTGCTGTCAGGGAAACAATTGCTAATTCACTGTATTTTCGTTCACATTACAATTGCCATGTATTTCGGCAGCTCTTCACTTTCCAAACTAGCACATTTAGATGAGGAAGATGAATCACTGGTGTATATTGATTTTCATAGCTGTTCAGGTTGCTATCAGGGAAACAATTGCTAGTTTGCAGTATTTTATCCACATTCAATTTTCATGTATTTTGGCAGCTCTGCATTTTCCAACGCTAGCATGTTCTAAAATAGAAGTCGAATCGGATGGGTATCCTGATATTTCGAACTCGTTGAGGTTACTGTCAGGGAAACAATTGCTAATTCACTGTACTTTCCTGCATATTTCAATTTTCACGCATTTCGGCAGCTCTTCACTTTCCAACACTAGCGAATTTAGAGGAAGAAGTCGGATCGGAGGCGTGTCCTGATGTTTCAAACTCGCTCAGGTTGCTATCAGGGAAACAATTGCTAATTCACTGTACTTTCCTTCATATTTCAATTTTCATGTATTTTGGCAGCTTCTGCATTTCCAACGCTAGCATGTTCTAAAATAGAACTCGAATCGGATGGGTATCCTGATATTTCGAACTCGTTGAGGTTGCTGTCAGGGAAACAATTGCTAATTCACTGTACTTTCGTTCACATTTCAATTTTCATGTATTTTGGCAGCTCTTCACTTTCCATCGCTAGCACGTTCTAAAATAGAAGTCGAATCGGATGCGTATCCAGATATTTCGAACTCGTTCAGGTTGCTGTCTGGGAAACAATTGCTAATTCACTGTATTTTCGTTCACATTACAATTGCTATGTATTTCGGCAGCTCTTCACTTTCCAACGCTAGCGAATTTAGAGGAAGAAGTCGGATCGGAGGCGCGTCCTGATGTTTCAAACTCGCTCAGGTTGTTAACAGGGAAACATTTGCTGATTCACTGTACTTTCGTTCACATTTCAATTTTCATGTATTTTGGCAGCTCTTCACTTTCCAACGCTAGCACGTTCTAAAATAGAAGTCGAATCGGATGCGTATCCTGATTTCATTTCAGGTCGTCAACTGCTAGTTCAGTATTTTTCCAATTCAATTCCATGTTTTGGCGCTCTTCACTTCCAGCTAGCAAGGAGAGATGACACTGCCGATTTGCATACTGTTCAGTTGCTACAGGAAACATGCTATTTGCTTTATTCCACATTCAATTTTCATGTATTTTGGCAGCTCTGCACTTTCCAACGCTAGCGAATTTAGAGGAAGAAGTCGGATCGGAGGCGTGTCCTGATGTTTCAAACTCGCTCAGGTTGCTATCAGGGAAACAATTGCTAGTTTGCAGTATTTTTATCCACATTCAATTTTCATGTATTTTGGGCAGCTCTGCACTTTCCAACGCTAGCACGTTCTAAAATAGAAGTCGAATCGGATGGGTATCCTGATATTTCGAACTCGTTCAGGTTGCTGTCAGGGAAACAATTGCTAATTCACTGTATTTTCGTTCACATTACAATTGCCATGTATTTCGGCAGCTCTTCACTTTCCAACGCTAGCGAAATTAGAGGATGAAGTCGGATCGGAGGCGTGTCCTGATTTTTCAAACTCGCTCAGGTTGCTAACAGGGGAACATTTGCTAATTCACTGTACTTTCGTTCACATTTCAATTTTCATGTATTTTGGCAGCTCTTCACTTTCCAACGCTAGCACGTTCTAAAATAGAAGTCGAATCGGATGGGTATCCTGATATTTCGAACTCGTTCAGGTTGCTGTCAGGGAAACAATTGCTAATTCACTGTATTTTCGTTCACATTACAATTGCCATGTATTTCGGCAGCTCTTCACTTTCCAACGCTAGCGAATTTAGAGGAAGAAGTCGGATCGGAGGCGTGTCCTGATGTTTCAAACTCGCTCAGGTTGCTATCAGGGAAACAATTGCTAGTTTGCAGTATTTTATCCACATTCAATTTTCATGTATTTTGGCAGCTCTGCATTTTCCAACGCTAGCATATTCTAAAATAGAAGTCGAATCAGATGGGTATCCTGATATTTCGAACTCGTTGAGGTTACTGTCAGGGAAACAATTGCTAATTCACTGTACTTTCCTGCATATTTCAATTTTCACGCATTTCGGCAGCTCTTCACTTTCCAACGCTAGCACGTTCTAAAAGAGAAGTCGAATCGGATGGGTATCCTGATATTTCGAACTCGTTCAGGTTGCTGTCAGGGAAACAATTGCTAATTCACTGTATTTTCGTTCACATTACAATTGCCATGTATTTCGGCAGCTCTTCACTTTCCAACACTAGCGAATTTAGAGGAAGAAGTCGGATCGGAGGCGTGTCCTGATGTTTCAAACTCGCTCAGGTTGCTGTCAGGGAAACAATTGCTAATTCACTGTACTTTCCTGCATATTTCAATTTTCATGTATTTTGGCAGCTCTGCATTTTCCAACGCTAGCATGTTCTAAAATAGAACTCGAATCGGATGGGTATCCTGATATTTCGAACTCGTTGAGGTTACTGTCAGGGAAACATTTGCTAATTCACTGTACTTTCGTTCACATTTCAATTTTCATGTATTTTGGCAGCTCTTCACTTTCCATCGCTAGCACGTTCTAAAATAGAAGTCGAATCGGATGCGTATCCAGATATTTCGAACTCGTTCAGGTTGCTGTCTGGGAAACAATTGCTAATTCACTGTATTTTCGTTCACATTACAATTGCTATGTATTTCGGCAGCTCTTCACTTTCCAACGCTAGCGAATTTAGAGGAAGAAGTCGGATCGGAGGTGTGTCCTGATGTTTCAAACTCGCTCAGGTTGCTAACAGGGAAACATTTGCTAATTCACTGTACTTTCCTTCACATTTCAATTTTCATGTATTTTGGCAGCTCTGCACTTTCCAACGCTAGCACGTTCTAAAATAGAAGTCGAATCGGATGCGTATCCTGATATTTCGAACTCGTTCAGGTTGCTGTCAGGGAAACAATTGCTAATTCACTGTACTTTCCTTCATATTTCAATTTTCATGTATTTTGGCAGCTCTGCACTTTCCAACGCTAGCGAAATTAGAGGAAGAAGTCGGATCGGAGGCGTGTCCTGATGTTTCAAACTCGCTCAGGTTGCTAACAGGGAAACAATTGCTAATTCACTGTATTTTCGTTCACATTACAATTGCCATGTATTTCGGCAGCTCTTCACTTTCCAAACTAGCACATTTAGATGAGGAAGATGAATCACTGGTGTATATTGATTTTCATAGCTGTTCAGGTTGCTATCAGGGAAACAATTGCTAGTTTGCAGTATTTTATCCACATTCAATTTTCATGTATTTTGGCAGCTCTGCACTTTCCAACGCTAGCACGTTCTAAAATAGAAGTCGAATCGGATGGGTATCCTGATATTTCGAACTCGTTCAGGTTGCTGTCAGGGAAACAATTGCTAATTCACTGTATTTTCGTTCACATTACAATTGCCATGTATTTCGGCAGTTCTTCACTTTCCAACGCTAGCGAAATTAGAGGATGAAGTCGGATCGGAGGCGTGTCCTGATGTTTCAAACTCGCTCAGGTTGCTAACAGGGGAACATTTGCTAATTCACTGTACTTTCGCTCACATTTCAATTTTCATGTATTTTCGCAGCTCTTCACTTTCCAACGCTAGCTCATTTAGATGAGGAAGATGAATCACTGGCGTATGTTGATTTTCATAGCTGTTCAGGTTGCTATCAGGGAAACAATTGCTAGTTTGCAGTATTTTATCCACATTCAATTTTCATGTATTTTGGCAGCTCTGCACTTTCCAACGCTAGCGAATTTAGAGGAAGAAGTCGGATCGGAGGCGTGTCCTGATGTTTCAAACCCCCCCCGGGTTGCTAACCGGGAAACAATTGCTAGTTTGCAGTATTTTATCCACATTCAATTTTCATGTATTTTGGCAGCTCTTCACTTTCCAACGCTAGCTCATTTAGATGAGGGAGATGAAAAGCACTGGCGTAATGTTGATATTTCATAGCTGTTCAGGTTGCTTATCAGGGAAACAATTGCTATTGCTATTTGTGTTGTTTTGTTTTTTAAGTTTTTCAGTATTTAATCCACATTCAATTTTCATGTGTTTTTGGCAGCTCTGCCTTTCCAGGCTAGCGATGTTTATAAGGAAGAAAGGGGATTCGGAGGCGAGTGTCCTGATGATTTTCAAACCCCCCCTCCCCGGGTTTGCTAACCGAGAAACAATTGCTTAGTTTGCAGTATTTATCCCACATCAAATTTTAATGTGTTTTGGCAGCTCTGCACTTCCAACTGCTAGCACATTCCTAAAACAGAAGTCCGAATCGGAAGGCGTAGTCCTGACCATTTCACCCTAGTTTCAGGTTTTGTGTCAGGGAACCACGCTGCCTATGTTTGCAGTATTTATCCACATCTCAATTTTCCATGTATTTTGGCCGCTCCTGCACTTTCCCAACCGCTAGCGAATTAGACGGAGAAGCCGGGATCGGAGGCGTATCCTGACATTTCACACTAGTTCAGGTTTTTGTCAGGGAAACAGCTGCTAGTTTGCAGTATTTTATCCACATTCAATTTTCATGTATTTTGGCAGCTCTTCACTTTCCAACGCTAGCTCATTTAGATAAGGAAGATGAAGCACTTGCGTATGTTGATTTTCATAGCTGTTCAGGTTGCTATCAGGGAAACAATTGCTAGTTTGCAATATTTTATCAACATTCAATTTCCATGTATTTTGGCAGCTCTGCACTTTCCAGCGCTAGCGAACTAAGAGGAAGAAGTCGAATCGGAGGCGTATCCTGACATTTCACACTAGTTCAGGTTGTTGTCAGGGAAACAGTTGCTAATTCACTGTATTTTCCTTCACATTACAATTTTCATGCATTTTGGCTGCTCTTCACTTTCCAACGCTAGCTCATTTAGATGAGGGAGATGAAGCACTGCCGTATGTTGATTTTCATAGCTGTTCAGGTTGCTATCAGGGAAACAATTGCTAGTTTGCAGTATTTTATCCACATTCAATTTTCATGTATTTTGCCAGCTCTTCACTTTCCAACGCTAGCTCATTTAGATGAGGAAGATGAAACACTGGCGTATGTTGATTTTCATAGCTGTTCAGGTTGCTATCAGGGAAACAATTGCTAGTTTGCAGTATTTTGTCCACATTCAATTTTCATGTGTTTTGGCAGCTCTGCACTTTCCAACGCTAGCGAATTTATAGGAAGAAGTGGGATTGGAGGCGTGTCCTGATGTTTCAAACCCCCCCCCCCGGGTTGCAAACCGGGAAACAATTGCTAGTTTGCAGTATTTTATCCACATTCAATTTTCATGTATTTTGGCAGCTCTGCACTTTCCAACGCTAGCACATTCTAAAACAGAAGTCGAATCGGAGGCGTATCCTGACATTTCACACTAGTTCAGGTTTTTGTCAGGGAAACAGCTGCTAGTTTGCAGTATTTTATCCACATTCAATTTTCATGTATTTTGGCAGCTCTGCACTTTCCAACGCTAGCGAATTTAGACGGAGAAGTCGGATCGGAGGCGTGTCCTGATGTTTCAAACCCCCCCCCCCGGGTTGCTAACCGGGAAACAATTGCTAGCTTGCAGTATTTTATCCACATTCAATTTTCATGTATTTTGGCAGCTCTTCACTTTCCAACGCTAGCTCATTTAGATGAGGGAGATGAAGCACTGGCGTATGTTGATTTTCATAGCTGTTCAGGTTGCTATCAGGGAAACAATTGCTAGTTTGCAGTATTTTATCCACATTCAATTTTCATGTGTTTTTGCAGCTCAGCACTTTCCAACGCTAGCGAATTTATAGGAAGAAGTGGGATCGGAGACGTGTCCTGATGTTTCAAACCCCCCCCCCGGGTTGCTAACCGGGAAACAATTGCTAGTTTGCAGTATTTTATCCACATTCAATTTTCATGTATTTTGGCAGCTCTTCACTTTCCAACGCTAGCTCATTTAGATGAGGGAGATGAAGCACTGGCGTATGTTGATTTTCATAGCTGTTCAGGTTGCTATCAGGGAAACAATTGCTAGTTTGCAGTATTTTATCCACATTCAATTTTCATGTGTTTTGGCAGCTCTGCACTTTCCAAGGCTAGCGAATTTATAGGAAGAAGTGGGATCGGAGGCGTGTCCTGATGTTTCAAACCCCCCCCCCGGGTTGCTAACCGGGAAACAATTGCTAGTTTGCAGTATTTTATCCACATTCAATTTTCATGTATTTTGGCAGCTCTGCACTTTCCAACGATAGCACATTCTAAAACAGAAGTCGAATCGGAGGCGTATCCTGACATTTCACACTAGTTCAGGTTTTTGTCAGGGAAACAGCTGCTAGTTTGCAGTATTTTATCCACATTCAATTTTCATGTATTTTGGCAGCTCTTCACTTTCCAACGCTAGCTCATTTAGATGAGGGAGATGAAGCACTGCCGTATGTTGATTTTCATAGCTGTTCAGGTTGCTATCAGGGAAACAATTGCTAGTTTGCAGTATTTTATCCACATTCAATTTTCATGTGTTTTGGGCAGCTCTGCACTTTCCATCGCTAGCCGAATTTAGAGGGAGAAGTCGATCGGAGGCGTGTCCTGACGTTTCAAACTCGCTCAAGTTGCTAACAGGGAAACAATTGCTAGCTTGCAGTATTTTATCCACATTCAATTTTCATGTGTTTTGGCAGCTCTGCACTTTCCAACGCTAGCGAATTTAGAGGGAGAAGTCGGATCGGAGGCGTGTCCTGATGTTTCAAACTCGCTCAAGTTGCTAACAGGGAAACAATTGCTAGTTTGCAGTATTTTATCCACATTCAATTTTCATGTGTTTTTGGCCAGCTCTGCACTTTCCAACGCTAGCGAATTTAGAGGGAGAAGTCGGATCGGAGGCGTGTCCTGATGTTTCAAACTCGCTCAAGTTGCTAACAGGGAAACAATTGCTAGTTTGCAGTATTTTATCCACATTCAATTTTCATGTATTTTGGCAGCTCTGCACTTTCCAACGCTAGCGAATTTAGAGGGAGAAGTCGGATCGGAGGCGTGTCCTGATGTTTCAAACCCCCCCCCCGGGTTGCTAACCGGGAAACAATTGCTAGCTTGCAGTATTTTATCCACATTCAATTTTCATGTATTTTGGCAGCTCTTCACTTTCCAACGCTAGCTCATTTAGATGAGGGAGATGAAGCACTGGCGTATGTTGATTTTCATAGCTGTTCAGGTTGCTATCAGGGAAACAATTGCTAGTTTGCAGTATTTTATCCACATTCAATTTTCATGTGTTTTGGCAGCTCTGCACTTTCCAACGCTAGCGAATTTATAGGAAGAAGTGGGATCGGAGACGTGTCCTGATGTTTCAAACCCCCCCCCCGGGTTGCTAACCGGGAAACAATTGCTAGTTTGCAGTATTTTATCCACATTCAATTTTCATGTATTTTGGCAGCTCTTCACTTTCCAACGCTAGCTCATTTAGATGAGGGAGATGAAGCACTGGCGTATGTTGATTTTCATAGCTGTTCAGGTTGCTATCAGGGAAACAATTGCTAGTTTGCAGTATTTTATCCACATTCAATTTTCATGTGTTTTGGCAGCTCTGCACTTTCCAAGGCTAGCGAATTTATAGGAAGAAGTGGGATCGGAGGCGTGTCCTGATGTTTCAAACCCCCCCCCCGGGTTGCTAACCGGGAAACAATTGCTAGTTTGCAGTATTTTATCCACATTCAATTTTCATGTATTTTGGCAGCTCTGCACTTTCCAACGATAGCACAATCTAAAACAGAAGTCGAATCGGAGGCGTATCCTGACATTTCACACTAGTTCAGGTTTTTGTCAGGGAAACAGCTGCTAGTTTGCAGTATTTTATCCACATTCAATTTTCATGTATTTTGGCAGCTCTTCACTTTCCAACGCTAGCTCATTTAGATGAGGGAGATGAAGCACTGCCGTATGTTGATTTTCATAGCTGTTCAGGTTGCTATCAGGGAAACAATTGCTAGTTTGCAGTATTTTATCCACATTCAATTTTCATGTGTTTTGGCAGCTCTGCACTTTCCATCGCTAGCGAATTTAGAGGGAGAAGTCGGATCGGAGGCGTGTCCTGACGTTTCAAACTCGCTCAAGTTGCTAACAGGGAAACAATTGCTAGCTTGCAGTATTTTATCCACATTCAATTTTCATGTGTTTTGGCAGCTCTGCACTTTCCAACGCTAGCGAATTTAGAGGGAGAAGTCGGATCGGAGGCGTTGTCCTGATGTTTCAAACTCGCTTCAAGTTGCTAACAGGGAAACAATTGCTAGTTTGCAGTATTTTATCCACATTCAATTTTCATGTGTTTTGGCAGCTCTGCACTTTCCAACGCTAGCGAATTTATAGGAAGAAGTGGGATCGGAGACGTGTCCTGATGTTTCAAACCCCCCCCCCCCGGGTTGCTAACCGGGAAACAATTGCTAGTTTGCAGTATTTTATCCACATTCAATTTTCATGTATTTTGGCAGCTCTTCACTTTCCAACGCTAGCTCATTTAGATGAGGGAGATGAAGCACTGGCGTATGTTGATTTTCATAGCTGTTCAGGTTGCTATCAGGGAAACAATTGCTAGTTTGCAGTATTTTATCCACATTCAATTTTCATGTGTTTTGGCAGCTCTGCACTTTCCAACGCTAGCACATTCTAAAACAGAAGTCGAATCGGAGGCGTATCCTGACATTTCACACTAGTTCAGGTTTTTGTCAGGGAAACAGCTGCTAGTTTGCAGTATTTTATCCACATTCAATTTTCATGTATTTTGGCAGCTCTTCACTTTCCAACGCTAGCTCATTTAGATGAGGGAGATGAAGCACTGCCGTATGTTGATTTTCATAGCTGTTCAGGTTGCTATCAGGGAAACAATTGCTAGTTTGCAGTATTTTATCCACATTCAATTTTCATGTGTTTTGGCAGCTCTGCACTTTCCATCGCTAGCGAATTTAGAGGGAGAAGTCGGATCGGAGGCGTGTCCTGACGTTTCAAACTCGCTCAAGTTGCTAACAGGGAAACAATTGCTAGCTTGCAGTATTTTATCCACATTCAATTTTCATGTGTTTTGGCAGCTCTGCACTTTCCAACGCTAGCGAATTTAGAGGGAGAAGTCGGATCGGAGGCGTGTCCTGATGTTTCAAACTCGCTCAAGTTGCTAACAGGGAAACAATTGCTAGTTTGCAGTATTTTATCCACATTCAATTTTCATGTGTTTTGGCAGCTCTGCACTTTCCAACGCTAGCGAATTTATAGGAAGAAGTGGGATCGGAGACGTGTCCTGATGTTTCAAACCCCCCCCCCCCGGGTTGCTAACCGGGAAACATTTGCTTGTTTGCAGTATTTTATCCACATTCAATTTTCATGTATTTTGGCAGCTCTTCACTTTCCAACGCTAGCTCATTTAGATGAGGGAGATGAAGCACTGGCGTATGTTGATTTTCATAGCTGTTCAGGTTGCTATCAGGGAAACAATTGCTAGTTTGCAGTATTTTATCCACATTCAATTTTTATGTGTTTTGGCAGCTCTGCACTTTCCAACGCTAGCACATTCTAAAACAGAAGTCGAATCGGAGGCGTATCCTGACATTTCACACTAGTTCAGGTTTTTGTCAGGGAAACAGCTGCTAGTTTGCAGTATTTTATCCACATTCAATTTTCATGTATTTTGGCAGCTCTGCACTTTCCAACGCTAGCGAATTTAGACGGAGAAGTCGGATCGGAGGCGTATCCTGACATTTCACACTAGTTCAGGTTTTTGTCAGGGAAACAGCTGCTAGTTTGCAGTATTTTATCCACATTCAATTTTCATGTATTTTGGCAGCTCTTCACTTTCCAACGCTAGCTCATTTAGATAAGGAAGATGAAGCACTTGCGTATGTTGATTTTCATAGCTGTTCAGGTTGCTATCAGGGAAACAATTGCTAGTTTGCAATATTTTATCAACATTCAATTTCCATGTATTTTGGCAGCTCTGCACTTTCCAGCGCTAGCGAACTAAGAGGAAGAAGTCGAATCGGAGGCGTATCCTGACATTTCACACTAGTTCAGGTTGTTGTCAGGGAAACAGTTGCTAATTCACTGTATTTTCCTTCACATTACAATTTTCATGCATTTTGGCTGCTCTTCACTTTCCAACGCTAGCTCATTTAGATGAGGGAGATGAAGCACTGCCGTATGTTGATTTTCATAGCTGTTCAGGTTGCTATCAGGGAAACAATTGCTAGTTTGCAGTATTTTATCCACATTCAATTTTCATGTATTTTGCCAGCTCTTCACTTTCCAACGCTAGCTCATTTAGATGAGGAAGATGAAACACTGGCGTATGTTGATTTTCATAGCTGTTCAGGTTGCTATCAGGGAAACAATTGCTAGTTTGCAGTATTTTGTCCACATTCAATTTTCATGTGTTTTGGCAGCTCTCCACTTTCCAACGCTAGCGAATTTATAGGAAGAAGTGGGATCGGAGGCGTGTCCTGATGTTTCAAACCCCCCCCCGGGTTGCAAACCGGGAAACAATTGCTAGTTTGCAGTATTTTATCCACATTCAATTTTCATGTATTTTGGCAGCTCTGCACTTTCCAACGCTAGCACATTCTAAAACAGAAGTCGAATCGGAGGCGTATCCTGACATTTCACACTAGTTCAGGTTTTTGTCAGGGAAACAGCTGCTAGTTTGCAGTATTTTATCCACATTCAATTTTCATGTATTTTGGCAGCTCTGCACTTTCCAACGCTAGCGAATTTAGACGGAGAAGTCGGATCGGAGGCGTATCCTGACATTTCACACTAGTTCAGGTTTTTGTCAGGGAAACAGCTGCTAGTTTGCAGTATTTTATCCACATTCAATTTTCATGTATTTTGGCAGCTCTTCACTTTCCAACGCTAGCTCATTTAGATAAGGAAGATGAAGCACTGGCGTATGTTGATTTTCATAGCTGTTCAGGTTGCTATCAGGGAAACAATTGCTAGTTTGCAATATTTTATCAACATTCAATTTCCATGTATTTTGGCAGCTCTGCACTTTCCAGCGCTAGCGAACTAAGAGGAAGAAGTCGAATCGGAGGCGTATCCTGACATTTCACACTAGTTCAGGTTGCTGTCAGGGAAACAGTTGCTAATTCACTGTATTTTCCTTCACATTACAATTTTCATGCATTTTGGCTGCTCTTCACTTTCCAACGCTAGCTCATTTAGATGAGGGAGATGAAGCACTGCCGTATGTTGATTTTCATAGCTGTTCAGGTTGCTATCAGGGAAACAATTGCTAGTTTGCAGTATTTTATCCACATTCAATTTTCATGTATTTTGGCAGCTCTTCACTTTCCAACGCTAGCTCATTTAGATGAGGAAGATGAAACACTGGCGTATGTTGATTTTCATAGCTGTTCAGGTTGCTATCAGGGAAACAATTGCTAGTTTGCAGTATTTTGTCCACATTCAATTTTCATGTGTTTTGGCAGCTCTCCACTTTCCAACGCTAGCGAATTTATAGGAAGAAGTGGGATCGGAGGCGTGTCCTGATGTTTCAAACCCCCCCCCCGGGTTGCAAACCGGGAAACAGCTGCTAGTTTGCAGTATTTTATCCACATTCAATTTTCATGTATTTTGGCAGCTCTGCACTTTCCAACGCTAGCGCATTCTAAAACAGAAGTCGAATCGGAGGCGTATCCTGACATTTCACACTAGTTCAGGTTTTTGTCAGGGAAACAGCTGCTAGTTTGCAGTATTTTATCCACATTCAATTTTCATGTTTTTTGGCAGCTCTGCACTTTCCAACGCTAGCACGTTCTAAAATAAAAGTCGAATCGGATGCGTATCCTGATATTTCGAACTCGCTCAGGTTGCTAACAGGGGAACGTTTGCTAATTCACTGTACCTTCGTTCACATTTCAATTTTCATTTATTTTGGCAGCTCTTCACTTTCCAACGCTAGCTCACTTAGATGAGGGATGAAGCACTGGCGTATATTGATTTTCATAGCTGTTCAGGTTGCTATCAGGGAAACAATTGCTAGTTTGCAGTATTTTATCCACATTCAATTTTCATGTATTTTGGCAGCTCTGCACTTTCCAACGCTAGCTCATTCTAAAATAGAAGTCGAATCGGATGCGTATCCTGATATTTCGAACTCGTTCAGGTTGCTGTCAGGGAAACAATTGCTAATTCACTGTATTTTCGTTCACATTACAATTGCCATGTATTTCGGCAGCTCTTCACTTTCCAACGCTAGCGAATTTAGAGGAAGAAGTCGGATCGGAGGCGTGTCCTGATGTTTCAAACTCGCTCAGGTTGCTAACAGGGAAACAATTGCTAGTTTGCAGTATTTTATCCACATTCAATTTTCATGTATTTTGGCAGCTCTGCACTTTCCAACGCTAGCACATTCTAAAATAGAAGTCGAATCGGATGCGTATCCTGATATTTCGAACTCGTTCAGGTTGCTGTCAGGGAAACAATTGCTAGTTTGCAGTATTTTATCCACATTCAATTTTCATGTATTTTGGCAGCTCTGCACTTTCCAACGCAGCTTCATTTAGATGAAGCAGGTGGCGTATCCTGATTTTCAAACTGTTCAGGTTGCTTCAGGGAAACAATTGCTAGTTTCAATATTTTATCACATTCAATTTCCATGTATTTTGGCAGCTCTTCACTTTCCAACGCTAGCGAATTTAGAGGAAGAAGTCGATCGGAGCGTATCCTGAATTCGTTCAGGTTGCTAACAGGGAAACAGTTGCTAATTCACTGTATTTTTCTTCACATTACCTTCAGGTTTGCTGCTCTTCAACTTTCCAACTACAATTTAGGAGGAAGAGATCACAATTGATTTTCATACTGTTTCAGGTGCTAACGGAAAACAATTGCTAGTTTGCAGTATTTTATGCCTCATTCAATTTCATGTATTTTGGCAGCTCTGGGCACTTTCCACGCCTAACTCATTCTTAATAATAGAAGTTCGATCAGAGATGCGTATCCTGATATTTCGAACTCGCTCAGGTTGCTAACAGGGGAACGTTTGCTAATTCACTGTACCTTCGTTCACATTTCAATTTTCATTTATTTTGGCAGCTCTTCACTTTCCAACGCTAGCTCACTTAGATGAGGGATGAAGCACTGGCGTATATTGATTTTCATAGCTGTTCAGGTTGCTATCAGGGAAACAATTGCTAGTTTGCAGTATTTTATCCACATTCAATTTTCATGTATTTTGGCAGCTCTGCACTTTCCAACGCTAGCTCGTTCTAAAATAGAAGTCGAATCGGATGCGTATCCTGATATTTCGAACTCGTTCAGGTTGCTGTCAGGGAAACAATTGCTAATTCACTGTATTTTCGTTCACATTACAATTGCCATGTATTTCGGCAGCTCTTCACTTTCCAACGCTAGCGAATTTAGAGGAGGATGACGGATCGGAGGCGTGTCCTGATGTTTCAAACTCGCTCAGGTTGCTAACAGGGAAACAATTGCTAGTTTGCAGTATTTTATCCTCATTCAATTTTCATGTATTTTGGCAGCTCTGCACTTTCCAACGCTAACTCATTCTAAAATAGAAGTCGAATCGGATGCGTATCCTGATATTTCGAACTCGTTCAGGTTGCTGTCAGGGAAACAATTGCTAATTCACTGTATTTTCGTTCACATTACAATTGCCATGTATTTCGGCAGCTCTTCACTTTCCAACGCTAGCGAATTTAGAGGAGGATGACGGATCGGAGGCGTGTCCTGATGTTTCAAACTCGCTCAGGTTGCTAACAGGGAAACAATTGCTAGTTTGCAGTATTTTATCCTCATTCAATTTTCATGTATTTTGGCAGCTCTGCACTTTCCAACGCTAACTCATTCTAAAATAGAAGTCGAATCGGATGCGTATCCTGATATTTCGAACTCGTTCAGGTTGCTGTCAGGGAAACAATTGCTAATTCACTGTATTTTCGTTCACATTACAATTGCCATGTATTTCGGCAGCTCTTCACTTTCCAACGTAGCTCACTTAGATGAGGGATGAAGCACTGGTCATAGCTGTTCAGGTTGCTATCAGGGAAACAATTGCTAGTTTGCAGTATTTTATCCACATTCAATTTTCATGTATTTTGGCAGCTCTGCACTTTCCAACGCTAGCACGTTCTAAAATAGAAGTCGAATCGGATGCGTATCCTGATATTTCGAACTCGTTCAGGTTGCTGTCAGGGAAACAATTGCTAATTCACTGTATTTTCGTTCACATTACAATTGCCATGTATTTCGGCAGCTCTTCACTTTCCAACGCTAGCGAATTTAGAGGAGGATGACGGATCGGAGGCGTGTCCTGATGTTTCAAACTCGCTCAGGTTGCTAACAGGGAAACAATTGCTAGTTTGCAGTATTTTATCCTCATTCAATTTTCATGTATTTTGGCAGCTCTGCACTTTCCAACGCTAACTCATTCTAAAATAGAAGTCGAATCGGATGCGTATCCTGATATTTCGAACTCGTTCAGGTTGCTGTCAGGGAAACAATTGCTAATTCACTGTATTTTCGTTCACATTACAATTGCCATGTATTTCGGCAGCTCTTCACTTTCCAACGCTAGCGAATTTAGAGGAGGATGACGGATCGGAGGCGTGTCCTGATGTTTCAAACTCGCTCAGGTTGCTAACAGGGAAACAATTGCTAGTTTGCAGTATTTTATCCTCATTCAATTTTCATGTATTTTGGCAGCTCTGCACTTTCCAACGCTAACTCATTCTAAAATAGAAGTCGAATCGGATGCGTATCCTGATATTTCGAACTCGTTCAGGTTGCTGTCAGGGAAACAATTGCTAATTCACTGTATTTTCGTTCACATTACAATTGCCATGTATTTCGGCAGCTCTTCACTTTCCAACGCTAGCGAATTTAGAGGAGGATGACGGATCGGAGGCGTGTCCTGATGTTTCAAACTCGCTCAGGTTGCTAACAGGGAAACAATTGCTAGTTTGCAGTATTTTATCCACATTCAATTTTCATGTATTTTGGCAGCTCTGCACTTTCCAACGTTAGCACGTTCTAAAATAAAAGTCGAATCGGATGCGTATCCTGATATTTCGAACTCGCTCAGGTTGCTAACAGGGGAACGTTTGCTAATTCACTGTACCTTCGTTCACATTTCAATTTTCATTTATTTTGGCAGCTCTTCACTTTCCAACGCTAGCTCACTTAGATGAGGGATGAAGCACTGGCGTATATTGATTTTCATAGCTGTTCAGGTTGCTATCAGGGAAACAATTGCTAGTTTGCAGTATTTTATCCACATTCAATTATCATGTATTTTGGCAGCTCTGCACTTTCCAACGCTAGCACGTTCTAAAATAGAAGTCGAATCGGATGCGTATCCTGATATTTCGAACTCGTTCAGGTTGCTGTCAGGGAAACAATTGCTAATTCACTGTATTTTCGTTCACATTACAATTGCCATGTATTTCGGCAGCTCTTCACTTTCCAACGCTAGCGAATTTAGAGGAGGATGACGGATCGGAGGCGTGTCCTGATGTTTCAAACTCGCTCAGGTTGCTAACAGGGAAACAATTGCTAGTTTGCAGTATTTTATCCTCATTCAATTTTCATGTATTTTGGCAGCTCTGCACTTTCCAACGCTAACACATTCTAAAATAGAAGTCGAATCGGATGCGTATCCTGATATTTCGAACTCGTTCAGGTTGCTGTCAGGGAAACAATTGCTAATTCACTGTATTTTCGTTCACATTACAATTGCCATGTATTTTGGCAGCTCTTCACTTTCCAACGCTAGCGAATTTAGAGGAGGATGACGGATCGGAGGCGTGTCCTGATGTTTCAAACTCGCTCAGGTTGCTAACAGGGAAACAATTGCTAGTTTGCAGTATTTTATCCTCATTCAATTTTCATGTATTTTGGCAGCTCTGCACTTTCCAACGCTAACTCATTCTAAAATAGAAGTCGAATCGGATGCGTATCCTGATATTTCGAACTCGTTCAGGTTGCTGTCAGGGAAACAATTGCTAATTCACTGTATTTTCGTTCACATTACAATTGCCATGTATTTTGGCAGCTCTTCACTTTCCAACGCTAGCGAATTTAGAGGAGGATGACGGATCGGAGGCGTGTCCTGATGTTTCAAACTCGCTCAGGTTGCTAACAGGGAAACAATTGCTAGTTTGCAGTATTTTATCCTCATTCAATTTTCATGTATTTTGGCAGCTCTGCACTTTCCAACGCTAACTCATTCTAAAATAGAAGTCGAATCGGATGCGTATCCTGATATTTCGAACTCGTTCAGGTTGCTGTCAGGGAAACAATTGCTAATTCACTGTATTTTCGTTCACATTACAATTGCCATGTATTTCGGCAGCTCTTCACTTTCCAACGCTAGCGAATTTAGAGGAAGAAGACGGATCGGAGGCGTGTCCTGATGTTTCAAACTCGCTCAGGTTGCTAACAGGGAAACAATTGCTAGTTTGCAGTATTTTATCCACATTCAATTTTCATGTATTTTGGCAGCTCTGCACTTTCCAACGCTAGCACATTCTAAAATAGAAGTCGAATCGGAGGGTATGCTGATATTTCACACTCGTTCATTTTGCTGTCAGGGAAAGAGTTGCTAATTCACAGTATTTTCGTTCAAGTTCAATTTTCATGTATTTCGGCCGCTCTGCTCATTCCATCCCTAGCACATATAGAGAAAGTAGTCGAAATGGTTGCGTACTTACTTTGATACTTTGTTATTAGGTTGATGCATAATTATTGCGGACTTTTTCGCGGCTTTTTCTCTCTCGATGGAATTTGAAGATATTGAGTTCGAGATTTTTCTAGAAATGATCTACTTGATTTCCTTTACAAGAATATACGCAAAAAATCATCCGCATATTCGCGGAATTAGACTTAACTACTTCGAGAGTGATCGGAAGGTGGCACAGTCATTCCGCGATCTCAGTAACTTATCGGCGATCGAACAATCAGGCAGAGCCAACCGAGAAATGGGATCTGCCCCCAAAATCTGCCATGTTCATCAGCAGAAACTTTTATGGATTATCTCGTCAACCGTTCATCGAAAAAATGGCTACAGAATAGAAGTTAAGTCGATGTGTATGACTTGATGGCCGATGTCAAGGCGTGGATCGCCCGTGAGGATCGAAACTTCTTCGCTTCTGGGATCCGACTAACTAATCAATGGGAAGCAGCGCTTGACGTAGATGGTGAATAAGCTCCGGAGTAATTATTTGAATATGTCTTTGCTTCTTATTTCTATAATTTCTTCAAGTAAAATTCGCTGAAAAAAACCGCAACAATTACGCATAAACCTAATATACATATAGAGGCAGCTAAAATGCAGGTAAAATAGAAAATATCGAAATAATCGTGTTTGGCCGCTAGAAAATCATGTGTACACTCACTAGATCACCTAATGAACGATCGCCCCAAAGTTACTGAGATCGCGGAAAGACTGTGCCACCTTCTATTCTTTCTCGAAGTAGTAAAGCCTAATCTCGCGAATATACGGATGGTTTTTTGAGTATATACTTGTAGAGGAACTCCGCCGTTGCCGGTCCCAAGCCCGGATGAGAAAGGAGGAGGGTTGGTGCGAAGGGCCGGCGACCCTTCCACCGTAAAAAACTTCAATGCTAAAGAAACGACGAAACATGTATCTGTTGCTTTGAGGGAACCAAAGTTCCGCTTTATGACGGATAACCTCCCGATTCGGAATGCGGTTTTCTCGCCTAAAAATCAAACTTTTGTTGCTACTTGGAATGTGCGCACGTTGAATCAGACTGGGAATCCTGCGCAGCTGCTGCGAGAATTCGACGAATATCGATTGGACATCCTTGGAATTAGTGAAGTCCGATGGCTCGGAACCGGTCGTATGACTAGTGGAAACAAGACTGTCCTACATTCGGGTCATGAGAATCGACATGAGAGAGGTGTTGGATTTGTCTTGAGTGGACGTGCAGCTAAAGCACTTGAAGGATGGAACCCAGTGAGTGACCGAATAATATCTGCGCGATTTGTGACAAGGCACACTCGCATCACGATTATCCAGACCTACGCACCTACGGAGGATTCGAACGACGACACAAAGAACGACTTCTATGAGCTTCTTCAAGACACCATCGACAACGCACCAAGGAGAGATTTGAAAATTGTTCTTGGAGATTTCAACGCAAAAATAAATGGCAATAGATGCGGCTTCGAGAGCGCAGTCGGACCATTCGCTTCTTCTGAAGAATTGAGCAATAACGGTGAGCGACTCATTTCGTTCTGTGATCACAATGAACTATGTATTGGAAACACCTATTTCCAACACAGACAGATCCATAAGAAAACCTGGCGCTCTCCGGACGGAAGAACGTTAAACGAAATTGATCATGTATGCATAAGCCGCAGGTGGAGGAGTTCCCTCCAAGATGTTCGTGTGCTTCGAGGTGCGGATTTCTTCTCGGATCACTACATGGTCAGAGCGGTGGTTAAACTCAAGTTGAAGAAAATAAGAAGTACTCCATTTGCACGATCGTTCGCTGTAGAGAAATTGAAGGATCCCAACCTTGCTTCGAGGCTTGCCTTGGAAATGCGGAACCGATTTGAGGCCTTGGAAGAAATCACGAACCTGGAGGATGAGTGGACAGCTATAAGAGATACCATAAAAGTTTGCGCTGAGGAGGTAGTTGGTCGAAGACGTGGAAAGACAAAAGAAGAATGGATCAAGGACAGCACGTGGCAAAAGATTGATGAGAGGAAGTACGCAAAACTACAGAGAGAACAAGCCAAGACTAGTAGAGAGTTGGAAGAGGCAAAAAGGAGGTACACCGAATTGGACCGCCTGGTGAAGAAATCTTGTCGTGACGATAAGAATGACTGGCTGATAAGAAAAGGTGCAGAACCGCAGTACGCCGCTGATCATGGAGACTCGAAGACTTTGTATCGCATTGTCCGTGAGTTGACAGGGAACCGGAACAATTCGAATGTACCGATCAGGTACAAAAACGGCAGGCTCCTCTCCAATAGCGATGAGCAGAATCAAAGATGGCTTGAATACTTTCGAGATATTCTCAACCAGCCCAGTCCATCGACAACATACTGTTTTGACAACACGGACCCGGTTGAACAGCTCGAGGTAAATACTGGCTACATAACGAAGGAGGAAGTAAGTGCAGCAATTGAGTGCCTCAAGAATAGGAAATCCCCTGGTCTAGACGAAATCTCTTCGGAATTATTGAACGCAGGAAGCACTGTCGTGGTGGAAAAACTTGTGAAGTTATTCAATCGGTGCTGGAGCCAAGGAGAAGTTCCAGAAGACTGGAGAAGAGGCGTCATTGTTAAAATACCCAAAAAAGGGAACCTGTCAGACTGCAGTAATTGGAGAGGTATCACGCTGCTATCTGTGCCGGGAAAAACCTTTTGCATTGTTCTGCTCCGACGGATTTGCACGGCTATTGACGGACGACTGAGAGAGGAACAAGCCGGATTCAGGAGCGGAAGATCATGCAGCGAACAAATCTTCACCCTCCGAAACATCATCGAACAGTGTGTTGAGTACGGCCAGCCGCTTGTCATCAACCTTGTTGATTTTAAAAAGGCTTTCGATAGTATTCACCGCGAGTCGCTATGGGCTATCCTGAAAACATACGGCGTACCGCAATCATTCATCAGCATTTTCAAGAATTTGTATCTCAACTCGTCTTGCTGCGTGAGGACGGATACGGGATACACGCCGTTCTTCCATATTGATACAGGAGTGCGGCAAGGATGCATCCTGTCTCCGATCCTGTTCAACGTCTGCCTGGATTTCGTCATGAGGGAAACGATGAAGAAAGTAAGGGCAGGCATCAGTTGGCATGATCGAAGCAGACTCACGGATTTGGATTTCGCTGATGATATAGCACTTCTTGTAGAAGACGAAAATAAACTTCAGCAGGTCACTACCTGCCTCAGCAGAGAAGCGAGCATGATAGGATTACGTATCAGCGCCTGCAAATCCAAAGTCATGAAGGTCGGCTTTGACCAAACGCAGCTGAACATCAGCGTTGACGATACAATGTTGGAAACCGTTAGCAATTTCACTTACCTCGGAAGTACGATAACTCACAACGGTGATGCTGAAATGGAAGTTCGCATTCGAATAGCGAAAGCTGCTGCCGTATTCCGACGACTCCAGCCATTATGGGCCAGTTCATCGATATCACAGAACATCAAATTGCGCTTATATTACTCTATTGTGATCCCTACGGCATTATATGCAAGTGAGACGTGGAAGAGTACTGCTAGCCCCGTCAAGAGATTGAACGCCTTTCATCAGAGATGCCTACGACGGATAATGAAAATACGCTACACGGACCACGTCACAAATGAGGAAGTTTTACGACGTTGTGGTTAAAACTGCCTCCACGTGGTTGTGGCACAGCGTAGACTTCGACTGGCTGGTCACATTTTGCGCATGGCACAGCAACGAGTTTCACGAGTGGCCATGAACTGGATACCTCCAGGAGCCAAGCGAGGAAGAGGCCGTCCGAGAAACACGTGGAGACGAACGTTCGAGAATGATCTAAAGACCGTAAATGTTTCTAGGAGCGATGGAGAAATGATTGCACAAGGCCGGCAACAGTGGAAAAATCTCGTCGCCCGATGTGCTCTCCAGCACGGGAGGAACTAAGTCTAAGTAAAGACTTGTAGAGGAAATCAAGTAGATCATTTCTAGAAAGAATCCATCTAGAAAGAATCCAAACTCAATATTCAAATTCTATCAAGAGAAAAAGAGCCCCAAAAAAATCCGCAATATTTATGCATCAACCTAATACTTTGATGACCCATCTACAAGACCCTCTTCTCAGAGGGGACCACAGCTCCTCCATACCGCCCGATCTTTCGCGACTTGCTTCCAATGCAGGCCGTTGTCCCTGAAATTTTTGGAAAACGAATCGGCCCACCGAGGCATCGGACGTCCTGATGTTCTTGTTTTATTTCTCGGAAGCCACTCTGTGATTCGGAGACTCCATCTGTCATATGTCCGACGAAGTAGATGACCGGCTCAGCGGTGCTTCGAATGTGCCATGTATTGAAGCGGAACTTCCAAACGCGATCTCTCCTTTGGGTCTGACTTCGCAAGCCTTGCTGCCACTGTTGACGTCGACTGATTTTCAGAAAACTTCTTCTCAACGCGTGATGAGAAGTTCTTATGGCTTTGGTGATTGTTCTGTCGTCGGGCTATGTTTTAGTCGCATAACACATCGCTAGCAGTACTGAGGCATTGAATATCGATGCCTCGAAGTCGGGATCGCTGACCTGGTCTGTCACTTCACGACTTGAATTAAGAGCTGCCCTTGCAGCCTGTCTTCTCCGATTTAGTTTCGAAGTGATTTTGGTAATCATGTTCAGCCCTCTTCAGCTTTCGCTCGAACAGCTGGATGGATGTTGATGTGTTTGAAAGGCACTGTTCGAGCAGATGGACGTAGGCGGAATCAACTACAGCTTGCGCAAGAGCGTTTGAAACGGCGTTGATCTCCACAGAGTCGATAGCTTTCTTGTAATCCACGAAAAGAAGAGCCAGTGGAAGGCGATACTCTTGGCTTCTTGCAATAAGCTGAGTGACTGCTTGGATGCTTTCCATGCACGAGGAGTTTTTCTCTAAATCCGGTATGCTCTATTGGCTGGTATTCGTCCGGAATGCGTTCCATGCGATTAAGCAGAATTTTCGTGAACGATTCGTATACCACTAAGCTGATGGGACGGTAGCTGGAGATGTCCTCCGCTGACCTTTCTTAAAAAGGAGGATGGTCTTCGACTCTTACCACTGCTCCAGAATCCTTTTCAGTTGGAGGTAGTGGTTAATGTGTTCTGCAAAAAGGGTTTGAAGAGCGGTACTTCTAGAACGAACAAATCCGCAGGATATTGTCCGAACCTGGAGCTGTTCTTCTTTTCATGTTTCTTATCGCGTTTGCCACTTCCGATTTTAGGATAACGGGAGGCTCTTCATAAGGCGGCATCGAGCATTCAGGCCTAGACGTTTCACGCTTCCATCTTTGTCCAAGAGAACCGACATCTCAGCTTCCTGATCGTTGAGATCTCGTTTGCAGCGCTTGATGCTCAATCTCGCTTCGGCTGCTTTGAGTAGTTTGGTTTCTCTGCACTCCTAGAGATTCCTTGACAGCCATACGGCAGGCTTTGTCCACGATTACCTTTTCCAGGTGGTCGGCGTTAAGGCCCTGTTTGAGTGCTCTCCTTTTTTTCAATCTATCTGATAATGAGTAGCGAATATCTGGGAGACTGGCCATTCGAGCCACTGTTTCCAGCTGACTCAATGCTCTCTCTGAATATAGTGTCGTATATATCGTTTAAATACTAAAAACAAAGTTTTCGGCTGGAGTAAAGGGTTTACAATTCTACTATTATATCCGCAAGCAACACCCCAGGTACTGCGAGACTCAATTTTCATTTTTTTCTGTAAATAGAGACGAAAGTTCCGGGAAAATCGAAAATTTAATATATGTCTGGATTCTTCAAAAGCAGAGCTCTCCCATGATTTCTTTTCCAACTCGATTGGAGAATTTTATAAAAGCTATGGTGAAGCGACGGGATGCGATGACGAAAAACCCGTTACATTTCAGGTGCTAAAGTTCTACGCAGGAGTATCGACTATGAACCATCCTTATCTGTTCAGTACTATAAGTCTTTGTGCTCATTCATAAACGTGCCTCAATGGTGGAATGTGTCTCTGATCTGTTTTTGAGCACTACTCTTGAAGCTATCTGAATCACCCTCGAGTCTCAACTGACTTCCTAGTCTCTAGTCCCCTTTGTTACCTTTCAGATGGCCAGCTCTGCAAGGTAGGGTCCGCAGGATATGATATGTCGGACTAATTCCATGGTAGTTGTTGCCGTCTTCCGAGCTCCAGTGAAACATACTTGTTGACATTTCTGAAACATTTGTTTCAGAAATGTCAACAAGTATTTTTTTCTCAAGCGATATGACCCATTCAACTACTCGTTTTCGAGTAACTTTCATGAGCCTCAAACCGAACATTAAGCTTCAGCAAACCAGCACCAGCAAAGAGGAAGTCAGGTGGGGAAGGAAATTTTATTACGTTAACGTTAACTACTCTCGTAGCATTTTTTTCCTTAAACGAAATGCATTTTGAAAGGTCATACGCAAATGATACTCCACAGTCATGTGGTGAATGATGCTCCAAAGACGGAAGCCTAGTTATACCTGCTTTCTTTTAGAATTCAAGAGGAACAGAGCGTAGGAGAAGTTGACGTGAGTGTAAGGCGAAAGCGCTTTCTCAGTGGTGATGCGCTAATTCTAGCCGAATTTCGCATATTCAGGACAGCTCTTGCTCAGTGGTGATGCGAAATCTCAGTAGCCTCCGCTGACGTTGTACATTCTCCGCAATTACTACCTTCATTTAGGAGATTTTTGGCGCCATTGATTGCCCATTGGATGATTGCTCATCGCTCTGACACAACAGTATCTGCTTCAGTATCATATACTGCTTGTAAAATATTTTTATCAGCACTTATGCTCTCCTCTGAGGTGGTGCCGTTCCCTGCCCCTCGCTACCTCAACATTCAGCTTTTAATCGCTTTTCGTTAAAAACGTTCTGCTCGCATTCATCCGGAACTCTGCTTCACTGATTTAGGAGAATCCATCGCGCCACTTCAATAATGCATTCAATATGATTTCCACTACTGGAGATGCTCATGCTCGCGGCTATTTTGCGATGTAATATTGCGGTGGTACATGACCTGCGGCGATTCCTCCAATATTTAAGGGCCAACTTAATTTCGCTTATAACACCAATGACATCGTCCACTACGATAAAGTTCTGCATTATAGCGGTGGTCATCGCCTCACTTCGGGCACAAGATAGTTTCGCGTAAGTCATTCGTTCTACAGCTATTGGCAAATAATTGCCTCTCTGCTTCGAAATCGAATCAAACGCATCTTCGTGCCAATCGCACTTGTTAGTAAACATGAAACAGCGCTAAAACTCGAATGTTGCAGATAGTCGGCTTCTGGAACTCAGTGTCATTAGAGTTTTTGATCTACTAATTGCTTTTTTGTAACTTTGTGATCGCAGATAGTTAATGGTTCGAGCTGAACAACTTGTAATATTCTTTCTTTACTGATGGTTACGGTAATATTCATATCCGGAGAATGATCAGAGCCAACTTTGTGAGCAATGTGCTACAACTTCTTGATAGCTCGTTGGTATCATGTTGTCCCCCAATCCACCTTAGTGAAATTTGGAAATTCAGCCTTGAGAAACGCGCAATGCGCAACGCTCTAGTGCGCTTCGGCCGGGCCGGAGGAAGTATGCGGAATGCGCTAGTCAGGTAAACAAGAACTTCGTTCACTCACTATGCACGGCTGTCTTGACTCTACTCAGATTTGGTAAAAGGTATCTGGCGACTGATGACGATTATGCTACAGCGGCAGCACAAGGCAAGCGCAATGGTGCACCGCAACCTTTCGGTAAGTTGTTTTTTAGGCCTACCATTTAATATTATACGACTTATATTATGCCCTCTTATGAAAATAGCAGGGACTCAAACCCATGACGTTTTAGCTCTTGTGAAATTACACACTGAGAGGCTCCGCGTATCGCCTTAATTCTCATGGAGGTGCTGATATTATTGGATGTTAGCTGATAAAACCACAAAAACCAATTAAATTATTCAAAGACCCCATTACGAGCGATAATTATTAGCGCAATCACTCACCGCGCCTCTTCCTTGTGGAATGCTTGGCTCGTAAGATTCCATGGCGGGTAAATCATGACCCGAATCTCACTCAGTTCATTTCAGTTCGATTTGGACGTTCCGGACATCTAGATCACATCCACGACATTTTATCAACTCTACAAAAGCTGCAACTGGCTAACTATCACTGAAACTGTTTCTGCACTTGTATACTACAGTAATCACCTTTGTAGTTTACAACATGTGTATCCCATGTTTGTTCAAAATCATCATTTGAATCCCATGCGCCCCTTTCCATCAGCAACTATATAATCATCGACTGCACATCATCACCATGTTTTTGTGGCAGGTCTCTGTCGACAACAGCATAAACTTACACCTCAACATCCTTGTCGAACTAATGGGCTATTTGAACTTTTATTGTTTCATGCCATGACAGATGAAGGTGTTAAACGACAAACAATCTTTGAAAGTTGGAAAACGTGCGATACGGAACATGATTTATACAGTGGTCTGCAGTGATCGGTGTTTCCGCGAGACACTCTTTTTCAAAATAACGTGCAAAGGAAAGCATCACTAACCCAATGAGAACGAATTATACACTGTGTTAAATAATGATACGGCCGCCTATGAATCCCACTGAAGCTCCCCGTTCCAGGGCACGAAAAGACTCGATGTGAAAGTGTGTTCTTTTCGGAACGTAGACCAACAGCAAGTTCCATTCGGAAAACGTGAACATATTCTCACTTCATTTTTTTGAGAGAAGGTCTTCTATGTTTCAAAATGGTACAGCCTCCTCATATTTATCCTTCGAATTCCATCTTTACCTTACACGAATGCTTTATTTATAATATTTTTCTCGATCCCAGGTAATGGGTAGAGGGAACATGCTATCAAATTTCGGGAGTGGTCGAATTCTTGCAAAAAAAAAGAACATGGACTGTCAAGTCGTAGAATCGCTCGAGAGTCGATGCCACGCAGTTGTCGACATTCTCGTCCGGTATCTTGCAAAGTGTGGGATCGAACGAAGTACGAAACGTCCTTCGTTATATTCGGAACGAGACAGACGACGGATATTCGGAAAAAGACAAACGACGGATTTTGAGAGAAGAGTCGAATACGAGTGAGTAATATACGGAAATCAAGTCCCCTCTAAAGCTCAATATCTCGAGTCAGATCGCCTTTGTTAGGAGTTGTAGGCAAACCGAATGGAGTAAGGTGTCTTCCACGCCTCGTCGTTTACCCTTTCTCCTATTGATCTTTCATTCTTCAGATTGTCTTTTCCGATTGAAAAAAATTAACTGTGGTGGGTCAGATGGCGACCGGTCCTAATGACACGATCTCAGAAAGGGTAAGCTTCAGCATTTTAAGGTAGGAGTCATGGTGAAGGCGGCGATTTCTCCTCGCAAATGTCTCCATTTATGTTTTGTTTAACACCTTCGAATATCGAGTCGTAATGCTCCGTGATCTCCTTTATTTTTGGCGTCAGAATGGACAGCATAACCTCGTATTCATTCAGGATAATGCCAGGGTTCACATCAGCCGAAGTACCCAGGTCAGGTTAAGTCTTCACGAAGTCGACCTTCTGCCCTAGCCAGCTAGCAGCCCTGACTTGAGTCCGATGAAAAACGTATGGGGATTCATGGTGAGGGAGATATATGATGGAAACAAGAAATTCGGAGGCATCGAAAGCTGAAGAAAGCAATCGTCGGTGCTTGGCACCAGGTTGATCAGGCACTGATTGATAGCCCTTACTTCAGCTTGTACCATCGTATTTTTGAGGTAACTCAAAAGAATAGAGGCCCAACTGGTTATTAATTACGCAACTTCTTTACTTTGTTATCACTTATCTGCTGAATGACTTGAGGTGGGTCAATGGCTGTGTAATTTTGAAGCATAGGAAAAGTGACCATTTCTGAACAAGTAAAAGGGGAAATGGTTCCTGTTCCTAAAATGGACTTTGCCGTTGGTCTACAAGTTACGTTCCGAATGGGGCATACAGACACTCCATTTGGAATGCCCTGAAATGTGAGTATTATTAAGCGCACTGTTACCAAGTAGTCACATCCTAAAGGAAATTATCCTTACTTATTCCTTTTTATTTTTCGATAAATCTTTAGATCTTGAGCATCTAACTAGCTTTCGAAAATTGTCTGAATCCAATGTTCTTCACACGTAGTGTCTCTGAAACGTGACCACAACATGCCTATTTCACTCTTCTTCGTATATTATCCTACTATTCGCACGAGTTCTAAGGGGTATGAGGTTGTGTCACAGTTAAGTTAGAACACTTCCAATCCAACGAACCGAAACCCGGCAATTCTACTCGAATCGGGAATTCTATGTATTGGTCGAAGGTTCTCTGAAATAGTCGTGAATGAAAAGAAAGAGACACAATTGCAGTACAGATTCGGGAATACAAAAACGACAGGTTAGAACAAAACTGCTTTTGTTAACAAAAAAACTCGTATACAGGACAGTCAAAAAATATGACCTTTCTCTTAACATTGCCGACACCGGCCAAATAGAAGCTATGCTGGATTGTAGAAAAAACCAAGAGTTTTTCAACGGAAGAGCAGGTTACGGCCTGCTACCTTATAACGTTCTGCATGCAAGGGAAGCTATTGCAGGAGGAACTTATAGAGTCTCAGTGGACTTTGCTTCATTCATTGAAAATCAGAAATGCCCTCCCCTCATATTGTCATGATTTTTTGATAGAGCATCTTATTTGTGGCCACATAGCAGGTACATAGTGAAGGTTGAACATGTATAAAGAGCAACTTTTTCTGCAATCTGAAGTGTTCTACGAATCCTGACCAAATAGTTTGGTTCAAAAATCACCCGAAGGTATTGCAGCGAACGTTTATTATGTTCGTATGTAAAGCACGGAAATACAGTACTTATATTCCCATGCACAGAAGGAAACTTTATTCTCATGCCTTGAAGGCACAGTTCACGATAGTTCGAGGTGCGGCCCTCTACCGATGTCACGTCAGACAAGTGTCGAGACAGTACAGATTGCAACTAACTTTCTAGTGAATGATTTTTTGCTTACCGTAGTCTGTTATTCACACCAGAACCCACACGCACGCAGTGAACACATTGTATAACTCGTCCCACCCACTCATCTCCATTTTTGTGGCCTCTTTCTCGTCCAGCGCCCTTTTTGACGGTTTCTCGAAGCCTTTTTTTTACTTTGGAAACACCGTTTCACGCAGTTTCTTCACCTTCATCGCACCATTTTCAATCTTGTCTTCCATTTTTCATCATTATCTGAATTACCCGAAATTATCGTGAACTGCACCTTTGAAAAAACGACGGACCTTGGTGGAGGTGTAGCTGCCGAGGTATCGCATTCAACTGATCAATCGCGGGAATCTCGGCATTCCATACTACATAAGTTGTGTTTGTGATACTCACACTACATTTTTGGATGAGAACGTGCGTTGAGCAACTGAAGCTACGTTAAAGTCTCTTATTTCTCCATTACCTCATTTTTCGTTATGCACCATACAGTAGACTTGGGCTCATACTCGTGCGCAACGTGCGCAAAAATTTTCGGTTTCTGAAAGCTAAAGTAGATCATATCCTCACAACCTCGGACTAGACATACGTAAGGAATGCAGCGAGAATAAAACCTAACGTTACTCGTTTGGCTCTCGCAGAAGAGAGAATGTTTACAAAATTAGCAATACGTTATAGTTTTGCATCGAGCTGATTTTACCAAGATCAGCTGAAAGTCGAAAATCCTGCCATAGCTCGCAATCAGAAACAAGTCGTATAGAGTACATGCTAGACTAGTCTGGCTAAATGAGACCACTTCCTTGCATATTATACAGGGTGGGCCAAAATTATGATGGCAGCGCGCGCTGGCGCTCATCCAAATTCTTTCTGAGTTTATAACAATTCGTTCGCTTTCTTCCATTTCGCAAGATAGATCACATTATTACCTGCCAGTGATACTGAACTGGGTTAGATTCGAAGATACTGTAAGCGTCACTACCACGTGAATCGATCATCGCTTTGCACTTACGAGCCCTTTTGGCACGGTGCATCTACAGACGACTCAGCGAAACAAGACAGGTGGTACACTCAATCATGAGACGCTTCCGAGTGTTGGGAATAATTGCAGATAGAAACTGCAAACCTAACAAGCCTGCGGTTATATTTAGGGGGAGTGCTAAGGAAGCAGGGCGAAGGTCTGCGTAGCAGCGAAGTTTATTCTGAGCCCAAAACGGCTAAATGAATGGATATGTCATGGAGTTTTCTGCGCAAGATCGTGGAGCATCATCTGCCAATAGGGCCTTTACACGATCAGAAAGCGAGATCCCAGTGAGCAAGCTAAAGAGAAGAGAAACGATGGCTTACAAGAGTTGCCCCGCAGCATTCGAAAAAATTGTTGTACTGAATTCCTGTTCACCGACGGAAAGATATCCACGGTTAAAAGGTACTCAATAAGCAGGGCGACAAAATCCGTATGAAGCTGAAAGAAATGGGAGTGACGCAGTGCTAGGCCCACTGACTTTCTGCGATGGTCTTTGCGATGGCCGAATCGAAACCAACGATTATTTTTGTAAATGAAAGAGCGAAAGTTAATTTGGATCTCGTCTTACGCAATAGGACACTGCGACAATTTAAACCGGACATATTGTCAAGATGAAGCTCCTGACCACGGATCAGAAATTGTCTAGAAATTTCGTAAAAGGGGCTCCCTGACTTCATAATCTTTGATTGGTGACCACTGTGGAACCCTGACCTGAATCCCTGGATCTGAACTATTTATCTGAACTGATCAACCTCGGGAATAAAAGCATCCTTTAGCCTGAACAAGAACTGAGGTAATTTGAAAAATGCCCCGCAAAAAGTCGCGATCAACTCGTCGACCTTAGCTGCGTGCCACCGTCAATGCCATCTCTCGTCGTCTCTGGGGTTGGGTGAAAGCAGAAAGCTTCAGATATCACTCGCAATAAACTATTTTGATAAGAAATTAGAGATAATTTTTTTCTCAAGTTGATTTGCTGCATTAGCTTTCTATTTGTTTTCGGGGATGTGATGTCTGTGTAATCATAATTCTGGCCCACCCTGTATAGTAAAGTTGTAGCTCTCGATTCGAATTATACATGCATGCCCAGGCTCATAAGGAATATTAATCGAAAGTTTACGATCCTTATTCTCTACTCTTGGTTTGTAATTGTAAATATGCAACTTCTCGACCTTCCTTCTGTAAAAGCCCATACTGGTCCCGAAAAAATACATCTGAAAACTAAAGCTGATCGTAATCACGCAAAATTGGACCGTTATGGTCGCCAGCAATGCCCAAAGTATGCACAAAAATTGAAACATGAGATTACTCGCTAGGCCTCCAAGGAGAAGGAACGGCTATCGAAACAAAGAAATCCTGTCGTTGTTTCGATTATTGCAACAAGAAGCCTAAAAAGCCTAAAGTGTCCCATGATATACCGGAAATCTCTTCAGGTAGCAGTGCTACATTACGCAATGACCGTAGAGAAGCTGTACATTCGCTCAGCTTCTCAGCACACTATACACGGAAGAATGTTGTATTTGAGAATCCCCCACATTATCTGATCAGAATATTGGCTGGGAAGACATCTACAGCTGTATTTTGATAAAGAAAGTGAGAGGCTATCGCGAAATGAGTAGAATCACCAAAGCAGGCTGGGCTTGTTTGCATTGAGGTGGGCGGGGCAAGGTCGAAATTTCATAGCCTTGTTCAAAAACATTTGACAGCGAGGGCGAAGAGCAGTTGGAGTTTAGCACGTTGGCGACCTTGCAAAAAACTGGACAGGGCTGCGATCGAAAGTCATAGCTCCGGACAATTTATTTTTTTAGTGAGAAGAAACTCTGATAGGCTGTAGTGTGAATATATGATCGTAGTCCCTCCCACCAGAGGGCAAACCCCGCCACCTTCGAGATTTGTTCACAATTCTTCCTTCAACTCCAAAGAGTTTCCCCCGCACTGTAAGATGTTTTGAACAGCGTCACGATTCTGTGATCGTAGCCCCGCCGACATAAGTGCAAACATCGCCCACTCTGGAGGTTTATTCACGTTCCATTTTAGCTTGATACATTTCCTCCTACGCTATAAAACGTTTCTAACAGAGTCATGGATCATAGCTTCACCTACCTGAGTGTAAGCCCCGCCCACTTGAAGGATTTGACCCGATTCTTCTTCGAACTCTAACGACTTTTCCCCACACTGTAGAACCTTTTTGAGAAGAATTATGGTTGAACACATTTCTTTTCAACCTACAACCATCTTTCTTCCGCGCTGTGGGATGTTTTCAAGCAGAATTACGAAATTTTTTGATCGCAACCCGCCTACTTAAGTGCAACCTCGTTTAATTTGGAGATTTGACTACATTTATTCTTCACCCTGAAACGACTTCTACGCTGTAAAAGCTAATTGAGCAGAATTTTGGTTCTTTTAGCGCGGAACCGCCCATTCCACTGCTGAACGTTCTACAAAAACGTTTTGAACACGTGTGGGCTGGGCAACGCTCGAAAAGTTTTGAAGGTGAAGAAGAGATGTGGTCGAATCTCGAGGTGGGAGGGGTCGCACTCGAGTGAGCGGGGCTGCGCTCAACGAGTCATAATTCTTTCTGCAGCGTTCGGATTCAGCTCGGAAGAAGAGTCGTTTAAGTTCGAGTAAGAAGTGGGTCAAATTCCCAAAGTGGGTTGCGTTGACACTTAGGTAGGCGGTCAATACTGTGTTTAAAAATGTTTCACAGCATGGGAGAAAAGTCGGAGGTTAAAAAGAAATGTGGACAATTTTCAAAGTTGCACTAAATTGGGAGGCGTTGCGATCGAAATTCATAACCCTTCTCATAAACGTTTTACAGTGCGGGAGAAAAGTTGTTGGAAGTTGAAGAGGAAATACGATGAAATCCCCAAAGGGGTTTCCATTTGAGTGGGCGGAAATGCGATCAAAATTCATAACCTTGTCTGAAAAAGTTTACAATGGGCGAGAAAACTTGTTGGAGGATGAAAAGAAATGTAGTCAAATCTCCAAGGTGTTAGGGGCTACGCTGAAATGACCATATTTCTTTTCGAGAGATATAAGCCGATAAAGCCTGGGAGATAAGTCGTTGGTGTTGAAGGAAAAAAGGTGGAAAACTTCCCAAAGTGGGTGGGGTTTATACCTAGGTAGGCAGAGCTATGATCAAAGAAGCATAACTCCATCCAAAAACGTTTTACAGCTAGACAGAAAAGTGGTCGAAGACTAGAGAAGAAATGTGGTCGAGTCCAAAAGGTTGGCGGGATTCGCACTGAATTGGTCGGGGCTGGATCAAAAATTCACAACTCTGTTCAAAAACGTTCTACAGCTCGACAAAAAAGTGGTTGGAGGTTAGAGAATAAATGTGGTCAGATCCATAAAGTTAACGGGATTTGCATATAGGTAGGCGGAGATGCTATCAAAGAATCAGAACACCATTCACAAACGTTCCACAGCGCGGGAGAAGAGGATTGGCGGTTGAGGAAGAAATTGGCGTGTCTAAATTCCCTAGATGGGCGGAGCTGGCACTGAAATGATCGGGCCGACTCAAAGAATCATAATTCTGTTGAAAAACATTTCACAGCGTAGGAGAAAAGTGATTATAGGTTTAAGGTTTGCCAAGATCAAATCTCCAAAGTGTTCGGGGTTGAGATGAGAGAAGCATTGATCTCTGTTCAAAAACGTTTTGCAACATGAAAAAAACGGATGTTCGAAAAGAAATGTCGTCATTTTTTGTTAAGTGGGCGGGGTCTGCACTTAGAAGGGCGGAGTTGCGATCAGAGAATCATAAAACCATTCGCAAACATTCCACAGAGCGGGAGAAAATTATTAGGTTGATGCATAATTATCGCGGATCTTTTCGCGGCTTTTTTACCCTCGATACAATTTAGATATTGAATTCGGTCTTCTTTAAAAAATGATCTACTTGTTTCCTCTACAAAAATGTACTTAGAGAAAACATATCCGCGCAATTAGGCTCTACTACTTCGAGAAAGGTTGGAAGGTGGCAGAGTCATTCCGCGATTTTAGTAACTTTTCTTCGATGGAACAATCTGCCAAAGCCGACCAAGAAATGGGATCTGCTCCTAAATCTGCCACATCTACCAGCAGAAACTTCTATCTCGACAACCGTTCATCGAAAAAATGGCTACAGAATAGAAGTTACATCGATTTGTATGACTTGATGGCCGATGTCAAGGCGTGGATCGCCCGTAAGAATCGAAATTCTTCGCTTCTGGGATCCGACTAATTAATCAATGGGAAGCAGTGCTTGACATGTATGGTGAATAAGTTTCGGAGCAATTATTCGAACATGTTTTCGTTTAGCATTGTTATCGATTCATTAAATAAAATTTGTTGAAAAAAATCCGCATTAATTATGCAACAACCTAATAGTTTGAGGTTTAAGAAGAAATCTGGACAAATCTCCCAAACATGCAGGGTTTGCACTGAATTGGGCGGGGCTATATCGGAGAGCCGTGTTCAGAAACGTTTTGCAGCGCGGGATAGAAGTCGTTGAATGTTAAAGAAGAAATGTGTTGAAAGGTACGTAATATGCGGTGTTCAAACAAAGGTAGGCGAAGCTACGCTTAAAGAAGCATGACTCTGGCCAAAAATATTTCACAGCGTCGAAGAAAGGTGGATGGAGGTAAGAAGAGCCAAATCTTCAAAGTGGGCAGAGTTGCGATGAAAGAAGCGCAGCTTCGTTCAAGAATCTTCCACGGCGTGGAAGGAAAGTGGTTACAGGTCTATAAAGAAATGCGGTCAAAACTGAAATGTGGGCGATTTTCGCCTTTAATTAGGCGGGGCGACGCTCAAAAATCCACAACTTTGTTCAATCACATTTCACATCGTGGAAGAAAGGTGGTTTCAGGTTGCGTCATGGTCTCGCTCATAGAGCCTCCATGAAATGACACGCATCCGATCGCCCATCCATCAAGTCGTTAAGACAAAGAGGGAGGTTGGAATCTGATAATAGACGCTATGAAAAGAACCATTCGTAATTCGCTCTCTTACAGCATTATAAACCTTTTGAAAAAAGTCTCATCAAATATGTTAACATGTATGTCCACCTCGAGAGCCGTGTAAGCATAAAGGGCAAAACTTTCTGAGGAGGAATGACGGGCGATGCATCAGGATGATAAAGCCCGTAAAATCAGAGCGAAAAGAAAATCTCATCTAGTTGTTTTACATACGGCGGAGTATTTGGCATGTCGCACTAATTATTACTACCGTGTTCTTGATGGTACAGTTTGATTTTCAGTGATTTTTGGCGATTTCAAGGTATTTCAGGGTTGAGGTTATAAATAATGAAAGTCGCGGTGCAGAATAGAGCAAAAGAGGCGAAGAAAGCGCGAGAATATGCAGATTATAAAAAACATAATAGCACTAGAAAGTAGCAAATAGGAGGTTGTGCGATATTGAAAGAACGGAAGTAGTATAATAGAAGGGCTATTTGGACGTGATTAGTCGCGCCTAATCACTTGAAGAGCTGGCTAGAATAAGTCAAATATGTCCCGCACTGTCGCCGTGGGTCGAAACTACATGCATTAAAAGTGATTCTACAAAAAATTTACAGACCAAGGTAACTTCGTCTTGTTCTGAAAGTCTTTCAAGGATGACTTGCTCCTCCACGATTGATCTTGGAAATTCAGCAGGACATATTTGTCATTTTTGTAACGTTCTCTATTGAGATGTCTTTGATGTGTTTTTGCGATATCAAAGACATCTCCTATGTATTTTGTTTATTCCTTTGGATTTCATTCTTACCCACACTCTACCACATTTTCCTGGACTACCATCATGTGGAATTTACTGGCTACTTTTCGGTTGTCCTTTGCTCTCCATTTTTGATTTCTTCATAATGATCTCGTTGATGTGGCCCTTTTGAATGTCGAGAACTTGTTTTAAAGACCTTCATTCCTTCGAAATTAATTATTCCTTGCTTACTTCCCTTGGGGTGTGCGACGTTAGTCTCGAATGACATTGCTTCGCGCCGAGGTGCGAAGTGAACTCATTAGTGACTAACCTCATCTTAATTACGCAACTCCCCTTGATCGTGACTAACCTCAACTTACCTATGAAAATGATGGCAATGATAAGAATAGTGAGAAAATAAAATTTCAAGAAAAGTAGTTTTTAACGTAAAATTTTTATGGTCTTCGGTTTTAAAAGTTCTATTACCACATGGAAAAGGAAAATTCGAGGGTCATTGAAATGAACTTCATGTAAGATGTGAAATTTCATGGCCTTCGGTTTTAAAAGTTCTATAACAATATGGAATAGAAAAATTCAAGGGTCATAAAAATGGAGTTCGTGTAAGATAAAGAAAACCTTTTTTTGATTTTCCAATGATCTGTGATATCAAACAACATTTACAGAAACGGCATAGTTGTTTGATATTGGGGCATCTCGTGTTTGAAAGGTCATTGAACGCCCGCCGGCTGATCAGTTAGGCCATTTCACACTTCTCATGGAATATTACAATAATTCAGGCTAAATTCAGCACATCGAAGAGTGGTCATCAGCTACTATTTAAGCTGGTGGGTGAGCGATTTATATACAGCTATCTTATTTGGAACCTTACTATGTCTTCTGACGACACTTTCTACTACTTCCGTGATTTCACGGGGTACCCTTCAGCTTCAACGCAGCTTCAATCCGTACCCAAACCCTTTTACTATTCTAGTTCTGTACCGACGCAACCTCCACCAATGCAGCTCGAAGCCGCACCACAACCATTATACTATGCTACTTCCCTACCTATACAACCTCCGCTAACGCAGATCCAACGCGCACCGCTACCCTTGTACTGTGCTACTTCTGCACCTACCCAGCCGCTCCAACCCGTGCCGCAGCCTTCGCTCCATAATACTTGCGCACCTACCGAACCGCTTCAACCCGCACCGCTACCCTTGTACTATGCTACTTCTGCACCTTACCCAACCGCTCCAACCAGTGCCGCAGCCTTCGCTCCAATCACCCAACCTTCTTCAGATTTTATTGAATTTTTTTTTTGGAATTTCTATCATCTTGCATGGTAATAGAACTTTTAAAACCGAAGACCATAAAAATTTTACGTTAAAAACTACTTTTCTTGAAATTTTATTTTCTCACTATTCTTATCATTGCCATCACTTTCATAGGTAAGTTGAGGTTAGTCACGATCAAGGGGAGTCGCGTAATTAAGATGAGGTTAGTCACTAATGAGGTCACTTCGCACCTCGGCGCGAAGCAATGTCATTCGAGACTAACGTCCCACACCCCTTCCCTTGTCTCGTGGGAGTACTGCTGTGTGAGTTTATTCGGATATTTCAATTGTTGATCTTTCTGTTCCACTTCTTCATAGCCGTGTCATTCTCGTGTTTTCGTTGTCAAGAAATCCATGTGACCTGTTTTGAGAAATTCCGAACCGCTGAACTCTATTTTTCTATAATTTCTATCACGAGGTCGTCAAAATCAAGTGCTTGTTTTGAGAAGATAAATAGTACTTGAGGTAAAGTTTTCAAATTCTTCTTAACAGATGTTGAGCAACAAAGAACTCCCTGCTAAGTAGTGATGTAAGAATCAGATTGAGACCTGGTTCTGCAGGATTTCAGTAGGAAGGAGCAGAAGGTAGCGTCCAAGCGGAATGAAGCGATTGAGAGCTGTGCTTACATTCAAAATGCAAGCAATAAGAGGAAAACTTCTCGTTCCATCGCGTTCACCTTCTGCCCCGGATCGTCCGCCATCCTCGAAAGTAGTAACCAACAAATGGCGCTCTTACAGATCGTGCGTAGTCCCTCTTGCGCTCTGATAAATGTAGGAGACATGGGTGACCTGTGCATACACGTCAGGTGTTTTACCCTTAAGCTACAGGGCACTCGAAAAAGGTCTTTCGAAGTTCAATTGGCTCATTCAACCGGTCATCTCATGAGAGGAGATGATAACAGTTGGACAAGAAGAACGAATTCGTATATCTGCTCCACTCATTTCTTGGATTGTTTCATCAATACTCAGTTTTTTCACGCATATCTGTTTTAAGTGATTCGGGTTTCCCCCTTCACCTCAAAAAATTTTGAGAAGTGCGGTGATAGATAATAGATAGGCGATCGCAAATGATAGCCGAAACAAAGCGCTGACATAAACTAGTAAGAAAAACGATTAAGGAGCTTTTATTCGGATGAAAGCACGTTTTGCAAAAGCGAAAACGACAACGTGGAGAAAACTTCATCGCTCACCTGGACAGGTAGAGCACTGTCACTGAGCCACAGTGACCCTTGTGACCCTTGCGGGCAACTGCGCTTACCAACTAACACTATCTCTCCAAGCTCCAAACATGCAAACTTTGAACGCTCACAGCTTTTTTGGTAGACTCATTCTGCATTTTAATTTCCATATTTGTTAGTAACGTTTCAAGCCCTATCGATATACCTAGGTTTCTGTTCGAAGTTTCATGGAAAGTTGAAACTGTCGGAGGGGCCAACACGCAAGCGGCGTGCTTGGTAAGAATTTGACTGGGAGGAGTAGTAGTAGTATGACCTATTGATTGAGAGGCCCAAGAGAATATATAAGGGGGGCACCCTCTCAGAAAAGTAAGTGTGTTGTGACTTCGACTCGGACCGCCGACCTGCCCGACCACCGCCCTCCCCGGAGGAACCCCTCGACGCCAGCTCTCGACAATTCGTTTTATTGTTTTCTTTGGTTCGCTGTTTTGTATTTTGTATTGGTTTTATTGGTGCCGTGTTTGTTGTTATCCGCTGGATAAACTGTTTTGTCCACTGCTCTTGTTCGTGGGTCGGTCACAACCATAACTATTGGAGTTTTGCCAAACATCACATGGGGGCCGAACCGGGACTTCGAAACAGAAACCTAGGTATATCGATAGGGCTTGAAAAGTTACTAACAGATATGGAAATTAAAATGCAGAATGAGTCTACCAAAAAAGCTGTGAGCGTTCAAAGTTTGCATGTTTGGAGCTTGGAGAGATAGTGTTAGTTGGTAAGCGCAGTTGCCCGCAAGGGTCACAAGGGTCACTGTGGCTCAGTGATAGTGCTCTACCTGTCCAGGTGAGCGATGAAGTTTTCTCCACGTTGTCGTTTTCGCTTTTGCAAAACGTGCTTTCATCCAAATAAAAGCTCCTTAATCGTTTTTCTTACTAGTTTATGTCAGCGCTTTGTTTCGGCTATCATTTGCGATCGCCTATCTATTATCTATCACCGCACTTCTCAAAATTTTTTGAGGTGAAGGGGGAAACCCGAATCACTTAAAACAGATATGCGTGAAAAAACTGAGTATTGATGAAACAATCCAAGAAATGAGTGGAGCAGATATATTGTTCACAAAATCATATGTATATGCTGTCTCTCTACAAACGTGTATAAACACACAATTGATTCGAGACAGAAAATACACGTTTTCTCTACCCATTTTTTGGGTTGCTTCATCGGTGTTGAGACTTCTCGCGTGTCCGAGACTGTTTCACTTTGGGTGTGGGTGCGTGTTTCCACGTTGAAGATGAAAGAGCGTTACAAAAATGACGAAGAGAAATTTTAACGAAGTGCGTTGATAAGTTATAGCAAATGATAGCCGAAACAAGGCGCTGACCTAAATCAGTAGAAAAAAGGGCTCAGGGGCATTTATTCGGATGAAAGCTCGTTTTGCAAAAGCAAAAAGATCACAGGGAGCCAAACCTCGTCGCTGACCTGTAGAGGGAGACCACTGCCACCAAACCACGGCGACCCTTGTGGGACCCTTGCGGGCAAATGCACTTATCAACTAGCACTATCTCTCCATGCTTCGAAAATGTAAACTTTGAACGCCCACGACTGTTTTGGTATACTCATTTTGCAGTTTTAATTCCATTATTGTTAATAACTTTCCAAGTCCTATCGACCTAGGTCTCTATTCGAGGTTCCGTGGGAATTTGAATCCCTTCCCCGCTTAGAAAAATGACTCACAAAATATTGCAAATACACAGACAAACAGAAGAAGTCAACAAATCACATGGTAAAATAGTAACGCAAGAAATTTTCGAATTTTAGCTTATCATTAACGAAGAGCCACAATTTGATGGAGAGCATCCGAAAGATTGAGATCGGTATCAGCATTAGGGAACGTTTATTGTCGGAGATTGTCATTGAATTCGTGAAGATCAGCGCCGTGCCATGATATGTATTTCTTGAGCTTGCATGACAAGCTTCCACTTCTCAAATTTTTTACTGGTCAAGCGAAATGTAAACCTCTAAAAGTGTCAGGCTCTGAGGGAAGAGGCAGGTGGACATGTCAAAGTTTCGCTCAGCAATTAGGGTAACATGCACAAGTTAGGCGAGACATATAAAAGAAAAGTGGATGAAAGTATTTCTGAAAGCAAATTGCAGAAGAGCCGTGTCGATAAAGGAAGTTTTTTTTTTCGCAATGAACTGAGAAGTGGTGCCGGTCAAAGTAGCAATATAATAAGCAGGAAAGATGAAGATATTAATACATTGAGAAACAAAAAGTGAATCAGTCGCTTACCGCGTAAAATATGTGCTCGTATCGACCATTAATCCAAGCGCAATGAGAGATTCAAAAATCCAGTCTCCCTACGTTGATGAAATTCTTCTGCTGTTCGAGGTTTTTAGGTGGAACATTTTATTGATGGTTGATGGTTTGACGTTCCGACGTGGCGACTGTCAGTAGCTAATTCTATCCACTTCAACGGTGGAGTCTGACCTCTGACGACGGAAATAACATTCTAAAGGACACATCAACGAAATCATTATGGCGAATAACCAAAAATGGACAGCAACTGACAACTGAAAAGTAGCTAGCAAATTCCATACGTTGGTAATTCAATAAAATGAGGTAGAGTGTGGGTAAGCATAAAATTAAAAGAAATAAGCAAAATATTCAGTTACTTGTTAAAGGGCCTCATTTCCAAGCAGTGTAATTCTGGCCGTATCAGACAGAGTACGTCACTATCAGCCTAATCCTAATGTGTTGTGGAGGTGGTGTCTTTAATTTCGGTCCTGCTTGCAAACGGGTTTATTGGGTGCAGTGTACTACAGGAATATTTCGCACGGAACTGTTCTTCCTTTCCTGAAGTTCGTGTGGTGTTACACTGAACCGGGAGTGACCCCTCAATTTCTCTTAGCGTGGTATAATAAAATAGTTGAATAAGACGTCGAAACCATATTTGCATAACCATCTAAAGTTGTGAAAGTCATAATTATTTGGAAAGGCAGCGAGTCAGACAATTAACATTTTCTTTATTTTAAATCAATAGAACTGTTCGAAGATTCTTTCATCTTATGTGGCTTACTAACAGCACTGTTGCACTCTCTTACTGCTATTCCTCAAAATCTCTCATCTCGAAATTTGTGCGCCAAAGAAAATGATAGATTTTCATGTGACAGTAGTAAATTGCGATCCACAAATTTTATTCCAGAAGAACGAAAATCGTCTTCAAGCGAATAGGTGTGTCCGGTCAGGTACCACATGAATTACGACAACTTTTTTGAGTTTTTGCTGCATAAATAGTGTAATGATTCAAAATGGAACACTTGGTATCACCCATATCACCTGCCTATAAATTTCTAACCGGTTTGCTAGAGCCAGCACAAGTAGCGTTCTTTCATTTCGCGAGCTAGTGTGGCCGTGTACCCCTGTCGCAGTAGGGAGCCGGACCAAAACTTTCGTTTAGAGCTTTCGAGAAAAAGTCTGACTATCGGGCTAGGCGTCGTCCTAGTGTTCGTTTGCCGTTTCGAAACCAAGTAGGCAACAGCCCAACTCCACCGATCATCACACAACCGCATGTCGTGACCGCTCTCCTGATCTTTGATTCCTTGACGGGAACAGTAGTGCCTTGATTTTCGTTCGTTAACGGAACTCGGGACTATGGATTCCCTAGGAATCCACTCTACACTTGCATATTCTGATATTCAGAGTCAGAGCACTTTCCTTTCCAAAAGCGTTGTATGACGCTGCCGGCGTGTTCATTCTGCCTGTGTGAACTCCAGTTCTTTGGGACATGACTCAGGAGAGGAAGGTTCGCAGCGCGGGACCAGTTTTTTGTCCACTTCTTCTTCGATGTTTTTGAACACAGGTCATGCCGTAAATTACGGCGTTCTCCAAAATTATAGACAGCTAATTTTTAAAAAATTATAACTCATCACAACGTGGTGAGGCTTGCTATTCCATTTTCATAAAGCTCCGGTGATCCGCATCTCAAGAATTCGAGAAATGCAGCTTCCTGAATTCCCGATCCCTTAAGAAGTTGTCCAGAACCTTGAATAAATAAAAGTCAGTTGGTGACAGGTCTGATGAGTAGGGCGGATAAAAGAGAGTTTCGATCCGCAGCTCGTTCAACTTCTTGAAGACGATTTGTGACACATGCGGTCGGCCACTGTCGTGCAGAAGCGTTTGATTCACTAGTGCTGGCTGCATAGTTGCGTGTACATCCCGTGAATTTGATCACGGTAAGACCACTATTCGGTAATGGGTGAAATGGACGAAGAAGCGCTTTGTGGATCATTCCATGGCCAGGCCTCCAAACTAAGATAATCGCCTTCTTGACGTGTGAAATTGACTTGGGAAAAGTTTTTGCTACACCTATACACCGAGTTTTCTGATGTCAGATTCGAATCACTTCCTATCACAGGTTACAGCACGACGAAGAAATGGTTCAATATCGTTCCTTCTCAGCAAGGAACTCGAAATTTCCAATCGCCTCATTTGTTGCTGCTCCGTGAGCTAGTATGGCGCTCACACGTCAAGTTTCTTCACTATTCCAAGCTGCTTGAGATGACCAGCCACAATTGTATGAGAAATATCCATATGCTTGGCTCATCAAGTTCCTTCACCATTCTCAGCTGCTTGAGATGGTGAGCCACGACTGTATGGGAAGTGCTTGATAGGCTCTCGATGGCTGACGTCGATCTTCTTCGACTACTCTTGGCAAAACGACGTGATCAACTTACGATGGTCGACCAACTCGCTCTTCGTCTTCCAGTGACTCGTTTCCACCTCTAAACTTCTGAAACCAGCAATGAACCGTTGACTCCGATGTAGTGCTTTCTCCCTATGCATTATTAATGTTTGTGGCTGCCTACTTCGCAGCTCGACCAAGCCTGAACTCGTGAAGTTAAATCGTTCAAAAGGCAGTCTTATCCACTCTGCGAAAGAAACCTCCTAAAGATTCCAAAACCTTGCAAGCTTCGGGAAAAGCGCTATGACAGAAACAGCAACAAAGAGCAGCAGCAGCAAAAGCGACTTATCAAAGCGCACAATATGTCGATTAGTCTGAATGGGCAGCCGCCAAAGTTTCAATTCATGTGGCCCGTGCGCGGGAACGGCCAGAACTTTTCTCACAACCTATTCGTGTTTTCTTACAACTTTTCTCACAATCTAACTTCCAATTGTCACTCAGTGACAATTGGAAGTTCCCTCTTACCCTCGTCAGAATTAGTCGATCCAACTGCACAACTTCTAATAGCCTAGTCGTTAGCTTTGACTGTCTATATGCGATTGCATAAGTGAGCGCTTTCTTGACGTTCTTCACCCAAAGGCACTGAGTAAAATCTCTGTCCGACTCTTGCAGACGTACTTGGAGGAATGCCTTTTCAACGTCAGATAGTAAGACATATCTCCCTGTACGAAAGCGCAGCAATATACCAGAGTTTTGGTAACAGTGTTGGTCCTTGATGAATCATATCGTTGAGAGAAGTGCAATTTTTGTAATGAGCCGATGAGTCGAATACAACACGGAATTTCGTAGTTATTTTTTGTGGGGTTATCACTAGTTGGTGAATGAGGTAGTGTTTTCTGGTTGTCGACACGACCATTCAGATTCGTATACCTCCTCTAGAATGCCTGCTCTAAGTTGCTCTTTGAAAACGTTGTCGTACTGCAGTAAAACATCGGGGTCTTCGTTGTATTTTTGAAGATCAGTCGTTTTCGTAAGAGCGCTCTATTGTCTGGTAATTCAGAACACTGTTCTTCGAAGGGAATTTTTACATAGTATTCATCATCACGTTCCTGGATGGTATCATAGAATTCCTTTAGAACTTGAGCATTTGTGTTTGCTTTTTCTTCCTTTTCGGTTCTGGAAAATTCCTAATTTTTTCACAGGACTGAGAGTTGCCGTTGCTCCCAGAAATACATTGGATCTCTTGTTTTGGAAGTTTGTACATAAACAGGATTTTCTTTTGCGTTTGTGCCGTTCTGCGACAATTTTTGTCTTGAGATCATGTATCCAAATGTTGTTGGGATGAGGCGTAATCCGGAGGACAGGGTGAAATGTGGCGATCCAAATTTTATGAAGTTACACAATTGGTCGCACCCAATCAGGATCCGTGCTTGTTTGTTGCTCTTTTTCATAGGCAAATGTGTTTTCTTCTGATTAATTGATATCTCTGTTCTCTAGGGCTGGTCGGGTAGCATTTGGAGTGATCGTGTCATGTATGTATAATTGGAGTGCGTGCTGTACACTTTCTTCATCTCATATGATGAGGGATGTGGTTGAGCATGTGACGCTTCTTTGCTCATTCGTTCCAAATGTACTGAGTCTCATTGTTGATTATCCTAACCTCGGAAGTTGTAGTTCTTGTGCAAGTTCAAAGTCCATGAAAGAACTGTCGGCTCCAGTATCAAGTCGTACCTGTTTCTACTGTTTCTTCTACGCAGTCTCTTTATACTGGATTCATTACTTTGATAGGTCCTGTGAGAAGACATATGTCTCCTTTCACCGTCGCTTTCGGATATCCCGCAACAGCTGAGATGGTAGAGTCATCTGCAGCTACTTCGATTTGGGGTTCAAATGTTGTGCCATTTGATGCGAAATTCTGTAATGAGCTTCTAGGATCCCCATTATTCTTTTTTTTGTGTTGTTGGAAAGTGTGGTCCCGTATTTTTCAAGCATCTTGAAGTATAGTGTCGTTTTCCACTCACAGAATGCTTGGTTTCCTGATACGCATCCGAGGCATCTCTTCGTTTGTTTGAGATATTCAATTCTTTCTTCAGAATGTTTGAGTTTTGTGCATGAGATCGACCAATGATCTTGGGTATAACAAAGGAAGCAATATGGCGATCGTGTCTTTACATAGGTAGGGACAGGTGAATCTCGACTTATATCTTTTCTCTGTTGTAAATTCTGTGGTTCAAATGTTTTCGACATGTGACGTTCGATTTCTTCTTCTTCTGCAAGGACTGCGTCTAAAACGTCCATATGTTTTTCCATGATACATGTCTCACTGCACGAGAGTGTTACTTTTTCCTCGAGGACTTTTCTTTTTATGTCATCCCTGAACTTAGCCAAAATTTTCGACATCAGCCATGGACTGTTGAGGTCTTCTCCTTTCTTCCTAATTGTCTCGTTATTGAGGAGACTCGATCGAATAGTTTGCATTGGTCTTTCAAATCTGTGCTTCAAGCTGTGCAAACTTCCATTTGTTCGTGCAGGTTGGTAATGATGACATATGTATTTCCATACTTTCCTTGCAAATGCTTCACCACCAGGAGATCATTTTTCGAGTTATTTGGTACCTCTCGGCAACTTGCCGTGCTTCTCGTTCCAGGGCTCGGAGAAGGTTGCTGAACTTTTGGAGATCCGACAAAGGAGTAGAATGTATTGTAGCATTGAATAACTTCCAGAAGTTATCCCACTCCCAGCATTCACCCCTGGATCCTGGGATAAGAGTTTTCGGGAGTTCTGCTCGAGTTATTGTGTAGTGACATACTTCCCCGGGATCTGGTGCTTGTTTTTCTACCTCAAGACGAGCTTGTAAGTCTTCCGTCCAATAAAAAGATCTGGCCTTTCTCCAACTGCTCCGAAATGCGTTCTTCTTCGTTCTCCAGTGAGTGTTGAAATTTATCAACTGTCTCTGCGAATGCGAAGGCCTTTTCGAAAGATGTCTGGGCTGCACGTATATGAACTAGTGCATTGTTGATTTGGCTTATCAGAAGTTCGGCATCACGTTGATCATTTGCAACTGAACCATTCGCCAAGTGGTTGTTGGTTTCCGAAAGATCATTTAATGCCTTTGCTTGGCGAGTTGCTATGCCTTTGCGAGCCTTGAGTGTAGTCGCCATACCTCGATTCTTTTTTTCAATGCTTTCGAATGAATTGAAAAAATTTGAAGAAAATTTTGCATTGAGTGACTTAACTAGAAGTAGCTTTGTTGCGAGCCTGGTATCCTAGAGTCGCTTGGTCATGACTCCTTAGATTCTAATCGCGAGCACTCTAGCTAGTGGTCCAGATATACAGGTAGAGCGGCTGTTTGCCTGCCACGCGTTTACTGGATATAGCTTCTTGTGCTTCTGTCGTACTCCGTGTTGCTTCACAGTTTATTGTTGGACGAGGTGCAGCGACGAGTGTAGAAGGAGTTGAAACGGTGAAGACGAACAAGAAGAATGAAAGAGGCGCCCTTCAGCTTGTCTTATATATCACACTTGATTACATTCACTTACAATCATCCTATCACAACCTCATTTCTACGGAACTCTCTGCAAACAACGGTAATGTTTCGTACACTTCTCCTAGACTCAGACGGGTATAAGACTTCCTTTATCACAGCTTTACTGCACGAAGGCACTACAAGCAGCTCATCATGGTATGAAATGAATGCTGGGTAGACTCCGATTAGCAAGCCGAGCTTTCCAGATTGGGCAAGAAGTCTGATTGTTATTCCGGAAAGCGTTCTCCACGTACAAAGCTTTTGCAACATTCATTGTTGGAGATGATCATGTTGGTGAAGCTTCGTTCAACTATGTGGCTCCTTGAATGATGAATCCTAGAAACTGTCTACCGACCCATTTTGAATGTGCATTGTGTGCGTTTTGAATATCGGAAAAAATGACACATAGGGCCATTCAGCGAATCAGGTTCCTGCGGCAGTCGGCGAATATTTTAGGACTGCGCTGAAAAAGCGTTATTCGCAAAGCATCTTCTCCTTTTTGCAGCTGCACTCTCCTTTGTGATTCAATTAACTATGGATCTGAATTAGTAGCTCGAAACGGATGATCTTGATAGTGAGGACGATGAGAAATCTGTTGAGGTCGGCTGTGGACGAAGTAGCTTCTGCCAGGAATCGCAACGCAAATACACATTGCCATCGTTTGTTGCCATTCATGGAATTGCCAAGAGCGTTACGTCGCTGGTATGGGTATTTCAGGAATCGGGAAAAGCTGTCAGCTTGTGAAGGGGCTACACGTACAGCCCATTCTCATAAAACTTTTCGCTTGATATGCATCCTTTGCTGCGCTGCACGCAGTGTTGTTGAGCAACTCTCTTCTTACTCTGCTCCATCGCTTCAATTGGAATGCCATTAATGGATTGTTTTGCCTTAATGATTACCTTGCTCGACAATACATGTGGTCATGTATTTGCATAGACAACACTCCGGCTGAAGCAACTACAATAAATGTTGTCCGAAGCCGATTATAGTGGCTTGCCTTCCCGCCAATATGCCATTATGTGTGCATTTGGAGCAGGCGTGAGAAAATCTGTCTTGAATATGCAGTCCAACATGAAAGAACTCTGCTATGAATAATTCTCGTTTGCTTCAGCATCCGATGTTGAGCAGGACTCGTGCATGACTTCTAAGGTAAAATTGTTTTCAAGTTGAAACACGTTTTGGTTAATCAATGTCTGACAACCACAGGATTGTCAGACATTGATTAACCGAGGACTGAGGTGACTTTGCAATTGGAAAAGCAAAGTTTCCCAAAGACGCGATCGCCATTCTGAATCTTCTGGAAGAGCGAGTGTTAACATAAACTTGCGTTGACCTCCATGGCTCGTATAATTTGTAGGTGGACACGTATATGCAAGGTATGGGAATTAAACAACAAGTAAGGCCAATTTATAGCAGTTATGGAGTTGATAGCCCCGCAAGTGTAGCTCAGGATAAGGACTATCTAGGCAAATATTGCAAACATTACGAGAGATGGAGAGGATCAGAGATAGGTAAAAACGTAAACCGGGCGACCCATGAAGCTCTATACTTACATATTCCTTTCGCACCAGGCTATTTCATTTTTGCGATTGTGACCCTAGAGGTAGAAAGTTATAATAAGAATCGCAGTAGCAAAAAGAATAGCAGAGAAGATTGGGAGAAAAACACCGACTCATCACTCAGCGATCAGCTGATTGTGTGTAGGCTCTAGAACGAAGTAAATTTTTCTGTAGAATCCCTTTAATGCATGCAGTCTCGACCCACGGCGACAGTGTGAGACATATTTAGTTTAAATATTCCACCTAGCTCTTTATGTGATTAGGCGCGACTGACCCTTCATGCTTACATGGCTCTCGAGGTAGACATCCCTGATAACATATTTGATACGACTTTTCTCCAAGATGTCAACAGTGTTGTAAGAGAATCGGCATCAAATCAAAATTATCAGAAGATGCGTGTCATTCCATGTAGGCTGTGCGACCTAGACCACGACGCCTACAAATTGGATGTGATTGGGGGAGAGTACGACATATTCTAGGCAGGCAGGAAACCATGGCAAGCGGCATCAAATCTCATGAACGTGCACCATCTTTGCCTGGACCACTATTCCACCGAAAGAGGGGTAGACTACTGTTTTACAGCGGTGGGATTCACGCAACACTCCTACTCACACCTGTAGCCCTTTCTTTACGGCTGAAAATCTTTTCGCACCCTTCCATGAACAATACGAGAGGCAGGTGTTGCATGAGTTCTGCTTCGTCAAGTTATCAGCAGATAGTGATATGGACCACGTGCTTACGCTCCTACGAAGGTAGGCTGAAATAGGCTGCCCCCTCTCACTGTCCCACGTATGTGTTCCTGTAATCGGCGGATGAACACTTTTCACATGAGATAATCGAGCTTCAGCAGTTTCGTTGTTTTCTTAGAACTTTCTTCGCTTCACCTTGAAACGGAACTTTTCAGTTCCTCATTCGACGAAATTTCAAACACACAGTTGACGATAATTTTGGGTATAAAAAGGGTTCTGGACAAGGATGAGACCAAAAAATGAAGAAGAATGGGGCGTTGGGACGAGCTATACAATGTGTGCCAGTGCCTACATGTGAATTCTGGTGCGGATAACTGACTATGGTAAGCAGAACTGCATTCACCCATGAGCAAAGTTAACAAAAAACTTTGGTAGCAGCAAGAATAGCACACCTTTTTCAGCCTTTCGAGGTAGAAAATAATAATAAGGATCGCAGCAGCAAAAAGATCAACATAGAATAAAAGATTGGGAGGAAAACACCGCTTCCTCACTCGGCGATCAGCTGATTGTGTGTGGGTCTTAAAACTAATGTTGCAATCTGCTTCGACACTCGTCTGACAAGACATCGATAGAGGAGCGGAAGGTCCGGGCGATCCGGTAACGGGGCTCGCACTATCCCCTATGTTGAGTTTTCGGACTCGACAGCTTCCTTCCTGTTACCCTTGGGGGCCACTGGGTAATCCTAGGGGGAGAACTCAGTAACCATTTTTACCTTTGAGAGAGATTGCCAAGAAAATATCTCCCACACAGTCGTCGCTGCCCACCTCGAGCAGCTTGAAATGGTGAAGAAGCTTGACAAGCGGGTGTCATACAAACTCACGGAACAGCAACACTTCAAGCGCTTAGAGATTTTAAATTCACTTTTGAGAAAAATGATGTTGGGCTATTCTCCATCGTATTGTAACGTGTGATGAGAATAAATCCTGTGTGGTAACAGGAAGCGTTTTGCCCAGTGGGTAGATGTGGATGAGCCTTCAAAAACTTTTCCTAAACCAGGTTTACACGCTAAGACGACAATGATCACAGTTCCGTGGTCTAGCCATGGATCAATGCACTACGCTTTTCATCCTCCAGGTCAAACCATCACCGCACAGTACTATTGTGATCAAATTCACGAGAAGTACACGAACTGGGGCAAATGCAGCCAGCACTACTTAGTCGTCACGGCGTACTGCTCTTGCACGACAATGCGCGACCGCATGTGTCACAGACTGTCTTCCAGGATTTGAACGAGCTGCAAATCGAAGCTCTCCCTCATTCACTCTACTCACCAGGCCTGTCATTAACTGACTTTTATTTATTCAAAGATCTGGACAACTTCTTAGAGGATCGAGTATTGAAAAATCAAGGTGACGTGGAAGCTGCCTTTCTCGAGTTCTTGGAATCCAGATTTCCAGGCTTTTATGAGAATGGGATACCCAGACATCTATCACGTTGGCAAAGATGTGTAAAATCAAATGAGGCTTACTTTAGATGAAAATGTTCACTTCGAGATGAGTTATAATTTTTTGAAAGTTAGCTGACAAATGGCCGGAACTTTACTTACAACCTGATAACCGGATTTTTCTTCTCGAATAATGGGGCTATTTACCACATTGCGTACCGAGTGCATCACATGGTGATGCACGCATATACTTGCCCGCGTGGCCACGTGCATCACAGGGTGATGCATGAAATTCACACTCAAATTTCTTCTTTCCTTATGAAGCAATACTAGTCAAAACTTGCAAACATATGTTTTCGAACATGCTGAGCACCATATCTACTTGGGACTTCAACAGCTGAGAAAATATAGAGCGTCCATACACTATACTATTAGTCACGGATCTAACGCTGCTAACAAGTTTTATTGTGGCATTTCTTCTATTCTCTTGTGAACTAATTATAATAATCATTGTACTCGTATTCAAACTAATACAACCGGTTTGGTAATTGAACTAGAAATCGTAAAGGGGCAGTTATGAAATTGTGAACTCGTGAAAAAAATAATATATAGGCAATTGTACTGAAACTCAAAAACATGGCTCATAATGAAAATGAAAATTCGTAAAAGAAAGTGATAGCGAATTAGCGACTACTAGTCTTCGAGTTGAATCAGAAGAAATGAATGACTCGTAATTTTAGATAAGACAAAATCCCATAACCTTCAGCTGGAAAGTGATAACAGATGAGAAGGAATAACAGCTAACATCCCAGATGAACATGATAGCAATCTATGCAGTTATTCTAAACATCCCGTACACTTTTTGTGATACAGTTGGTAGCAATTCAAGCAGTAATATTTTCTACATTTTGAAAATTTCGTGTTCACTTGCGAGGCTTTCGATCTTGCGTAAGGGGCGCAGTGTTCTAACTTTCTATGGCACTCCACACATCGGCTACGGTGTTCTCGCTTAGGTCCAGGGACTGTCCGCAGCTGATGTTTCAATGTTGCTTGTGTGGAAATGTCCATCCAATATCACCTCTACGATCCTCGATTCGAATTCCCTGATAGAGGTCTTTTCGTTGACCAAGGAATAGATATACCATGCGTTTACGGCAGACGACATAATTCTTGTAGACCAATATTCTTTGAGACGAGACCTCTTCTCGATGCTCATATGAAAACAAATGGCTAAGAACTTGTGAAACTCCTGCTCTTCGAACACAGACAAAGTCGAATACTTGGCGGGTGCATAACGGTTCGATTCTCCAATCACCAGTTCCACCAATTCGTCTGTCATGAATAACTTGTGGAAACTCATTGGATTGCCGAATGCATAGACATCGACGTTTTGGACTCCACTATCCCTGGAAAAGGTACTACACTTGGTTGAACTATAGTCAAGGACTAACCGGCGTCAGACTCCCCTTCACTATCTTCATCGTCACTTGATTCAACGGCATCAACGAGCAAACCATCAGGAGCTCCTGAAACATCTTCATTGTTTGCTTCTTCTTCGCTATCAATAAGCAGTTGCACGAATGAGTTCTAAAAGGCTTCCATCTGGAATATTACCAGAATCGATAACAGAACTTCATTGGACTTAAAGTTGCTCTCCTGGAATGAGACGAGAGGCCATAAAGTCGATGTGTGGAAAGAAGCGCACCTTTCGCCTGATCGGAACACCTTGAAGTCAAGAAACTTCGGCCGGTTGGAATTGTCATAGCAAGATTCAGCACTAAGTAGTTTTTGTCAGATTTAGATTTAGCACGCACAGTTGACCAACAAAATATCTCTTAAATCACAGAGTGTTAAACAGATATGTTGATTTCCATATGCGAAAACATTATAGGAAAAACCGGATCCCAATAATAGAGAATTCACAATGTTAGAAAAAAACCGTCCATGTGGCCAAGTCCATCACATGGTAATGCACGCCGCGGGCCGAACCAAAAATCGCTTGGCCACGCGCATGGGAAAATCGCCGAGGGCGCCGGTACGCAACGTGTTAATCAGACTTCACTATAGAAATTACTTCTTTTTTTACTAATCATCTGTTGGTGATTATACCAAGCATTACATATTGGTCGGCACATTTTCATCAATTTATGTAACAAAAAAGTGTTGTGAGATCACTATGACCAATACAACTGCAGGTTAAATTAGGTGATTCTCAGCAACATTGCAAAAGGTCATGACCAATACTTCCAGTGGCCGAGCTTCTATTGAGTAGTTTGAATACCACATATAAAGCTTTCAATAGGTTCAAAAACACATCGAGCAGTAGTGTTAGAAGTTACCAACATTTTGTGAAGAACGCATCAGGTATATTACTGTGTGAATAAGGCAGAAGTGCTATTTTGGATGTGATAAGACCTCTGGCTACTTTGTCGGATCTAATACGAACAGTCAGCGAAGTCACCGACAGAGTCGTCCAATTAATTTCCGTTGATCGGGAGCAAGTTGCGAGAGCATCTGAAAGTGTTTGTAAGTGTGAAATCTCGCCACAAGCAATTTACGAGAAATCTATGAGTAGTGAGATTCGATTGAACTCTTCTTGAAGTTGGTACAAAAAATTACTGCGCTCTTGTTTTGGCAAGGTTGCCTCTGCAGATTCGGCGAATGCGGAGGACTTCGTGAGCACTCGACTTCAAGCTTCTGCAACCCTTCTCAAGTTCAATACCTAACAAGGTACTAATGGAATTGAAAGTGGGCCGGCTGCTCTTCGCATCTCACTTGAATTTTTTAGACTAGTTATCAGCTAATAGTTTGATCAATAACACCCAAAGTTGGCCTATGTCTGAAGCTACCGCGGTGAAATCAACCTCATATAAGATCAGGCGCGACTGTGCTATCATATCCTCTTGTTCATTTGGGCTCTGTGGCCTGTGTTTGAAAAACAAACGAAACCTTTCAGCAGGCTCAATTGAGACTCTTGTGTTCTGTTGCTCTCACATAGCTCGAACATGGCCTAGGCCATGGTTCTGAACACAGTGAAGCTGAGCTGCCTCTTGCCTGGAGAAGTTGAGCTTTATCCTAATGGACCATGGTGTTCTTGTAGATAAGCTTCGCTGTATCATTCCGGTGAAGGCATACTGCTTTAAAAACTTACTTCGATATTCGAGAAAACTTCCTAAATTATTTTTCCCCATCACTTTTTTGCTTCCAATCATGTATTGAGTTGACCAAAAAATGCATCTATCTCTTCCGGATTATAACAGACTGACAAACAGGAGCATGCATTGATGAAACTACAGTGCAGCAAGGAGTAGCGTTCTAATGCAACTGCGACTGTATATCTCGGCTAAGAAAGCTACCGCCAAGTCACTGCCTTAATAATATCCCACAGTCGATCCTTCAATCTGTTAGGAATACCTTCCTAATCACCTTAAATAGGTAAGCATAGTCTAATAGAAGCTGCTTCAGCTGGGCGACATCACCATGAAGAGAGCATTCATGTTGATGTCACCAATGTGCTAACTAGGGGAGTCGAGCCTAAGTTTTATAGCAGACCCATTGCCTCCATTTGTTTGAAGGGTTTGTACGCAATTAGAAGAAAACTTCTGTCATATTAATAAATAGCGAGTTTTATCAAGGCACACTCAGTGAAATATATCCATCATTGTCGACTACAAATGCCTGAACGATGACAAGAAGTAGTCGAAAGTTTTCCACTACTTCTTGCCGTCGTTCAGGCATTTGTTGATGTCGTTTCTTCAAAATGCAGCCTGGTGAAGCAAGAAGTCATTTCAATTCAGACTTGAGAACGTGTCTTGAAATTTGCTCCTCGGAGTGATGAGTTATATTGAACAACAATAACAGTTTCCAGAAAAAGCCAAGTCTTTTCCATAAAAGGGATCGAGAGCTATGCCATACCATATTGCACGAAATCATTCTTCACCTTTCTTCCAATGAGCGGTGCAGCGTTGTCATGTTTTCGGACAAATCCTCACTACCAATCGTCGATTCGATCCAGACTCTATAGCTAGCCTGTAGATACTGGGAGTGGCATACCTCTTTTATCAAGCAGTCGCCAATGTTCTAGCACATGTACACCCGATCAGATGAAGGGTATCAGCTTCGTGGCACCTTTGGAAGCTTTTTCTCGACATTACTCTTGGGCGAACTTTATGGGCTCGCCTTAGGAAGTTGGTCGAGCAGATCCAATTTTCATTGCAGACGATGTGATGTTCTGGCAACCTGTTTCCTAGGTGCTGAATGAGTAGGGTCGAGCAGGTATTCACGTGATTATATTGGCCCAGCTTGTTCATTCCTTCATTTCTACTTTGGATGGTGAAACTGTATGTTCCAATCATATACAACAAAAGCGGACAGGATCCGTTCTCTACCCATGTCGTAGTGATGGGAGGTTCTGACGTTTATCCCTCTCCAGAATTGCAGTGACCCATTTCGGAGGTTTGTAAACGTGCAGTTGTCTCATAATTTGAGACATAGCCGTTATTCACTTCCTTCATTGTGGCCTCGGCAGCTTTCATATCAGAGCAGTGGTGAGAGATGAAATGCGTGACATGGTGCAAGTGCTGACAGTTCAGAAAAAATCCTGCGCTCTGTAGAAAGGGGAAACATTAAGCAGTTGAGTGCTACTGAGGGAAGCAGTATAACCTTGTTTGGCGTTGCACCTTATAAGCCGCCAGACTGATAGCAGATATATGAAATTCAAAGGTGGGACAAACCCTACCGCCAATATTACACGCTAAAAAGATTCATCTACAATAAATCAAGAGCAATTAGGGGATGGGATCTAGGAACATCTGAGCGCTAGTGAGGTGGTAGGGTATGAATTTGATGTCCACATGTATATATTATTTGATATGTTGCAGATGGTCTCAAAATAATAGTCCCTCTAAATAATACAAGCGCTACGCCTACGTGCCGACTGCTAGAAGGGTGTAATGCTAATCGCGAAATCCAGTTCAAGAGAAGACGAATAAGGAGAGGCAGCCAGATTCGCAAAGTGGTCGAAACTCATTCTAATACCTTGTTTTTCATGCATAGTTGCATAGTTATAACACAACCTTAGTCACTTTCGAAAAACTGTTGTGTAATCAAAGGTTTTCTAGGAAATAAGCATGCGTGCTGAGGTGCTTTAGCGCCAGCATTCTATTTGTTACCTCATCACTGTATGGTACAAATGAGAAGAAGCAGTTTTCTCCATACCAGCAGCAATAGTCCAACAACAGCCTGATCTACCTTTTTTCAAATTTCGATTCTGTAAAAACTTCTTCTGCTTTGGAGCTAACCTGGAATTCTCGCTCGAAGGCATCGCTTTCAGAGATTGTGAGATCCGTATCCAGTTTCTGAACTTCATTCCAAAACTCCTTGACTCTTGGATCTCTTGCTCTATTGATTCTCTCTTCAATAAACTCATCATGAAAGCGCTTCCTCTCAGTAATCTTCATTCGATACTTGAACTGGAATTTGATAACGTTCAGGAAGAATTAGTCTGACGCCTCTGGATTGTTGAGCCGGCTGCGCGTACCGGTCTGAGCTATGAAATTGCGCACGAGTCGTGTCCTGTGATCGTTACTGTTGAAAATGTCTGCGTAACGCAACATACACCTTTAAGAACATGGTACAAAAGGAATTCTCTTGATCACACCTTTACATCAGGGGACTGTCTTAACAGAATTCTCCACAGAATTCGAAATTTTAGCCACCTGAAAAAATAAGTGCTTGAGACAAAATATAATCGCAGTTGATCACAATAATAAGAGTATCAGAGCTATAGAAATGCCTTTTTAGTAATATCCAAAAAAGTGAACTCGCTGTACAGTTTCATCATTCTTGTAGAACGAAACGGGTAACGGTATATGAACCAATGGAGCAAGGTGGCCAATCAATGATATGCCATCGACGAGAACTAATGATAAATGTTACGAACCACATACAATATCCCAAACTGAATCCGCTGATCTACAACAGCAGCTGGACATCGTCGTTACGCAAACATATAGAGCTCAATTTAGCGGAGCGAAGTCAATGTCGAAGTGAGGACAGAATATCTCCCATCCTCCAGGTGCTGCTTCGTTAAAGCCTCCTAGAATGGCTGTCAGCTGTGGTCTGCACAATATATGTATTACTACGCCATATCGAAATGGAATAGGATTCACTGAACCATCTAACATACACCGGCAGAATCTCCATATTGGTGCATAGGCCAAACCATATGTGAGCTCAAAAGTACAACAGTCATAGGAAACATGCGATAGTAAGCTATAAGGCAACTAACGGCCAATGCAAAAAACGCTTTGCAAAACACACGAATATTTTGATGTAGGGTACTTCGCCCTTAAACGGTCTGACTTTGCCGGTGCCGCTCCTAATCTAACCACTCTATCATCTGTCGAAACTCCACGAAGTTCTGTCAACCAAGAAATAGTGTCATGAAAAACCTCTCATGAAGAACCCATCAGATCCCGCAGAAGACTGTAGCGATTACGCAGGCCAATAGAATTGATTGCACCGGCTACATCAGAAATGTTAAGAACCGGAGTCCGAAATGAAAAATCTTCTCATTCTGGATTCTCTGGTGTAAGACGACGTGATGTGTACAGCGCGTGGCCTTACATCACAGAATCCTTGAGTTTGTCATCTGTGTCATGTTTTCAGATTGGGCAGCGTAATGATAATAATAATAAATAATGAAAACACATCACACCTCACATGCGATGATTAATGAAAAATCCCAAGAACGACGAGCGAGAACACCAGCACATTTTGTAGTTTTGCAGAAACGTGTAAGGTATGGCAGCACAAGTATATCTGATGCACCCGAGCGCTTCCTTCATTAGCGTTAAGCCTTCCCTTATCTGGCTGCGCTCGTTCAATTCCGGAATTGGGCCTAAGTTTCATACCCTCACAGCCCATTTCCACAATTGTCATGCGGGAGGTATTTGCAGCCCTTACGATCCTCTGACCGACTCCATTATGAGGTGAGGTTCGACACGGTTTTTCGGCAGCAAAACAGGGAAAATGAGTCCAACACCCCCTTAAAGAACGCGAGCAACAAGAATCACACATAGACCCCGATGTCAGCTCCGGGTTTTTGCCGACAATTTTATAAAGTGCTCAGGAAGTCCCAGGAGCAGAGCACACTATCTCACATCTCGCGGAAGCAAGCACGAGGTATGAGGAAAGTACGAAATCTAATGAATTCTTGCACAGCACTCTATGTGACATCTCGCGGAGTAAGCACGGAGTGTTATGCAATTGCGAGACCTAAATCTTGCACCAACCATTTGTCCGTCAGTGACAAGAAAGATAAATTCAGAGTGATCCCAGGCAACTCGATCATGGTATAGCGGAACACACACACATACCCTCGAGGCATCTTTGATACAGGCCATCAATCAAGAAATGAACCGACGGTAAGATTGCCTCACCAATAAGTGGGTAGGGCCTCATATAAGATTTGCCTTATAACAGTGATTTTGATGAAGGTCAAGCCCAGCTGACAATGGTTTTACTATCGGTTGCTGGATGAATTCGAGAATATAGAGAGTTTTTATGAGGGGCCCTTTTTCAGATCACTTTCGTACCCGTGGGTTTTGAGCCTACTAGAGTTGTGGAGACCCTGATCAGATATTTACAAATTGTTCTTGGCCCGTTTCAAGCTCTGTAGAAGGAGTTACGGCTCAGACGTCAGCTAATAAAGTTTCCCACATTTATAACGCGCCAAATGTGTCTATTGGTTTGTTTGTGTGTTTATTTGTGTTATGTGAGTATGTTGTGTGCATGTTGGGTGTAGTGTCCGACCGGGAATGCAGGACCTCTTGCACCTAGAGCGTTCGAATTTGATTGGAGAACAAGCGGCAGGATGTGAACTGATGGCTCGTAGCAGGGCTGGACACAGAGGCGAAACATGCGCAAAAATTGTTAGTTTACACCTGAAGCCTTCAAATTAGTAGGGGCACAGCATGGCAGCATGGGAACGCCGATGGAATGCAACAGGTCTACAACACGTTCAATAGGTTCAATGTCATCCTAAAATTTTGCAATTGCAAAAGGAGCAGGCAAGAGGATACGTTTTGGAACTTCCGATTAACCACCTTGAATGGCCCCCACCCGCGGACTCAGGCTGAATCAGCTTCTACCTTAACATTTTCATAAATGCCTTTCGGTTTCTGCCCCGCTACATGAGTATAAGATCACTTAAAGATTTTGGACAATTTTCCAATAATAATGACAAAAAAACAATTAGTATTCAATGGATCCTTCCTGTTCGAGCCCAACATCAAATAGCCTCCGTGCACACTCGAAACAAGGTTCCAAACCCTGTTTAGAACTGGCGGCTGTTCGCGTGAACCGTCCTTACAATAATGCCGCAGAGATTTTCCATGCGATTAGGACTGCAAACTGACCAAGGCAGAACTTTCTTATTATGGGGATGCAACAAAATGACTAAGGAAGATCGCAATATTGTTCTGTTGGATAGCATAATTAAATGCACAGCTCAGGTCAAAAATGGTTTATGGGATGACCCCCTTGGATGGACTGTAAACCCCCGAGGATAGCCTAAGGGGCGCTGTCGGATCGAAAACGGCCAATTCACCCTTGCACCTAGGCAGCTTACTGCAGCCAGCTGTTTGCAGTGACGAGCATTTGGAAAGCTCTTTCAAATCCATCTAACTACTTTCGTCAAATCCCTGCCCAATTCCTAACTTTACCCCTTTATTGAAGCCTCCCATTTTCACTGACCACGCCGATTTTCCGTTTTCCTCGCCACTTTAACATTATTTCGGGCTATCGCTTCCATTACTCCTCTCAAACAATCTCAAACGAGAGACCCTGAATTATCATGAATCGTGCTTTCAAGAAGATGCCGCCGGCTGAGGAATGGCAACAGGTGTCCTTCCAGGAATTGTTGGTGATCACTGGAGTCTATCGAAAGCAAGCTCAGGCACGACTTCATTGTAAAAGGCACTCTATACCATAACAATTCCTTCTCCAAAATCTTGCCCTCGTGGAAGCTCTCGAGATATCCAAATTATCCGAATACCTTTTTATGGAGCTGAGCTATCGTCTGATCTGACTCTCAATGCTCCTTATACTAAGCCATGCCTCGCGACAAATTCGAACGTATACTTTTTCATCTAAAGAGAAGTGGTGACAGCTTGACATGGTGGATATGGCTTTTGAATATTAGATTTTTATATCTCAGCAAACATTACAAGCTAATCAACAATATAATGACCATGTTCAATTATAACATTGTCCCACCTAACGGGGAGGTCAACTTTTCTTTTCTTTTGAAACTGAGAAAATTGGGAGTCAATGTAGTTACCTACCACATGTTTAAGGTGGTCATAGTTACAAATTGTCTCTTTACTAGGACAGCCTTGAGGGGCGGTAGGAGTGCTGATCTGAAGGGGGCAATATCAGGTGAATGGGATGGTTGTGAAACCGTTTAGCCTAGCTCCTCCAATTTTGTGGTAACGGTATGGCCTTGCTCGAGCAGTTTGTAGTACAGTATTCCCTTTGAGTCCCAGAAGCAGCAAAAGAGAATTTTCTGGGGGGGGGGGGGGGAAGCCGGAATAGGCTCGCGTCGGTGGCTGTTCTTCTCACGGAGTGTCTCCTTCCTTCGAACGAGCCTGCAAGCAATCAAACGTAGCGATGGAAGTGGTGTTCTCCCCCAATGCGCTGTTGATGTTGTGGACTGTTGCCGTCGCTTCAGTGCCACTCATAAAAGATGATGTCTCGAAGGTGGTCTTGTGCAATTGACATCGTGTTCTAACTCAGGTGAGCGCACGCGCCTTTACATACTTTTTGCGGAAGAGCTTCCAAAATGTTCCGCAACTATCACATGATAGATCATAGATACAGGTCAAAACAGATAATCCCGTACTTTCAAAAAACGCTATTAAAACTTTTCGATCGAACTAATACTTTTGCGATATTTCCTCAACTATACAATTTCCTCGAATTTTCCCGCACTCCGTTATAGAGCGTTCGAATTCTCAAGATGACCATGAGTCTATGAAATGAAGCAAAAACAAAAAAGATCTATAATAGTGCTAAGGTAAAATTTTCGTGCGTATTTCGTATATTAAGATATCTTATCGTAATAAATCTGATGGAGTTGCAAAAAAATACATCTGCGTGGCTGCTCCTTTTGTAAATGCTAAGTGTAATAAATTGAAGTCCGTGTAGCATAAAAAACAGCAAAATGCGAATACATCAAAAAGACAAAGTAAGGAGACAGGGATGGCTCGTTTTACCTCCACACCAGACTAATCGTCGTCTCCACCTTCCTTCAAGGCTCATCAGTGGTTCGGGGTCAGGAGAAAAGAAGTGAGTAAGGGTATTAATATATTGTTCAAATCAAGGACAGAAAAGCATATAAAGTTATACTATTGGTATGGCTTATTTCTGTGTATCTTCATAATTCCATCAACTGAACAGGTGATGTTACTGACATTATCCTTAATGAAGAGCTTGTTGTATATGAATTTCTCTCTATATATGCATCTGATTATACTAGAAATTACGAATTCTTTTTTGCACCCGATCTTAGTAGAATTGCCATCACTTCTTTCAACTTTGTGGTGAATGTATCATTGAGTTTACTGTTTTCTAGAACTCTTCACGAGGTTTTTGAGTATGCTTTATTAGGCTGACGTTTCGGCGGAGTCGCCTTCTTCAGAGCATGAAAGGATCATAACAATCTGTGACTATCTGATCAAACGTCTCCACCAACCCCACTAAAGCTCGAATTCCCAAGGCACGCAAGTGATTGAAAGGAGAACCACTTACCGTAGCTTTATGGATTCTTCGAAACCACCCAGCGAGTGATGGTACCAACCGACCAGTGTCAGCTGGGGTATGTCCTCATTAAAGTCTCTGCGGGAAAGCCAGCCTTATATAGAGCCGCAGCTCACGCGTGATTGCGAGACATTCTTCCCTACGATTCATTTTGGGACTGGTGGCCTGCATCCAAAATGCCTCGAGGGTTCTACGTGCGCACAATTGCCATTCCTGTGCTGTGACCTCCACGGTGACCTCAAAAGCGCCTTCGCTATGCTTTTGAATTCGGTGACTCCCCATGCAGTGGACTCTTTCAATCGCCTCATGCCATCCTATGTGCTCCTTAACCCTCATGTGGAGTGGTCTTGCCATTTCTCGAATATACTCGCCACCACAATCACGGCAAGTAATTTTGTAGACCATCCCAGACATATTACAATCACCTTACCTTCCAGCTGGACAAACCACACAGTTTGAGGTAGTACATAGGCGATTGTCTAGCCTGTTCCGAACCAGGCGCTTCTTCAGATTGAAGGGTGATACGTTTGTAATGGGAACTAAATTTTCCAAACCTGATCTTTTTAGACACTTTCTAATGGAGGCACTGACCTCATTAGAACTAAACGGTAGAAGAAAAGGAGTCTTGCCTTCAATCGAGGCACCACTATTTCTGATGAGGATCACACCATCAGAAGAAGCTCTACGTATAGTTGGAAAATTGTAGTAGAAATTTGACCAAGCTATATCGCGTGCCATTTTAAGCAACTCTTTTCGCTTTTCCTCTCCAGTGCAGACCTTCTTAGCAGTGCGGAACATATTCCTAACGACCGCTCGTTTTGCATGAAAAGGATGAGCTGAGTGATAATGGACAATGATATTCTTGTTGCTCAGCTTTCTATACCACTTCGTAACAATCATATCGCCATGTAACCTCACTTGAACGTTCAAGAACGAAAGCCAATTTTGGGTCGGTTCTTCCCGTGTTAACTCAATGTACTCTGATTGTGAATTCAATAGGCCGAAACACACATCCACTTCTTCCTGTGTCGCACAGACTATGAAGCAATCATCGATATATCTGCAGTAAAGTAAGGGCATATATTCCAGTACAGGCGCTTCAATCTTGGCCATTAACGATATGGCCAAAACCGGCGCCAATCGCTGTCCCATAGCTAAGCCTCTAGTCTGTGCGAAATACCTTCCCGACCACCTGAAAATGTTACAACTGAGGCTACGGTCTTATTTAAGGCAGCCTTCCCGCAGAGACTTTAATGAGGACATACCCCAGCTGACACTGGTCGGTTGGTACCATCACTCGCTCGGTGGTTTCGAAGAATCCACAAAGCTACGGTAAGTGGTTCTCCTTTCAATCACTTGCGTGCCCTGAAGGTCTCAAGCTTTAGTGGGGTTGGTGGAGACGTTTGATCGGATAGTCACAGATTGTTATGATCCTTTCAGGCTCTGAAGAAGGCGATTCCGCCAAAACGTCAGCCTAATAAAGCATACTTAAAAACCTCGTGAAGAGTTCAAGAAAACAGTAAACTCGATGATACAATTATGCCGAGGTTCATAGAAAGCCGTACATGGAATTTGTGGTGAATGTTTCCATATCAAATCATGTAATCGCTATTCTCAATGCTTCCGCGTAAACAACAGGCTATATTGGCATGAAAAATATTAGCATTACAATGGTAAGATCTGATGACATTCAAACTGTAATCATCAGTTCTGTTTTATAAATTGGTACTGATTTGATAACTGGTTCTATTAGCATTCAAGTTTGAGCAGTTATTTTTCTTATACTCAAATGTTTTTTTAGATTAAGTGTATTTCTATACGGGAAATTGTCACTCAGTTTCTGTTTCGGCTTGGGTATGTACCTCTAATAAATGGTTTATGTATGGGAAATAATCGGCCAATCGAGTAATCATATTGCATAACAGGAAGGGTCGAATCTGCTAGAAGAGGCCTCCACAACTGCTAGATAATGAATGATCTGTATAGTAGTTTTTGACATCGCATCAGAAACGTGGTATCCATTAGTGCTATCGTAGTCTTGATAGCATTGATGAAGCAATTTTCAGGTAGTTTCGGCATATTATTTATAGCTAGACTGGATTGTGGTTCAGATTCGGGAACATATCAGTAAAATCAGCAGTGTGTAGCCTAAGATTGTCTAGGTAAGAGAACTAAGCGCATAAGTGATGTCGATATTACTTGTAGACCAGTATTTTTAGACAGTTCTGTTTATATTTTGCATTGCTCTAGTGTGATTGATACTTTTTCTTTATAAACCTTGAAATAGTAGTTATATCTCGAGCAAGTGATTCACGCTGCTGTTGTGAGCACCATTGATAAATCGAAATTTCACAGGATGTTTAGGTAATTTCGAGAAGGCATGAATAATAGGTGATCTGCCTCGGTAGCTATAACTAGCTAATTACATAAAGTGCTTCGTATTTCAATGGATATGCGTAGCGATGAATTTTTTTCATTGCATTGAAAGCATCATAAGTATTATTAGCGTGATATCACAATGGATATGTGTATGGAGTGTAGATGGTTCCAAGTACATACGTATATCTGTCTAACAAGCCTTCAATTTATAGTTGTTTTTGTAAAACGCAGAACTCTCAATACAATGTTCATGTAGATATTTTCTATTTCTTGACTTGTGATACCCTTATCTCTTCGTGCATTTTTCCTCTTTTCCAGTACAGATCCGGGTTCATCTTCTTCTAGAAGACCTAGATCTCCCATGATAGCATGACCCAAATTCCATCAGCTGGATACTTCTCAGGTGGATCATTATTGCAATCACAAACTTAGATTGCATCTTGAAGATTTTCGTTCTCTAGTTCTCAGAGACCATATTGTAATTGCAAGTTCTAGCCGATAAGGTACTGTTATATTCATATATATCGCTCATTGAAGTGAACTCACTAATTTGTCTATTGCTGCTAACCAAAATGTCTTTGACAGAGCGGGAGTTGTAGGTTCTAATAAAAAGTATTTCACTGGAAATTCTGCAATCATAAATAACAACTACATCATGAAATTTGTATCTACTCTTTTAAGCTTCATTATTATGTGCTAAAAATGTGCTAGTATACAGAATCTCAAGAATCCTAACTCATTCTTGATTGTTTTTCAGGAAGTGTGAGGATTGGGGAGTTTCGAGAACTTCTCCAATCTCCACGTGCGGCTCTCGATGAACCTCGGCATATTTTTGAGAAACTTTATTTGTATAACTCCACACGAGGTTTACAATACCTTAATGGCTTACGTTTCGATGAAACCACCTTTGTCGAAGTCTAAAAGGATGGATTCAATTCATGAGATTACCCGATCAAACATTTCCACCCCCACAATATCTTCAAAACCAACTTGATCATCCTACAATTCTAGGTGGATAAAAAATTTTTCTCCATTCTCATCCTTACGTAGGCTTTTGAGCAATCTATAGAATTCACTCGGTTTGAGTAACTCATCCTTGTTAGCCTACTTTCATCCAGCATTCTACTTGGTTGGTTCTTTCAATTTTTCATTCTTGCGTATTCTTCTATTAATTCTTTTTCAAGCGACTTCCTGAGAGAAATAACGAGGCAGTAGATGGTTTTTGATATTACTCATGCTACCATGACCTTTAATGTTGCCATTCACACAAAACTGGTACGCTGTCATTGGAAGTGTAATCCAAAACTCTTGCTCTGGAAGGGTTGTTTCGTCATTATACTCTATAGAGTACAAAACCGTATGCATAACGCACAAGAGGAGAAAGGGAGAATAACCCAAGAAATGATTGTAAAGAGCGCTAACGTTCAACCCTTTTATCTTTTGTTTTGCCAAGGGTCAAATAAGTGATGCTGAAGCTGAGAATATGATGTTCCCATTACAGAGCGAGCAAGGGGTAGACTGGTATCTGGATACTGTTCGTCTCGAAAAGACAGGAGAGAACTTGACAGCAAAGAAAATTTTTATACTCACGTCGGCAAATCGGAGTAGACCTATACCCTAGGAAAGTCTAAGAAACTAACAGATGGTTAGGATGTTCACTTAGACTGTGTGAACTACAGACCGTAGTGTGTCCCCTTAGCATCCACCTATAGCGCACCAAAGTAGAAGAAACCTTAATTGAATGCGAAAATTCAATGATATTGTAGGGCTTCCATACAATTTTAAGGGTGTAAAAAGTAAACAAAGAAGAGGGCAGACAGGAAGTAAAGCGTTTAGAAAAAGTAGCCATCCACTAATGTAAATTATATAACAGAAATCGAATAAATAGTTGACAGTCACCAACGGTCATCAAGAACCAATGACAGATTTGGCGTGAGAGTTGCTCTATCATACTCTTCACAGAAGCTTAGGGCTGGATTCAGCCCTATGAGGTGAGGACACAGAACTTTACGGACACCAATCCATTCAACAGCTCTTATACTATACGGACTAGCTCTTCCACCCTTCAACAATTACACTTCTGCGCCATGCTCGGCATGAGAACCTCATATCCCGAGAATCCTGCGCATACACAACCTTCTACAATGCATATGCAAACGGCACTGCAATCCTGATTTGATGATGCTTCACCTCTCCTAAAAATCACTTCCCGTCACTAAAACTAGCGCTCGAGCAGTCCTCCAAGGGCTAGCCACAGCCTTCTGGTGCAAGGGCATCTACGATCTGCCAAAGCGTTTGCAGCAGTCAATCAATGCCAATGGGGCATACTTCGAATGGTTCGCAATTTTCGTAAAAAATTGTGACTCAACCCAACACTTATCACTCCACCCAACACTTCCCCCAAACTTGGTCCGGCAGCAGCGAGGCTTCTCACACCGTTGCGGCTTTTGCTTCGACCATTTGTTATAAAACAACATACTTTTTTGCTCCAAACGCTTGAATTTTCTTACTGTTGCTATCATCATACATTGTCAACTATTCGCCTTTCACTTCCTTATGAAAGATGTGGATAAGGAGTGACTCTTTGCGATTCGCACACCCCTTTTACAGGCAGTGTTTGTCTGAAAAGAGCGGAACTGGTGAGAGGTACGCGATTATAACTGCACACTGACAGCACTCAGATTAGGATCAAATTGGAGAGCAAAGAAGAAAAATAAAAAATGAAATAAGTGAAGATTACAGAATAATCTGGCGTCTTATCGCCACCGCTCACTACGTCTGGAATAGCCTGACAACGAAGAATAAGTTGTCCTAGGTATGAGATAATATATAAATTAGCTGAAAAATCATACCACAGTGCGTTCCATGAGTATAAAATCACCCTCGAATTTGGTATTCACAGGACGAGCAGCCAACCACATACCGTTCTGGCACCACCATTTAATTTATCACTTTTAATAACTCTCATATACCTGCTTGTTTGCTCAACTTTTATATTATATTTATATAGATTATTTTGGATTTTCTTGCCGTTTCATAAGATAAGGATCACCACCGACAGCACAAAGGTTTCGAAATCTAGCGCATAACAATTTGCTTGGAAGGATCCGTGTAGGAATGTGTCGGAAATATGTTTGAGAGCCATATGCTCTTTGAAAAAGATCATATTTCTTTAAAAGATAAAGCACAAAATCAAAAATTTTGTGATACAGGCTTCAGTACGAGGGCATTTAGGAGGAGAATCGTGCGATCCCTCAGCTCATTTCGGAGATATCTTGAGTCTATGGACCCCACGAGGACAGGATGGCCGCGCAAGCTTGCTGCAAACGCAGAGAGGAGAATGCTAAGAAAATATGGTAACAACTCGCGATGTCCGAAAAACCCCTGGTTAGAGGGTTTCCCGAATCTGGACCCTCTCTTATTTTTATCACATACCTTAGCTTACATATGTGGCTTTGGTGTCTTCAATCCGTTAATTTTCAAGTGTGGTGGGTCCACTTGCGGGATCTTTCGTCGTTTTGGCATTTTTTGCATTGCGCTCCGTGGACATGTCAGCTATCAACCCTTAAGTATCGTCTTGTTTCGACTACGTTTCTCCGATACCACTTCACCTTCCACAGCTCGAAGAACATCTTACTCCACGCAGTCTGCCCACCCTGAAGCTGTAAAATATGCTGTTATTCGTAATATGTACACAACAGCGACAGGAGTTTGGACACGCGAAGTGGAACGAGAGGAGTCATGTAAACTAGCATCTGAGATTGCAGAGTTGAATGGTTATGGGGCACAGCACGATAGATCAGGTTTGAAAAGGCATTTCCCAAGAAATGCTGAGAATATGGTATATTTTCGGCCACCTTTCATATCGGACAAAATGAGCGCAGAAACCAGGCGCTGCGCGGATTTTACCGATGATGTTGTCTTGATAAACCTACTAGGAGACAATACCATACGTCAACTAGCCCGCAATAGACTTTACGACCTTGCATGTTCTACGAATAACTGCGTCATTTGTCCGTTTGGAAAAGACGTAGATTGCACACAGCGAGGGAAGGATTCATCAACTTCAATTTTCAGTCTGTGTCGAAATATATATTAATGAGACGGGAAGGATGCTCGGCATACGCGCCAAATAACATCAAGCAGGAAAAAGGCGTGGAAGTCTTCTAACACCAACCGGGAGGCACCGACTAGAAGGACATCAAGGCAACGATCCCGATATCGAATGTAAAATCCCTGCCTACGAGAATGAGATCGGTGCCAAGAAGATACTTAGGTGCGTTACATATTCGCTCGAAAAATCCAAGCCTGAACAACCGAAATGAGTGCTTGGCCATAACAAGTGAACACTTGCCGTTCATTCCCTTTTGTGGACTTTGAGATCACCCGCTATTGTTAGTGTCCATCAATGGTGTCCTATTGATTCCTTGTTGTTCATATAGAGTGGGACGTAGCGCTGGTGGCACCGCAGAAGGTAGGTTATTTTGCTGTGATTTTTTCCATGTCTTAGTTTCCGGGAGTTGTTGCGACTAGTCTAGCTAGCGCGTTTGAGCGCTTGGTCGGGTAAGTCGCAGATCCAAGGCTTCGAACTACTTTTAGGTCCTGAAGACGACGATTCAGTCGAAACGTTGACCAATAAAGCGGTTCAGCCATAATAAACCTTTACGGCAAAGCAGCATTAAGCAACATATGGTTTTTCATAGTATAGTTGGTGAAGAAAGGAATTCAGACCAAGGTCTTGACCTACGGGTTTCAAATTTGACAGCGGGACTCAACAACTGCAGAAGTTGTCATTCTGATGGAGAATGATCACTTAGTTATAATTCTAGCTGTCACTTTCCATAAGATCTGATCATAACACATCGAAAACGAAACTTTCTCTCAGAAGGGAAATTGAGGACTTCTATTTTGAAGCAGGAGAGGACTACAACGTTATGTGACTCTCCTCGAGAATTCTTCAAAAGTACCGCAGCACAGATTCACAGTACGATAGGCCTCACCAGCAGGAGGGCAGCAACCAGTTCCCAATCAGCAATGAGTTCTCGGCAAAGCTGCTGCCTTAAGTCGTGCAGCCACTGCTGATCAATACCCGCTATTCGGAAGGAACAATATGAGAAAAAGGTTGTCGCCCGCATTTGCCCCGATATCAGGTATTTTATTGAGCTCAATGACGCCTCCTTTTTTGAGCAAGCTGTATCTAAAGTGCAGTTCGTACAGGGTGGGGCAGTCAAACCGCACGATTCTAGATTTGAAAAAACGAAGACAGAAACAGTTTTTTAGTCATACAGTGGAGAAACCACAGTTTATATTGATACATGGTGAATTTATGTGAACTATCTACTATGCATTGCATCAACAGAACGAACGCAGGGTCAATTGATATGACCGTCTCCTATACTAAGTATAGCTAAAAGATGTTTCGGCTACTCATACACGGTGCACGGCGCAGAGTTTCTCGAGAAATTCAACTTCGGGAATTTTTCCAGCGATTTCTCAGAAGCAGCAATAGTGGCGTGTTTCGAAGAGCAGACTCCGCTCTCTAGTATACATACACTATGTATACTCATCCATTGGATAGAGGGTCGGTAAATTCGTAGGTGAGTTCGGAGCAGGGATGAAATTACGATTCTTTTCAGCACAAAACTTGATTCTTTTCCATTAGTGAGCGAATTCGCCAAAATTTCTTAATAGTATCTTTGAAGTGCTCTTAGATCCTTCGCTGCACTTCCTCGAAAGTGCCCCTAATGAGGATGTTCTGATAATTTTTTACCTTTCTCGACTAAAAATTAGCAATATCGCTCTGATGGCCCAGATTCCAGCCCAAACCCTCAAAAATGAGGGAAATGTCCACAATTTTCTGTCCTTTCTCAAATTCCTCGTCACCTGTAAGGAGAAATATGTGTGCACTCTGGGATCTGAGCAATTCTTTCATGCTGAACCTTTTCGTCAGAAAAAAATTGCGCCGAAGCACGTGCAGTGTTCAAGTGAGGCACCGCTTCTGATTTTCCTCTCAAAATTCTTCTCGTCATAAAATTCATAGGGCTTCGAAAACTATCTGAATACAGTTGTATTTACCTGGGGAGACTATTCTCATTCAAGTAGACCTTACATTTAATTTAGCAGTCAATTTTCTAGTGTTTCAGCAGGTTCCCAATGTATTCCATTATTCACTCCCAAGCAGTTGTATTCAAACATTATTCTCTAGCGTTGGAGCAGTACGCCGTAAGCAAATCTACGACGACTGCAACTAATCGTTCTACCCTGCCGTTAGCTTTATGATTGTGACTGTAGCAGAGTTGTTCGATACTATCAGTGCTTTATTGATTTTCGCCAACATCTCGCTGGTGTAAATCGGGCTTCGGTCTGAGATAAGTTCTTTCGGAATACCGTGGTTGCCATGAGATCATTACTCAATGCCTTGATTACTGACTCGTTTGTTTGGTATACCAGCGGTGTGCAAACTATGGATTTGTTAAAGGCGCACGTTGATATAGAGATAAACTTACTTCCATCCTGCGTTGTGATATAGGTCCGATCACATCCGTGTGAACTCGCTCAAACGGTCTTCGCAGAGTGGGAAAGAGTTGGATCTTCTCCCGAATAATGTGCTTCGAAGAAGTTTTTATTTTTTGGGAAATAGAGCACGTGTTTATATGCGTCGTGACAGCCTCATATGGCACATAGTCAGTCGGATCCGAGTGGGTGACAATAGTCCATTGGTTGCATTCACGTGTGTAGTTGTAGTGAGCTGGACTTGGGCGTTAGCTTTACGAGCTACTGCTTCTGACAAGGAAAGGATACTAGGCCATTCGAGATGAGATGAGTACCATCGTAAGTACTTTGGAACGCCGATCTTAAATCTGGGTTCTAAATCTGCGAAACGATTTTAGGAACATAGTTGCGGCCCAGTTTCCCCAAATGTCATGTCACTTTATTGCTTTTATTCTAGAACCAAGCAACATTAAATGTGCAGCGCAGTTGGGAGGAAGACGGACTGGTATGCGTGACACGGGGGTACAAATCGTTGATTTTTGCGCATGTTTTGCTTTTTATAAAAAGTGTTTTAGGCGCTTGCGGAGTTCTTTTACCATCGTGTAGACTACCTACAGCCTTCCTTCTTATTCATGGAGCACCAGTAATGCCAAGACAAATGAATCTTTCCGTCGCCTCCACAGACCGAGTAGAGGTGTACATAGAACTCTTCTGCTCCGGGCACCCAAGATGTGCTTGTGATTTCCGGCAGAATTTTGTGCTGGATGCATTGGATCAACAGATTTCCCTTCATCCCTACTGATTTATTGAGCTCCTTTAAAGACCATAAAGGCTAGGGTGCTTCGTCAACTGGCAATACGGTGGAAGTGCTCAACATTTCATCTGCTCAACCTCTCGAAGTCAGCCTCTCGATGTATAATTTTTCTTACCATTTGAAACCATCTGGAGGCGTGTTGTCTCTTCCATGATTACTCATAATCTGGACTTCCACGTTGGCAACCACAACTCCATAATTCTCCACTCCACGTGATTCTTATTTGGCGCACCGAGGTTCAGGAAATTTCTCTCTCGTACATGATTTGCAGCAAAGTAGAGATGCGGACCCAAGTATCCAAAACTCTTGTACAGTATTGTTTCTCATCTCACCATTTTTTATTTTTATACCATTTTTTATACCTCCTTGCTCACACTGTGAAAAGCTTCTCTGCTTCAAACACCGTTGGAGTATCATATCCTCTATATAAAGAAAAGCGCTAACTTTGTGTGTCCTTTTGTATGCCCGCTTGTGTGTCCTCCCAAAAGTCACGTAGGCATGATCAAGGACGTGAAGATCACAAGAGCGCAGTGAGAAATTAGTTATGAAATGGAAAGTCAACTGATGCTCTTTATATTGGTCCGTTAATATTAATATCCAGTCATTTATGACGTCACAGGCTGAAACTCACAACTCGCCTCAGGACAATCAAACCTCCACGAACTAGAGAAAGTTAGAATGGAAACAGTTCCACGACCACCTATTAGTGTCAAGAGATCAACACCCACAGAGCGGCACCAGATCGTTCAAATTGGGGAATATCACGTAATGGGGAAACGGTTATGAAAAGGGAAGTCAACCGATACTGTTTATATTGGTCCTCTAACAAGTCGTAGGTAAACGGTAGTGGGTATGGCATGATGCACGCGTTAGTGTGCATGGCCCAACTGGTCTGCACATGAAATGCTAACGTATTGTTCAGATAGTAACTCCCACGTACGGCTTTCTATGAACCTCGGCATAACTATTCTGTTAATGAGTTAATTTCTTTAACCGTTCACGAGGTTTGTATACAAGTTTATTAGGCTAACGTTTCGGCGGAGTCGCCTTCTTCAGAGCCTAGAAAGATATAGTTATGACTATCCGACCGAACGTCTCCACTGCTACACTGAAGTTCAAGACCCCCAAGACACGCAGGTGATTTAAGGAGAACCACTCACCGTACCTTTGCGGATTCTTCGAAACCATCAGCAATCGACGATAACAATCGACCAGTCTCAGCTGAGGTGGGTCTTCATTCAGAGTTTCTGTGGGATGGTCACCTTTGTATAAATATAAGGCCGCAGCTCCCTCGTGATTGCGAGGCATTCCTCCCTACGATTCACTTTGGATCGGTGACTTGAATCTGAAATGCCTCGAGGGTTTTACGCGGTTTAGATGCGATTCCTGTGCCACGACCTCCACGATGACTTCAAAAACGCCTCCGTTATGCTTTGGTATTCGGTGATTCACGAAGGCAGTGGACTCTTTCGATCGCTTCTTACAATCTGTGTGCTCCTCAACCCTCATGTGGAGTGGCTGAACAAACCACACAGTTTGAGGTAGTACATAGGTGATCGTAATGCCTGTTCCGGAACAGGGGCTCTTTCAGATTGAAGGGTGGTACTTTATAATAGCAACCGCATTTTCCAGACCCGATCTCTTTAGACACTTCCTAATAGTGGCACTGACCTCACCAGAGATAAATGGTAGTACAAAAGGAATCTTCCCATTAATCGAGGTGCTGCCATGTCTGAGGATCACGCCTCCAGAAGATGCTCTTCTTGTAGTTGAAAAATTGCGGTAGCCATTCATTCGGGCAATATCGCATGCCATTTTAATCGACTCTTTTCGCTCATCCTCCCCAGTGCAAACCTTCGTAGCGGTGCGGAACATATTCCTAACAATCGCTCACTTTATGTAAAAAGGATGAGCTGAGTGATAATTGACAATGATATTTTATTGCTAGGTTTTCTGTACCACTTCGTAACAATCATATCGCCGTGTAACCTCAACTGAACATTTGAGAAAGGAAGCCAATTTCCGGTCGGTTTTTCTCGAGTTAAGTTAATGCGCTCCGACTGTGAGTTCTTCAGGTCAAAACACACATCTATTTCTTTCTCTGTCGCACAAACTATGAAGCAGTCGTCTATATACTTGCAGTAAAGTAAGGTAGGTATTTGAGCGCAGGCGCTTCAATCTCGACCATAAATGCTATAGTCAAGAGAGGTGTCGATCGTTGTCTTATGGCTGAGCCTCTAGTCTGAGCAAAATATCTCCCCGACCACTTGAAAATATTGCAACTGAGGCTCTCCTCTACAAGTGCCATCAGTTGGGATATTAAGAGCCCTCGCATATTTATATCGTTTCGGTGCTGACTGAGAAGCTCAACCACGGCTTCCATTGCAGATCCATTGCTGACATTTGTGTAGAGGGCTTCTACATCGAAGGACTCCATGACGCACGAACCAGTGAGGTGCAGTGCGCCAAGGCGATCCAGAATCATTCGAGGGTTTGTGAGGTGGGAGGGAATGAACTTCAGGAGCTGCACTAAAATGGTATTGAGAAACCACACAATTTGATCAATAGGCCGCCCACGCAGCTCATGATAGGTTCAGGTCTGGACAACAAGGCGACTCAAGTTTGAGCCGACAGAGGGGTCTACCAGATGGTGATCTGTTATTTAACAATCAAGTTGTCTGAGAATCACTACAAACTCTCCTCCTTTGTCAGTGACAGATAACCTTATGGCTCGAGACTTTATCATCTCTCGAAGTTGTTCAATACTACGTGCTTGCTCCTGTGAAATGTTAGATGTGTTGTTTTGTTTCTAGAACCTTCTCAGCACCTAAAAAGTTTCATCAGCAAAAATCCGGAAGCTGGCGTCAGATGAAAGTGTGGTCCTCTCTGTTTGAAAAACGAGGCCGGAAAGGGAATGTTGAGCTTATTTCTTTCTCATTCTGTCACCAAAGAACCTTTATCACACGTAGCCTGATAACGGAGTCGATCTTGAAGCGCGTGCAGACTGCACGTTACTTTTCGCATTTCATCTGTAGAAATGGACTGCGAAGGTGGAAAACTTGGGCCCATTTCTAAGATCGATTGAGCGCAGCCAGATAGAGGAAGCCTCCCAACATAGTGACTCGGGATTTCGATACTCCCCTGACTAGTCGCGTTGGCTTCATATTTTCTAGAAATCCAGTCAGCTTCAGTGCGCGATGATCCCCCCCCCCTTTTAAATCACATGTTGAATTGCTGAGGTCATCGATCTTTTCTCGTAAAGCCATTTCGACCCTAGATCGGATAGAATCACGAATTGAAATTGATCCACTCACTATTCTCTTCCAAAGGTGCCCCTCCAAGTGTTGGACACAAAATTGTTTCTTCAAAACGCATTTGTTTAACAAAGCAAACATGTTATCACGCTTCGTCCGCAGTGCTATTCGTAAGCAGTCTCATCTCAATGTCCAACACTTTGGAGTCACACCGTGGGCACTGAGTAGATCGCCCAGCTTCTTCTCCGAAATGAACTCCGGAACCACGCGGTGATCCAAACAACCGGAGAAAGTGAATTCCTTGGCGGGCCAAGACAATCTTTCGCTTCACCGACAGGATTTCTTTTACTAGCCATCCATACTGAGTTGATACGTTGCGTAATAACTTCCACGTACGGCTTTCTATGAACCTCGGCATAGCTGTTCTGTTACTGAGTTGTTTTCTTTAACTCTTCACGAGGTTTGTATACAAGCTTCATTAGGCTGACGTTTCGGCGGAGTCGCCTTCTTCTAAGCCTATAAATACCATGACGATTTATGACTATCCGATCAAACGTCCAAATGTTCCGATAGTATTTTTGCATAAAAATGACATTTGAATTGTACAAGCTCACTCCTACCCATGAAAGGGCACGGAAGGCATTACTTCATTCAAAAGCGCTATAGCTTGAGGGTTCATCCTACCGCTCTCTTTTGAAGTGCATGGAGCTGCTCAATTTTGTGGCCACATCTTGGGTGCATAGAGCAGAGGGGTTATATGTACACCCCTAATCGGTCTGTGGAGGCGAAGGGAAGTTTATCTGTGCTATCATTTCTGGTGCTCAAAAGTATGGAGGAGGGCTGTAGGTAGTCCATATGATGCGTAAACGACTTCTGCAAGCGTTTAAGACACTTTTCATAAAGAAGCAAAACAAGCACACGCATCAAGAATTTCAACCTCCGTGTCACGCATACCAGTCCGTCTTCCTCCCAACTGTGCCGTCGCTGCACGTTTAGTGTTGCTTGGTTCTCGTATAAAAGCAACAAAGTGACACAAGATTTGGGGAAACTGGGCTGCAACTTTGTTTCCAAAATAGTTCAGCAGGTTTGGAACCAGATTTGAGATCAGCGTTTCATAACCTCACAAGGAGAGGATACTGGTCGCAGTGGTCAAGTACTCACGTTGGTATACATCTCATCTTGATTGGCCGCAGCGACCCAGTATCATTTCCGTGTGAGATGATTGTGAAAACAAGAACCTGTATACATAGCAATAACTATAGAAATGCCCCTTAGTGTAGCCGGAATGCAGATCACCGAGCTTCTATGCCTATCTCGAATGCAGGAAACGCTTAGGAGGAATTTATGAAATCGTTGTGACACAGAGTTCTGTGAATTGCGCCTGGCTGAAGAGCGGGATGATGGGTGTGGAAACTTGGGTACGACTGAAATGAATACAGATAAAGTTGAGTTCACTTCGCGTCTAGGAATGAGATGGTTTTGATCGTACCAAAAATTATATTGACTACGCGCCTCCCCTCAATCGTACATTACCTCATCTTAGTTATGAGAGTGATGGCGAATGATGAAAATGAAGGGACATCAAGAAAACTAAGTCTTTCAATGGCGAAATTTTTATCGTATTCGGTTTGAAGATTTTATATTACCATGCAAGATTAGAAGACATCCCCCGTGAGTTTTTGGAAGCAGTAGTGTCCTCAGTATACACGGTAGGGTTCTAAGCAAGGTTTCTCTTCTATAGCCAATACTTGCATATAAATCACTTACCCACCAGGTGAAATAGTAGCTGATGACTTCTCTTCAATGCGTTGAGTTTAGTCTGAAGTATAGTAATATTTCGTGAGATGTGTAAAACGTGGCCTAACTGATGAGCCGGGCATTCAGTGACCTTTCGAAGACGAGATGCCCCAATATCGAACAGCTGATTCGCTTCTATGAATGTTGTTTGCTATCACATATGAGTGAAATAATCCAAAAGAATATTTTGAGTCTACTAGATTTTTCTATTCTACATAGTAATAAAACTTTCGAAATCGCAGATGTCAGAAATTTTCCTGTCCACAACCCTGATATTCTAGTGGAGTTTCACTTTCTTACTGCCATCACTCCCATAATTAGGATAAGGTTATGTGCAATTGAGGAGAGGCGCGTAATTGAGATAGGTACGATTGAGGTCACTTCGCACCTAGACGCTAAATGATCTCAATCGTATCTGAATGGATCTCACGTCATTCGCACGGGTGTGGTGCGATTCACGCGTCAATATAATGAGGTCGTCGGACAAAACGTGCTAAAACATCATGCCTACCATCATAACGGAAGAAATAAGCACTTATAAGTAGAACAAGTAAAGAAATGACCAACTATGCACGTTCACGGAGGATTGCCTTTAATACGATCAAAAAATTTAAAGTTATTCATATTTCGAACGTTTGACAAGTAAATCGTTGACCTATGAGGTGAATTCTCAATCTCGAAGGGGCTTTTTTGCCATAGTAAAGAGATTTGTTCTATTCATGGTGAAGCAGTGGACTACTGCACGTTTATTTGGTCCATCTCAGCAGAAGGATACTGAAACGATGCTGCGTGCGCGAAGAGCACTAATGGGGTCACGCGCGAATCGCGCGCCCCCCCCATTCGCACCCAAGTGCGCACACCCCGAGATGATTGTTCGCTTGCATATGGTGGTACATCATCTCGTCAGCTTTTCGTCGTTGGTTCCTAGCCGTTATAGAAGGTTGACAACTGTCTTGTGGATTCTTCCAATCCTTGCGAGAATTTCGGTTCTTCCAGATTGAAGTAGATAAAGGGTATTCCTATAGCCTTGATTTCGAACATCTTATTACTAATTGTGCGCATGATTGGCAGAACAATGTTATCATTCCTTATCAGTATAAGACTAGCTGTAATTATGAGAACTATTGTTTTTACTAATTTATGCAAACATAAGGCCTGTAGAATCGTCTTCTTCTGGAAATGAATTATTTGTCGTGCATACTTGTCGAAGTATATTGATGACTGTTGCACTTCGTTTTTAAAATTTCGGCTGTCAGGTCTGAACTACCAGACATGCTCAGGAGTCAAGCTCCGTATTCAAACGACTTTCGATGAGAACGTGGCCGCGGAATTCGAGCAAGATCAGAATGAAAAGTTGGTGGGGCACTGAAGATAAGGTAGTAGCCTACGGAGGATGGATAAGTTTAAATGAATACTTGATACTGGAGTGTATTCGGAAGGAGATTTCTAATGAATTGTCATCGTTATAGGTGCCAAATGGTTAATGGTTATGATCTGCTTTCAAACTAGTATGGAAGAGGTCACGTATTCCTGGTGGGTAAAATAATCGACTTTTTCGCATACCGCATATCATACACATGATCGAAGAAAATTTCTCCATCACTACTTCTCTGCATCTAGGTAACTGAGCACATCTCCAGCCACGAGAAAAAGGCATCCTCTCTATCGAGGAGCATACAAGCCGCGTTAGTTGGATTTGAGAGTGACCGATTTCGAAATTCATAAGGGAACAAGTGCGGCCTAACAAAAGTTTAAGCCTCGCTGTAGAGTTTCTCTAATTGCCGTTGTCGGAAACTGTATCTTAGTATTCAATTCGATATCGTGATTATCTTCGCGCTGCTCATGATCCAAGAATCGGCCGTTATACACAATAGAAAAATCTGGCTCTAAAATTGTGGCTATATGTAGGCATTATATAGTGACCTGTTGGATTTTACTCTGTTGAAAGGTGATTTTTTAGTGTTCAAACTGTTTAGGATTTTTCAAGAAAGCAGCCGGGGCTTCATGATTTCTAAGGTACTCGACGGCTTTTACGGTAGCTTGCCTTTTCACAGGTGCTAAGCCTCTTATCTGATGAAATTCTTTCGGGATTGCTTTATTTTGAAGAGTGTTAGCTGCATAAATATATAACATTTTGATGATTCGATGATAGAATTATACTTTTGAATGGTATGCTGCGGGCATCCTACATTTTCAACGTCTGCCATTCTACGTGTAAAGGTGGCAGCGGATTAGGATTTTTACTTTACCTTATCCATTTGAGTGGGTATATCCACGAACATAATCTCTTTTGAGATTGCGAAAATGATACAATCTTGTAGGTAAACGCTGATTGGATGTGTGAGCACTACGTGTGGGTCGATGTTATGTAAGCAACTTTTGTGTGGCCTGTACATAGCGGCACAAGGATGAATTCGAAGATGGTTTCTGCCATATTACAGTTTCGTGGCTAATAGGGCATTGCGTTTTTGCAATGTTGCAATGTGCCATGTCCCCAGACTGGCCACTACGGTAACAACCATCGAGTGTTACAATCAGAACAAATATTGGTAGTGATAGCGCAACTCCACGTTACCGGTCCCAAGCCCAAATGAGAAAGGAGGAGGGTTGGTGCGAAGGGCTAGCAGACCTTCCACTGGAAAAATTCTTCATGCTAAATGAACGATGAATACATTGAAGCCTGTTGCATTGAGGGAGCCCGACTTCAGAAATGTGACGATGCGGGGCTCCGTTTCCTCACCCCAAAACAAAACTATCTGAACATGAGATGTGTGCACACTTTATCTGTCTGGGAGACTTGCATAGCTATTCGACTCGCTGATTACGCACTAACATCGAGCTACAACGAAGAAGGGCTAGAACTGTTCCCTATGAGTCTGGAGATGCACAACAAAGAAGGCCATACTTTCCTCAAGGTCATTGTCTGCGATTTCAGCGCCAAGGTTGGCCCTAAAAAACGGCTGAATTGCTTCTCATTGAGGCTCACGGAATGGAATGGAATGAACAGGGTGAAAGGATGTCCATGCTGTCGACCGTCGCTGATGTTCCGTAGTTTTACACGGGATCAGACCATAGTCTCCTCCGCACTGAATTCCGTTTTTTCAGTGCGTGGAGAGAGAGCTGCAAAGTTCAGGAAATGAATCTTCAAAGCTGTTGTCAACTGGGATTACTTCGTCCAATTGGCGAGTCTGTGGGGAGATTCCATCAGCGACAACACCGTTAAAGATACGGCCGGCTTGTCGAACATCTTCACGATAGCGCCAGGAAAGCTGAGAGCCTAAAGATGCAAAGAAACGTCACTCTTCGAGGTCTCTTGAGCTGATACACCATTGTTGAATCGAGCGAGCTGAAGCAATAATCAGCTAACGTCCGAACTTGCGGAGCTATGCAGAGAAGCGGTAAAGGAAAATCTGAAAGAGAGAAGAGCAGCAGTTCTGAGTGGAGCCGCCGGGGCTGGGAAGAGCATTCACGAAGCTCGGCGGACCTTCGTAGATTATAATACTGAAGTGGCTCTCCTTCGTCGTCCTGAAGGAACTGTTACTGCTTTCCGAAGGGCAGTGGAGGAGGTCATCTACGACTTCTGCTCTGACCTCTTCGACAACCCGTCTACCTGCCTACCTACCATCTTAAGCAAAATGGATACGTCGTCCCTTCAGTTTTCCCTTCCGAAACTCGACATACCATCACGTCGACGAAGACTGGTACGGCAAACGGTCTCGACAGGATCGAAGCAGAACATCTAAAGAGCCTCGCCAGTCATTGTCAGAATCCTGGCACGGCTTTTCACGCGATACCTGCTAAAATGCAGAGTGCCCACTTCGTGGAAGACTAGCAAGACCGTGTCGCTATATAAGAAGGGAGATCCAGACAACATTGACAATTATGGCCCAATTCGCGTGCTGTCTGTAATCTATATACTTTTCACACAAGTCGTCCTTAACAGGATCGGCAGAATATTAGATGAAGGACAGCCATGCGTGCCACCAGGGTTCCGGTGAGGGTTGAGTACAATCGATCACATCCAGACCGTAACAGGACTCATCGAAGTACCGCGAGAGTATAAAATGCCGTTATGTCTTACGTTCATCGATTTGAAAAAGCCTTCGGTACCATCGAGAATGAAGCGGTAATCGAAGCCCTAGGCAATACGGATCTGCGCTCACCTTTCTGATACTGCGGCCCTTCCTACTTCGACACTACGAAAACAGGATGAGCATGCAGTTAGCGTCATTCAACGCGCCGTAGAAAGGACGGTGCTGGATATTGTCCTACACGCGCAAGTGCAGAAGGGAATTCGGAGAAGATCGGGGATGCCTGTAATTACGCCAAGAAATTTTGTCTGAGGAAATTCGATATTACTCGAAAAAACCCCTGCAGAAGTTGGGCCAGGTTTGGGATGGATTGGGCCTGAGACAAGACCAACATAGCACATGTGAGCCCAACGAACTCCACCCATAAGGGGAGGGGGACATGCACGACATCGGGCTGTATCTATGCAAAATGTCTAAATCAGGTCTCATAACACCCCAGATGCCGGGAAAAATGGGCAGAGGTGATAGATGGGTCAACAAGTAAAATGAAGGAAGCTCGCTGGCGGTGGGAAGAGGGGGGGGGGGCACGTGATTCACGCATGACCCCATTAGAGCTCTTCGCGCACGCATCATCGTTTCAGTACCTTTCTGTTGAGGTGAACCAAATAAATTTGCAGTATCCACGGCTTCACCATGAATTAGAGCAAATCACTTTACTACGACAATGAAGCCTTTTCGAGATTAGGAATTCACCTCATAAGTCAACAATTTACTTGTCAAGCGTGTAAAATAAGATTAACTTCGCATTTTTCAATTCTAGAAATCCTCCTGTAAACGCGCACGATGGTCTTTTTTCATTTGGTTCACTGATAAGTTCTTATTTGTTCCATTATGGCGGTAGACATGATGTTTTAGCGAGTTTTGTCAGATGACCTCTTTATATTGACGCGTGAATCGCACCACACCCGTGGGAGGAGCGTTCTCGTAGTGGGCGGTACTCACCACATAAGATATAACTTGATGAAACGGAAGCGTGGAAGCCAGAAAAAAATAAATGAAGTGTGCAAGGCCTTATGCCTGGAGGGCATAGTGAACATGCCGATGCTTCGCCTACAGCAGGCGGGGCATATATTTGAATGCTGAGTCCTTTTTGAAAAAAACTCATAACTCCGTTCAACAAGGTTCTACGACGTTAAAAGTAAGTGGTCAGAGGCTATAGAGGAAATATTGCCAATTCCCTGGAAGGGGCCGGGCTCGCACTAAAGTTGGTTGGGCTGAGACCAAAAACTCATTCCTCCGTTCAAAGACGTTGTAGAACGTGGGAAAAAAGTAGATGGAGGTGAGAGAAGAAATGTGGTCAAACAATTGACTTGACTCGAATTTGCGCACGGATAGGCGGGGCTAAAATCTAAATCCACAACTATGATTGAAAACGTCATAGAACGCGGAGAAAATAGTTATAAGCAGCTAAGAGAGAGCTGGTTGAATTTTCATAGTGATGTCTGCACTTAAGTGGACGATGCGATGTTCGACCACTGATAATTTCGCACAGAAGCATTATATTGAGCGAGATGCTCTCAAATCGAATCAGCGTTCGAATCTAGAGTGAACTATCTTATTTTGATGGTATTACCAGCCGACTTCTGCCGCTCGCGCATTAATTACCGTAGAAGATTCTTGGCACGGCGATCTATCCCGAAGCTGTCTTTTCGTACTCCCCACGGGGGAAGCAGTTGTTTGACGCGGCCCTTCGCAGCCACTGTGGCATTGGGGCGCATGGGCTTCGTTGCCACCTAGGCGGCGCCAATACAACACAATTCCTGTGTCAGGCAACTCTTCCAAACCATCCACACTTCGGTCTACGATCAGCTTTTGGTTTTAATAGAGTTGCCCTCTCACCTGGCAGCGAGGCGACCTTTGATATAAAGTGATTATTATCAAAATGTCCCAATATCCTTAGTAATCGAGTAGAAAGGAACGTACCTCTATATCAACCGTTCATCAACATTCTTTCCCATTTTCATTTCACAGCTTCTTTGAATTTGGTCATTTTCCTATAAGCGAACAAAACTCCTCGGGGATTTTCTCTGAGATCTCCATTCGCATTATTTCCTACCTATTAATTTGCCACATAACCCTTTCTGATTAGCACGATTCATGCACACATGCGAGGGGGAATGTGGGAGAGCGCCAGGAGCAGAAAAAGCAAAGCGATAAGCCTAATCAAGCCAGTGTGCGATACAAATGTGCGTGAAGCTACGAATTTGACGAATTTCAGAATAAAATTTCAGAATTATTTGTTTCACGCCTTATTTCTATTACTTAATTTATTGATTATTTCCAGAATTACCCAATTTAATCAAATAATAGCTTTACCCACCAGAGCAATTAACTTCCCTCCCTCACTTTTCGAGGAAGTTTTGATACTTTTCGTCAGAAAGCCAGCAAGCTGTGACTCAAAAAAAGCATTGACTGCCGTTTTCAGAACACATCATGTTATGAACGTTTTTCCACAGAGCGTATGGGTCTTTCGGTGGTTTTTAGCGCTGATAACGGAGTAAAATTTCTACAAGTAAAATAGTAAGTGCGGATGTTACAGCAATGTAAATACAGAATAATAATGAGCCTTTAACTAATGGGACACACAGTCCAGGTCTTGCCCATGATGTTTTTCGAGCGATATGTGTGGTACGATTTTTGGTGGTCCCTCTTGGTCCCTCATATCACTCATGAGCGTGCCCAACTTAGAACTCGTCCAAGACTGCGAGTGTGATAAGAGAGCGACAGGGGTATCGTCAAGTAAGACGCCTAAGAAGGCAAAGCTTTGGTAATCAAAAGGGGCAACGTTTCGGAAGAATGACTGAAGGCGAAGCTAGAACCAAGCAAGACCACTGGATTTTTGATGGGTGTCTAATGCAGAATTCCGACATGTGTTGTCATTCTAAATTCTTAGGTTCATAAAGGTACATAAAGGTAACGGATAGGCGTGACTAGAGTCTACGTTTAGCACCTCATTTTGATAGGTCCCTTCATTCTCCACAATACTAATACTGAGATGATGCTTGCGTTACTTCAATGGTTAGTATCTCCTGCAGTGAAGCGTTTCGACCAATTGTTGGTCGTTGTTCGATGATCAGCGCATTCGGGAAATAGTTTTAGGTAATTCCAGTCGCTTCACTCGCGTTTTTCCCCTTTGCGTGCCTAGCAGGAGATGATGGGACGAATTTGGTCGGTGTTGCCCATCACTGAGGGTAAAGTTGCGCAGGCCCACTTGCTTGCTCTTGTTCACTCATTCGTTGATTGCCCGGGTAATGTTTTAGAAGTTTACCGCCTTCGCTATAGTGTTCACAATGCTTATACAAAGTGTTTAATTTTTGAATTGAGTTTTTTGCCACAAAACTTTCTTGTCGACCAGATATGATGGATCCTATGGAGTTTTATTATGAACCCCAGAAATATGTACAAAAGAAGCATTTCACAATCCTCGTCGTGCCTACGTGTTTTTCTGCGACGAACGCACAAACCATCACACAACTATTCACACAAAATTAGCGCTTTACATATGGAGAGATGGCATATATATATATATATAAAGGATAAAGGATAAAGTTTTTGGCGTTAATCAATCCCGTCTGAGGGGTGCGCCCCCGCACTCGACTTCCATTCAGAATCGTAGTGGCGTAATGAGTGCGTATGTGGCCTATACAATGACTTGCGGTGGCCAGCCGATGGACAAGTCAGTGCTTTTATCCTCCCAGACGAGTCTGGTACCAATTCACCGACCCCGGAGGGATAGAAGGCTTGGTTGGCCTGGGCGGGCATGGATCCGGGATTCGAACCCCTGACCGTGCGTGTGATATAGTGCGCCACTTGCCACTACACCACCTCCGCCCATATATACAGTAGCGCTCAAAAGTGTTCGGTGAAATGCTTTGACGCTTTTTCGTTAATAACTTTTTTGTTAGTAGACCAAATCGCACCAAATTTGGATATGTTCAACTAGAGCATATTCCACCCTATCCAACACTACTTGACTGCAAAGCTGCAACATCCACAGATAGAGCAAGGTATTTGTTGCGGTAGCAGATTTTGCTAAAACTAATGTTGCTGACGTCTGCACTTATTCCCACCTTATAAGCGTTTTTCTCATCTATGGTGTTCGGCATTACCGCTCGTACAGTTTAGACATGACAAAAAGGAAAGAGATTCTAGAAAGACCATCGTCTGTATTTGCAGTCGATTTTATTTTCATGCCCTTTGGAATATCTGGAACATGATCAGATTGCAGGTTAATAGTGGGAAATATTCACAATACACCCACGCTCCATTTAAAGAAATTTCGCCCTATTAGATCCAGTTGGAAAGGAGTTACGGCTGAAAAGTACGGCTGATGAACCATTTCACCGAAGACTTTTGAGCGCTACTGTATATATATATATATATATATATATACATATATATATATATATATAATAGCGCTCAAAAGTCTTGGACCAAATGCTTCTTCAACCGCACTTTTCAGTCATAACTCCTTTTCTACTGGATGTAATCATGCGAAACATCGATATGTGTAGCGTGGGTGTATTGTGAATTTTTATCACTATTAACCTGCAACCTGATCACGTTCCAGACATCCCAGAGAGTTTGAACTCAAGAGCAATTGGAAATGCGGATGATAGCCTTTCCGGAATTTCTTTTCTGCTATGTCTGAGGTCTACGAGCGCTAATGCCGAACACAGAAGAGGAGGAAAACGCATATAAGGTGCGAATAACTGCACACGAAACTACTTAACTTTTTGCGGAATCTACTGCTGCGAGTAAACCTTGTTTTCAGTTGGGTGGATATTGCTGCTTCGCAGACAAATAGTGTTGTGAAGTGTGAAGCGTGCTTCAGTTGAACACATCAAAATTTCCGCGATTTGCTCCACTAAGAAAAAAGTTGGGAACGAAAAAGCATAAAAGCGTGTGGCCGGAGACCTTTGAGCGCTACTGTATATAACGTTTGAATATGGAGGTATTCATTAGACTCTCTATGGCCTAGCCTTCACACTTAATAAGGGGCGTCGGCATCTAGGTGCAGAGCAATAAGTAAATCCGAGGGTTGCCTTTTATATTTCGGGATTGAGCAACCCCAGGGTTGCAGTCTGGCAAATAGCAGATAATAGCTCTATCGTAAAGTCTGACTCTTTTGAAGTCATACTTAATCAGAACGTTTTGACATATGAGCGCTCCTTGTGTTGTTTACACTGACTTAAAAAATTTACCAGGCCCTAGACGCCCCCACCCAGCCACTTAAACCAGAGCTCCTTCCCCCTTGACCTCCCGCTCCCCCTTTGGCGATGAGGCTCCAACGAGAACCAGTGCTTATCGCTGGTATGGTGAAACCCGATGTCGTAGTTCACTCCGAGACATATTCCGTGGAGGTCTCCAAAATCAGTTGATGTTCCGATGCTGTACGCAAACTAATATAACAAAATGGTCATATGACCTATCGTGAGATTGGAACAAGCTTAGGCATTGAAGGGACTAACATACATTCAATATTGTATGAACGTTTGACTGTAATGAAATTGTTTCTAAAAAACTTGTCAAATCCTCGAAAAAAAGGGCTCGTGTCGATTTGTCGAAAGAGATGCTCAAGAAACACGGTCGCAGTGCTTCGAAACACGTCTATGACATCACTACAGGTGATAATGGGTTTACGCGTATGAGCCCGTAAGTAAACAGCAGTCGACGGTATGGGTATTTCAAGATGAGCGACATCCAACAAAAGCTGTCCGCGCACCATGCACTTCCAAGCAATTGGTCTCCTATTTTTTGGAGAAAGTAGACATGTCGCAACCGTACCACTAGGACAAGCAGAACAGTCAATTCGGAGTGGAATGCAAGTGCAAGTGCAACCATTTGTTTGCCAGTTGTCTTCCAAGAAATCAGGAAAACCAAATGCCGAGAACGGATCACTCATCACCACGACATTGCGAGCTCCCACACATCGGCTCAATCGACTGCATATTTTACCAGTCAAAACAACGATTTGATAAGTCATCAGCCATAATGTCCTTGAATGCCTTTTTATTATCCTGTGCCTCAGAAAATAAAATGAGAGGTCAACGTTTTTCGACACTTGAAGAAGCCGTTGATGCGTTCAGAATGCATATTTTAGAGTTACCTCAATCGAAGTGGCAAAGGTACTTCTACAATTGGTTCGAACGCATGCAAAAGTGTATAGATCTTAATGTAGAGATTTTTGAAAGGCAGTAATACGATCTTCAATGTTTAATAGTTTTTTTTGTTCTCTAATCCCGAAATATAAAAGGCAACGTACGTATAACAAATCGGAATCAGTGGAGTTCGTCAAATAATGTGAAAAACGTGATAAAGTGACAATAAATAAAATGAAGTAAGTGATGGCTCGTTTTGCCTCTTCATCGGGCGAACCATCATTTCCACGTTCCGCTGAGGCTCACCATGGTTTGGGGTTGGTGGAGAAGAAATGGGCGAAATGGATCGTTCAGAAGCCCATCATTTCCTCTAACTTTTTGTTAAACGTTCCGTTTTGGCACTTCTCAGTGTTTCTGTTTATATCACAGATGCTTTATTGGTAAGAGAAATATTAGTATCACCATGAGAAAATCTGATAAAATTGAAGCTAACATCATCAGATTTATTTTACAGTTCACTACTCTACCATTGATAATATTAATACTCAAACTGAATAGTTGCTAATTCTTTCATCCAAATGTGTTTTTTTAGCTCAAGTGTATGTGGTGTAGTGTAGTGTAGTGTAGTGTAGTGTAGCGTAGGGTAGTGTAGTGTAGTGTAGTGTAGTGTAGTGTAGTGTAGTGTAAATATCGGAGAAAACTTTTTCTTTATCTGATCCTGCCTCGTTATGTAGTATTAGTAGATCGTCCACATATCTATATGGAATAAACAGCTTATTTTTATTGGACCTCTGTTTTTTTGCATGATTATATTCCACTATTGTGAGAGCGAGGACTAGAGCCGCCTCATTGAGGAACACCTTCTATCTGCCTATAAATGTTATTAGCAAAAATAGATAAATAGATAGATATAGACATTAGATAACAAGTAATAAGTGAAATCAAGTAAGTTGTTGAACTTATAGTATCTGTAGGAATTTTTGACTTCTGTACTAACTGTATAGAAAATATGGAACCCACTGGTGACTATCACAAATTTGCCAGCATTTTTGAAGCAAGCATGCAGTAGTTCCGTTATACTTGTGATCAAACTGTTATTTAAGTTTGTAAACATATCAGTAAAATTCCCAGAATATAATTTGGGATTATTATGGGTTGGGACTAAGTTTATGACTAATATTGATAGTCCGCCTCTGAAATTACATTGAGCTTATTACGAACGCAAAGAAGTATAGTATAAAGGAGTATAAATGCTTCTCAAGCAGGCTTATCTGATATGCGTTTAATTTGTGGTTGTTTTTGGAGAACGAAAAAACTTTGAACATAGTATCCATGTAAATGTTTTTTACTTCACTTTTTGTGATGCCACCATCCGATCTATGTTTTGTTTCTTTCCCCACATGGATCTTGGTATTTCTCCTATCAGATTTGAATTCCCTGCGACAACATGAACAAGTTTTTCATTTACATATTTTTCAGCAGAACTATGTAGTTCGACAAACACAACTACCTCTAATCGCCTCCTCTAGTTTTCCCTTGTCGAGTTTTTCAAGACCTCAATGTATTGCATGTTCTACCTCACAATGTATTATTATAATTATATATTATTCTTACTGTCATTAACTCGCTCACTATTACTGAATAGAATGCCCCAAATGGATCGTGAGTTAACATTCGATTGAAAGGTATTTCATTGAAAATTCTACTGCTAAAAGTGATAACTATATTATAAAATTTCCTGTATTCTTTTTCATTCAAGTTAGTGTTGTATTGAAAATAAGCTAGCTAACAAAATGTCAAAACCTAGATTTATGTTTTATTTATATGAGAAAGTCCGGAGATAAGGAGAGTTTGGTTATTCTGCTAATTAATTGTTTACGCAGGCTTTTAAGCAGTCTATAGTACTGAATTCATTTGAGAAACTCGTCTATAGCAACCAGTTCGTCCAAACCTCTACGTAGTTCCTTTTTCTTTTTCCTTCTGTTACTGCGTATTCCTCTACACTCTCTCCTTAATAAATTTAAGTGCAAAAAAAGGAGGATTATTCTTCCCCATCAGTGGGTTATCTATATGACTTATGTTACCATAACCTTTAATGTTATCATTCAATCCAAACGGGTGAGCAGTCATTGGGAGCTTAATCCAGAACAGCTCCTTTTCTACTAGAGTTGTTTTATCATTAGACGCCCGTCGTATCCTCGACATCCGAGGACACCTGTCACAATACAGTAAACCACTATATCTAATGGGCAAGCTGGAAACAATGAGGCTGCTCTCGCTACTCCACCACTCCTCGCACAGCTCATCGCCTCGGCGCAAGCCGAAGGATCCCATTCCATTACTTTTTATACAATATTTCTAATGCTAGCTAAACTATTTATGTAACCCGTTTTATACTATATGCCGCTACACATCAGACCTAGGTTTGATCAGCCTATATTCTGATACGGAAGTCTCGGAGAGATGTTTTTTTGGAGGTCCCAACTAAAATCTTCATAGCTAATGCTAATTTTTTTAAAATTTCACCCCCCACCCCTACCCCCTTCCCCCTTCCCATATGTCCTATTCGCTCAACTCACGGCTGGTTTCGACGCGATATTCTTGGAAGTTCAAAACAACGTGGACAAGGGAAATGGACCCTGCGATGAAAGGCAAGTCAATCAACCTCAAAATATATACTTATAAAGAGGACGTCTTTCGAACCGGTCCCTCGATACGTCACCATTCTCTTCATTATCAATATGGGTAGCGGTAAGATTAGACATCCCGCCCTTAAATATATGGGTAGGATTACTGGGTGCATCTGGAACACGGTTTTTTTGTCAAAATGGTGTGCATCCAGAGCACCTCTTGCTTGTAATTTCATTAGAACTACAACAAGTAGGTCAAGAAAGTCCTGGCTACGAGTTCCCTTAATCCCGGCCCACCCACATTGTCAACATATAACCCATTGGGTAACCTTAAGGTGTTGATAATACGAACAACTATGAACGTCAATTTATTGAGCATTCTTTTTGTTTATCCCAGTTTCGAACAAAATAGGGCCACACACACCCGGGTATTTATGGAAAAAGAAAAAACCCTAAAATAGGATAATGAGGATTGAGTACATACTAATTTTGCTCAAGCACAGTTTCAAGCGAAACGTCTTGCTGCTGATCCTATGCGTTCATTGACCGTATAATGTCCGGAAGAGCACGTGAAGTGCAAGGTCAAAAGCTAATTTCTAGATGATCTGAAGCTTTGTTGACGAGTCATTTAATGAGAGTAGAATAGGCGTTGTGAAGGAAGTGCTCTATATTGGAAAGAGAAGAGAAAAAGAAAAGCCTTATCCCCCAATTTCATCATATATATATACATATATATATATATATATAAAATCTTTTTCTGTCCACCTTTTCCTATAGAGACAGGCAATGACCGCTGATCATTGTTCTGTATGACCACGACCCTATATTTAAAGTTCTGGTCTAGGAGCTAGCCCAGAAGGTAGGGACAATATACAAATTGTAGCTAACGATAACTCAGTTTTTATACATTACCGAAGATATAATTACCAGATAAGGACTCGATCAGATCAGAAAGACTGCTATTGATCACCTCGTATCCATTCGAATCGCTCATCAAGACCCCTGGTCAATACTTTACAAATAAGCCGGCCTTTACTACCCGCCGCTCAGCAGCTGTCCACGATATCAACGATCCATTACGATCGGTCATCGCACGTCAGCCTGAGATGAAGCATCAGGGAGTGGCCTATGCAATGTAATAACAGTTGCGACCATTAATAGTTAGCAGCCTTTCGCCGACTGCTCGTTGCCGATCCATCACCCAGGCAGATACATTTAAGTGATAACCTTTGAGGTCCGGTTTATGGTAACACGCGTGAACCTCCGTAAAAAGGTTTTGCTTACTAGGACAAAGATAAAGGATAAAGGATAAAGTTTTTGGCGTTAATCGATCCCGCCTGATGGATGCGCCCCGCACTCGACTTCCATTTAGAATCGTAGTGGCATAATGAGTGCGTAAGTGGCCATTACAATGACTTGCGGTGGCCAGCCGATGTACAAGTCAGTGCCTTTATAGTCCCAGACGAGTCTGGTACCAATTCACCGACCTCAGAGGGATGGAAGGCTTGGTTCGCCCTAGGCGGGCATCGATCCGAGATTCGAACCCCTGACCGTGCGTGTGATGTAGTGCGCCACTTGCCACCACACCACCTCCGCCCGGGCAATGATACCAGGTATTTATGAGGTAGTATAACATATGACTTTAACTACTACGTCCCATCTTCTGTCTAACGTTAAAGGCACTGTTCACGAAAAAATGGTTCCAGAGATTTGCACATGGTTTGAGTTCGACGCCCCCTCTGATACCATTTGTACAGAAATGAGGTCGGAAAACGGTCCTGATAGGGCACAATAAGGGGCCGGAGAGTGAGCCACGGTCGCCCTCCGTCCTCGCTAGGCTGACTACGAAATCTAATTGCCGTTCACCACTTTCGCATTGGAGCGAAGTTGGGATAAGCTGGTTGGCGAATTGCCAGAGTCTGCCAGTCAGATTGTCAGGCAAATTGGGTGTGTTGTCTGCTACTGCAGACATTGCGTCGCCTTCGTGCACTCGCCCGAACACTCCCTAACCGTCGTTCTTCCAATGTGAAACTCGTCCAACCCCCCTTCCCAGCTTTTTTGACCCTTTCTATTTCTTTTTGTTCATCGTTTTTTGCGCTTTTTCGTTGTTATCGCTTTATTCTAGAGTAGTTCTATCAATTCCCGTCAAAAAAGGTTACCCTAAATTTATTGTAAACGGTGCCTTTAATTCAAAACCACTCAAAACTGGTTGCTGGACTTTTAAAAGGTAACATAGCTTTGAGAGGTAACAAGCTCCTTCTGTGTTGCCCAAATCTAAGAAAAAGATACAGATTCATCAGATGCATCTGTTCGGTTCTGCTCTTCAGCGCTAAAAGGTTAAAAATGATGGTGCAGACACGGTAACTTGTTCACCCGGGAAAAAAGACCATTGGTAACTTCGCGGCGATCTTGAAAGCGATTATTGAGAACAAGTTGAAGGCAAGCTGAGTAATAATTTTTCAAGTTGTGACAGCACAATTCAATGCCCATGGCTGTCGCTAGGTGAATAACATCCCACTATTCCCTACAATAAGCCAACGTATCCCAAGTGACCTATAGCAAGAAATGTATGTAATATTACAATGGATCACGTTACAATGTGGGTCTGACCCCGTATATCCTTCTGGCTCCAGCCCCATTCGACCACCTCAAACAGCAGGTCCAGCTTCTATCTTACCGAGCTCTACTACATAGAGCGCCTTAAAACTTCAACATTTGCGTGAGTCTCTTTTCATTAATCAACTGACAGGGTATTCTCTTCTTTTCACATGTATCGTACTGATCTTGGGAATTATTCTATTTTACTTTCCCATTTCCAAACTTATACCACCTACACCAACCATAAAAGAGTCAACGAGACATAGATACTCCACTTTATGGTAACGACTACTTTCTAGTTTGTGATCCACGTCCTCACAGCCAACCTATCGAGATTTCACCCTCCCCAGATGCATTTTTATTATTCTAGGCTCCCAAAAAAGTCTAAAATGACGATAATATAGACACTGCTGAGCGCGATATTGCCGATGGGCTTGATTCCATTTTTGACAAACTTTGCTTATCGTCATACGCAACTAAGCTCCCCGTTTTCTCAGGAGACAAAGGTGGTGCAGGATTAATGCTTTTCAGAGAAGTTCAATGAAATAGGGAATGTAAAGGGTTTAGCAGCATCTAAAATGGTGCGCCTCCTTCCAGTACATCTGACATAAGTCGCAAAAGCAGTCTTCGGGAACTTCTCTTAATCAGACAGACGTGATTGGCGCACGGCAATAGCCAAGTTAAAGGAGCATTTCTCTACTGACCATTTACTTGACATGGCTAGGTAAAAACTTATGGAATTGCGAATGGATCCTGATGAATCACGAGTCGTATTCTCAAATGGAATACAGAAAGAGATCTTGAACTTATACCTTGGCTCTAACTTATTGACGGAAGAAAATTCCTCTGAAATATGATGTTTACTAAGGCCCTGTCCAATCCTATTGAACAAAGGCTGAAACATCTGGGACTATGAACGACTAGTCTATGAAGCAGGAAGAATGTGGAACCTCACGAACACAGGGGCTAATGCTCAACTGATAATCCTTTAATAGCTAAAATCGATGAAATTCTCAGTGCCCTAGCCCCACACGAGCAATCAAATTTTAACATAACTTACCAGGACTAAAAATGTCATAGACATTGACTATCCCATAATAATCCTACTTAAAATGTCGTAGGTTTGACATATTGCCATACTCCACTGTAATATTATCCCATTCAAACGAAGAAAATTGCCTAACCCATAGGAATAGCTTTATTATGTTATTATTAGAATAGCAGTGATTAGCACAGTGTATAACAATAACCCATAGCTTAACCAATTACCACTGCAGCAAATTCATTTGAATTTCATGCACATGTTGACGTTACGAACAACACTACACTTATCCTGCCACCGCTCCTTTTCTCTTTCTAATTCGACTCGACGTCGAGCCTTCTTTTCAAAGGTCTGGCGAGAGCTTCCATGAGGAACAGCCACCTTTTTGTACTTCCCAGCTGTTCTATACAGTAACGTTCGCCATCTATCTGATTCGCATTTCAACTCGGCCAATGTACTAGGATACGAACTCACTCGATCCGTTTTCTCATCAAACACCATTTCCCTCCTCCATGATATACGGTATCGCACGAGAGCTCATTCGAAGCTCGAGGACGAGCTTAGTGTAGAAATGAAGATGTCGTATCCTCGCCGCCCGAGGCCTCCTGTCACACTACACTGGACCACTATATAATGGACAAGCTGCAAACGAGGCTGCTGCCGCTGTCGCTACTCTATCACTCCTCGTACAGCCCATCGCCTCGGCGTAAGCCGAAGTGTCCCAATCCCCCACTTACTTTTTATACAATATTTCTAATGCTAGATAAACTATTTGTGTAACACGTTTGTATGATTGTATATACTACTACACATCAGACATAGGCCTAATCAGCCTCTATTCTGATACGCCAAAAACTCCCCCTCCTGTCATTTTTGACTTGCATAACCCCATCAGCGTCAATCCCCATTTTTAATAAGAGGTATGGCCCTCTTGAATAACTCATGACTCTTTATGAACTAGTCTTCACACTTAATCAGGGTCGTCTGGCATCTAGGTTGGAAGCAAATCTAGTAAAACCAATAGCTGACGTTGTAAGACGTAAAGCATGTACACAAAACGTCGACTGGTCCCCGAGTTGAAGCTGCTCTTTAGTAAACACATTGAATCGATCGGTACAAGAAAGTCATGTAAGCACTGATTCGCCGTGCAAACTGCCGCGTGGGTCTCCGAACGCACCAATGTTATGTGGGCCCGGGAACATCTCATCAAAGGCGGCGTCGCGCACGCCGCACCCGCCGCGTATCGCAGGATTGCGATGGAAGATTGGGGCGCTCAATTTGTGAGGTAGGGAGTCCTTTAATTATTTGAATTGGCTGGCCGCTGCCTTCAGTTTCAATGCGGTATTGATTGTCACTAATATAGGAGGAGTCATACTAATTAAACAAGTCTAATATACATAAAAACAGGAATAAGAAAGATAAAAAGCGATCCAAACCAATAAAAAAGAAAGGCAACCAACGAAAAATATTGCGTCATATCTATTGGCGGGAAGCGCGGTGAGCACGGTAATTGCAGTGATATTTGCCGCACGCCGCAAGGGAGAATGCCGCAATCGGGGAGAAGTCCCGTAACCCATGTTATGTTTCCCTACGTCGAGAGGCTGACTGGTTTGGACGAGTTGCCCCATGCAAAGGTTGCGTCGTCGGCTGCGGAGGGCAGGGCAGACGACACACACCCTACCTCGGGTTACCTCGATAATGGCCTAGTTGCTGGTAATGCCAAAGCGCTTTTTTTTTACAATTCATATACTTGAATACAGCTGCATTCCCCATCTGCGAATGTAATTGAAGACCATGCAAGCATCCATCAAGACTTATAATCCTAAATTAATATTTTCCAAGTGCATGACTGCAATTCGAACGGAGCGAATAGTTACTTCAATTCTAGCCTTCACTTGATGAGTGAGTAAGTTTTTTATTTACCACCTTCCCAGAGCCTCATTCTCCCAATAATCAGACATTTTGACGTCCTAACATAGCTAGGGTCTCCACAAACAATCAGTGTATGCAACAACTTTCGCTAGAAAGAACATTGCTCTTGCAAAGTGGTCTAGCTTAGTGGAGTGATTTAGGTCATAGACACATTCGATCGATCTCCTCAAGATATGAGATGCATGTCGAACATCAGTCCAGGTAGAGGGTATCATTACTTTTTTGTTACCCAGGGCAGATGGCTAGTTGGAAGACCTAGGGCAGCTGACTAGTTGGAAGAAAGTAAATGAGATACAAGAGAGAAAATCCACGGAGAGCTGTGAGTTCAAAGGAAAAAGATTTGTTGATGACGTGATTTCTGAATCACTCAACAGCGTTTCTGAGATAGATTCCGAATGTGATTTTACAATTCTTTATTATTACATAGGATGCTCTTTATTTGACAATTTGGAAATCAAATAAGACGGATTCAAACGTCCCGTGAATGTGTTATGTAGCCCGAGCTGTCACTCAGGTGCGCGGTCTGCATTAGAGCGAACTGTAGGACCCCTTGGAATGACTCTTCTAAACTTCTTTCTCCTCGGAATCGAAGCTTCCAAAAAAGTCACTGTCTCGTCTCTATGAACAGCATAGCGTGGGGCTGACGCTGTTTATACTGAAGTACTATATACTGAAGTTCAAGCTCGCTGCTTGAAGCTCAAATGTCTTGTCTCCACATGTCTTGTGTTACTTTCCCTAAAATTAATGTAGGGAGAGGCAGCTTGGAGGGCTTCACCGCTCGCGCTCCGATGCAAACAGCGCGCTCGAGTGACAGCTCGGGTTACTGTGTAACACATTAACGGGGGGGGGGGGGGGGGGACGGTCAAGTCGTGCGTCCGAGGGTGCGCGCGGCAAATTGCGCGGCGAAACCCATACCTATTCTGACGACTTTAGCGCCTATTATTTGGGTCCAATTTCGAAGTACAGTAGAATACTAGAATCAGCTGACCTTACTAATCTAAATTACTCCAGATTTGGGCCCCAATAATAGGCGCCGGAGTCGTCCAAATACGCCACGAACTTCGCCGCGCAATTTGCCGCGCGCACCGTCGGACGCACGACTTGACACACACCCCATTAACGGGGCGCCTAAATCCGTCCCGAGGAAATTAATTGGCTCGTAGGTGGTGATTTAGTGACTACAACTTTCGGGGCAGTCGAGTACCTGGCTTACTTAACAGCGAATAGCCACACTGGACAAATCACGATCGGGACCTTGCGAGGTGATAATCTCCAGAAGTCGTTTCCAATAAAAAATATCTCGCGAAATACAACTGATCGTCAAAGAGATCAAAGAAAACGAAGAAATTAGTAGGACAAAGGTACCTCGCGACGTTATTGTTGTTTTCGAGCTCTTCAAGATCCCAAATATCAGTCTTGTCATCCACCAATTCGGCTAGATCGTCAACGTAGACTGGATCGCTAGATGTCTTCAACAGAAGAGTGATAGATAGAACACAGATCATTATTAGCATCTCTGGTGTTCCACTGCAATGTTCGGGATTGACTTCCAAAAAATAAGTTGGGAGTCATTTTACAACCCATAAGTTCACATGAAATTTACTGATGCTAAACTGTTCAGAACTCAGATGATGACTTAGAACGAATTTGCTCTGAGAAACTAACCCAATCTTCCGAAACCCGCATAACCTTTGCTATTTTTTATATGAGCGACAAGCAAGAAGAGCTCAATAGTGAATTCCTTTTCAACATTGTTTCTGAATATTCCTCCTGTGATGCCTCCAGGCTTTCAAAGACATGTAAAATTTGTATGGAAAGTTCAGCATCATACTTTGAGAGTGTATAAAATGAAATAAGTGTGAACCAAACAGATTAAATTCCAGGACAGCGGGAATTCACAGTGCTCCCATATGAAGACACGTGACCTGACCTGCTCGATATCGCATGTATTCATCGAACTTACCAGGTCACTTGATCGTAACTATGTGGTGATCTTCTATTTTTCTTGAAATCTTCTCCAAACCGGAAATCTTCGATAAATTCGGTGAAAATGTAGTTATGGGTAGGGACAGCGCTCCTTTGAATAATTAAACACTCGAACGCAAGGAGAGGTAGCCGGCTGTGCGAACTCATAATGGTGATTACCAGGGAAAGATCCCAAGCCGACGTGGCCATAAAGAGAACTCTAGAGGTGTCTTCGAATGCCATATCAAACCTGCTTTGTGAATTTGCCGAATGAATGGGGTTATAAGGGTGGTTTTAAAAGGCTTCAACGTAAGCGAATACAAATTACATGGATGTACCAGGCTACTCGGTGGTGGCTTGGAGCAGCGGTAGGGATGACGTTTTGTGTGACCTCAAGTACGGGGTGGGTTTTTTGGGGGGCGGAATCTTTGCGCTACATGGGATTGTTTCCCTGTCGCCTAAAATTTCCTTTTATGTTGATTCTATCGCGTTCTACAAACTTTTGAAGCTTTTGGTGACAAATTTCCTACCTGCACATGCAATATCACATCAATTTTTTTTCTTTATGCCTGTATAATCTTGCTCACAAAGGGGCAGAGGTTGTGTAGTGGCAAGTGGCGCACTTATGCGCACACATGGTCCCCCATTCGAATCCCGGTCCATATTCAACCAACTTTCCATCCCTTAATTATCTCTTAATGGTTTCCAAACTCGAGTGATGGATGTAAGTACTGACCTGCATATTGGGTGGTCACCGCGAACCACTATATAAACCACCAGATGTCCACAACCGCTCATCTACGATCTTACTCCAGAAGTACAGTAAAACATCATCATGTTCCGTATAAACGACACTGCTTCACCCAAAATCCCCTTTAGTTTCATTTCTGGAAATCGCGCATTAGAATAAAGCACTCGAGAGCAAAATATCCTTTCGAGAGCGTAGCTGTCATTAGATTATATTAAAAATGTTGCTCTCGTTTGATTGTAGGAAATTGCGCATCGGGGAGGACGTGCAGAAAAGCACTGACTTGTGCATCGGCCGGTGTGTGTGTATGTATGTTAGTGTATGTATGAGTGTGTGCCTGATCGGAAATTCATAACTCCTGTCCCGGTGGACCGAGAGCGTTAAAATTTGGTAGGAGTACAGGCGGCATGATGGGAACACTTTTAGTGGGTGGTAGGACCGGACTCCGCCCAAAGGGGAAGGGTTTGTGAGAAATAAATGTTTGAACGAAAATCCAGAACTCATGTCCCCATGATCCTAGAGCACTCAAACTCGGTAGGAGTACGGGCGACAAGATAGGAACACTAAGGTGGGTGGCAGGACCAGACTCCGCCCACAATTGGTGGGGTTTGAGCGGAAATTCATAACTTCTGTCCCCATGAACCTAGAACGTTCGAATTTGTTAGGAGTTATGGGAATAGGATGGGAACACTCACTGTAGGTAGCAGGACCAGACTCCGCCCACAATGGTTTTGTGAGTTTGAGCGGAAATTCATAATTTCTGTAAGGACTATGAGATGTTTCAGGAAACGTAGTCGGATCAATGTTTTATTTCCTTCCATTAGTACGCCGTTTGAGTACTGGTCTCGGTCCATTTTCACGCCTGCACCGAAGAAACCACGAGCGGCTTACCCTTGCCAGTGATTTCCTCGAAAAACATCACTTTAGTGTTCTGATAACAACCTCTTTGTAAGATATTACACGCTTGATGTTTCTTTCCGGAATGCGAACGTTTTGGTTGTTGAGGGATGGTTTTATCGAAAAAAATTTTTTGGTCAGAGAAAACGACGAAGGGTTGCGTGTCATCACTCAAGTGGGTCTGCGACTTTCTGCATTTTTTGGCCCTGCAGAATCTATTGAGATCGGGATTGGAGCATACGATAGGAATGGTAGTGAGGCTTCTGCATGACATTCTTCCATCGCGATAACTCCTGTAACCGTGCCCGTTGACTTCCTTTGATGGGTCACCCAGGATCCCGACCGATTGGCATACGGACCATTTTAGTAGTCCTATCTTTAGAAATATTCTACCTTTCTACCTTTCTACCTTTCCTGGTTTGTCCCTGATTCAGTCTTGTTTTCTATATCGTTTGATAGCCACCTATAGAATTATTATAAGAACTCCAAGAAATTTCATGATGCCCTCCCACTTCTCGCGCGTCAATGATTGCAAGTGGCATTGAATGAGCCTCCTCCATCTGAAAGATAATGGGAGTTCCACATCAGCAACCATGCATATTGCAAGGGAACCTTCTTATGCAACTAATTAATAACAGGTAATGTGAATTTGATAGATTATTTCTACCATATAAATTACTGAACTTCGGCGCAAATAATTTTGGGACACCCTGTATATTTAAGCTATATACACGTTCGAAGCATCACTTTGAATGGAAATCAGATGTGGCAGTACCTCGAAGACTAAATCGGTCAACGCCAAATGCTATCGTGTTTATTTTTCATATTAAAAAGATTTCTGAGATCTTCCACGTTTGGTCTTCTTAAAACCTGGGCACTCAACATAATGTTAAATACTGCTTTGCCGTACAGGTTTGTTATGGTTGAACCGCTTTATTGGTCAACGTTTCGACTGAATCGTCGTCCTCAGCACCTGAAAATAGTTCGAAGCCTCTGATCTGCGGCTTACCCGACCAAGCGCCCAAACGCGCCAGGCTGGTTGCAACAACTCCCGGAAACTAAAACATGGAAAAGTTTCCAGCAAAAAGACCTACCTTCCGCGATTCCACCAGCGCTACGCCCCACTCTATATGAACAACAAGGGATCAATGAGACACCATTGATGATCGTAAGAATATAAGAATTATGCGGGTGATCTCAAAGTCCACAGCACTCATTTCGGTTGTTCAGGCTTGGATTTTTCGAGCAAATATGTAACGCACCTAAGTATCTTCTTGGCACCGATCTCATTCTCGTAGGCAAGGATTTTACATTCGATGTCGAAATCGTTGCCTCGATGTCCTTCTAGTCGGGCCCCCCGAGTGGTGTTAGAAGAGTTCCGCGCCTTTTTCCTGCTTGATGTTCTTTGACGCGTATGCCAAGCATCCTTCCCGTCTCTAATATATATTTCGACACAGACTGAACATTGAAGTTGATAAATCCTTCCCTCGCTGTGTGCAATCTACGTCTTTTCCAAACGGACAAATGACGCAGTTATCCGTAGAACATGCACGGTCGTAAGGTCTATTGCGGGCTAGTTGACGTATGGTATTGTTTCCTAGTAGGTTCATCAAGACAACATCACCGGTAAAATCCGCACAGCGCCTGATTTGTGCGCCTATTTCGTCCGATATGAAAGGAAGCCGAAGAAACACAATATTCTCAGCATTTTTTTGGGGGAATGCCTTTTCGATTCTGATCCTCCGTGTTGTGCCCCACAACCATTCAACCGTGCGATCTCAGATTCTAGTTTACGTGACTCCTCTCGTTCCACCTCGCCTGTACAAACTCCTGTCGCTGTTTTGTACACATAACGAATAATGCACATTTAACAGCTCCAGTGTGGGCAGACTTTGCGTAGAGTGAGATGTTCTTCGAGCTGTTTTTCCGATATCATTTCACATTATACCTTCCACTTGAAATGTTTTTTTGCGTATTTAGAAAAGGAAGCCAGCCCTCATGCGGAACTTCTATCGTGAACTTGATGTACTGTGACTGTCGGTTAAGAATGTCAAATAATTCATCCATCTCGTGCTGCGTTGATGTAATTACGCAGCAGTCATCGATATACCGACAGTAGAAAGTGGGCATGCGCGCTATAACTGCTTTTTCTATTCTGCTCATAAAACAGATAGCTAGAAACGGGGCTAGCCGCTGACACATAGCAAGTCCTCCGTTTTGGGAGAAGAATTGTCCGCTCCACTTAGAAATATTACAATTCGGGCATTCCCTGATAAGAGCCATAATGTGAACCTTGCTCAATCCGAACGTCACCACTTCTGCTTCATGCTCATCCAGCATTTCAGAAACTGCTTGGAGAGCTTCGCTGTCGTTCACGTTCGTATAGAGTACGGTAACATCAAACGACTCTATTACGCAGTTCTCTCGAAGCCTACACAAACGCAAGCGATCAAGAAATTCGTTAGTGTTAGGCAGATGAGAAGGTACGTATCGAAGGAGCTGACCAACAATTTTATTTAGGAACGAGGAAATGCGGCCCGTTGGTCCTCCCACACAGCTAATGGTGAGTCTTATTTTGTAGTCACTAGCATTGACTGAGCTTTCACCTCCGTTCGACAACTTATGAGTTTTGATCAAGCTATAGAAAACTGGACACGAGGGAGTTTCCAACTTAAATCTTTTAAACAGTCTTTTGTCCAACTTTGCTATCTTTCCTACAGATACCCATAACGCGTTCAGCCTATGACATTGCGTGAGGAACGCCTTTTCCGTAGAGTCATTGTAAACAGTAGTATCACTGAGGTAGAGCTTTGTGATCTTCCGGTCTAAAGAGCAGGGTAGGACCACAAACTCTCCTCCCTAGTCGCTCACGGAAAGACGGATTCCACCGTTTGCTACGCGTCTCCGTAATTCTCGCATCCCTTCCCGTTGTGCGTTCGTAACGTTTGAGAACCTCTCACGCGTATGTCTTTTGATAACTCCAAGAATTCCTGATGAGAGCACTCGAAATTTAACGTCTTGTACGGGAGAAGGTTCTGGTTCGCTATAGAACGAATGTGGGAAAGGAATAGGCGCCAACATAGAGTGCTCTGATTCCGTACTATTACGCTGAGGCTCTCTTCGCAATGCACTCATTCTGAGCTGATCTCTTAGTTTATGAAGCCCCGTCACCACCTTGCGATACGTGGAAGGCCTAATTCCTTGGGCAATCCAAGATGATGGTTCAAGATTGAGGAAATCCAAAGCCTTTTCTGATATTGGTGCCTTTCCGATAACAGAGACTCTCGCCCGTATTCGTGGGTTGTTCATTCCTAGAGTGGTTGTATCTTCATACCGGTGAGCCGTAGAAGAGGTGGCCCCATTACTGGAATCATTTCCGAGTTTCTCGTTCCTCAGGGTGTTGTACTTTTCACATAGAGTTGTTTTTGCCCTAGACGAATACAATCACAGTTTTCCTCCGAAACACATTCAATCGCTTTCCAACAGCTATCCGATAATAGCCGTCAACAAGATTCCTCCTTCGCATTACATTTCAATAAAGTGGAATGCATTATATGTTGCTTCCAGGAGTTTGTACAGGCGAAGTGGAACGAGAGGAGTCACGTAAACTAGAATCTGAGGTCGCAGAGTTGAATGGTTATGGGGCACAACACGGAAGATCGGGTTCGAAAAGGCATTTCCCAAAAAAATGCTGGGAATATTGTGTTTCTTCGGCTTCCTTTCATATCGGACGAAATAAGCGCACAAATCAGGCGCTGCGCGGATTTTACCGATGATGTTATCTTGATGAACCTACTAGGAGACAATACCAAACGTCAACTAACCCGCAATAGACTTTACGACCGTGCATGTTCTACGGATAACTGCGTCATTTGTCCGTTTGGAAAAGACGTAGATTGCACACAGCGAGGGAAGGATCTATCAACTTCAATGTTCAGTCTGTGTCGAAATATATATTATTGAGAGGGGAATTATGCTTGGCATACGCGCCAAAGAACATCTAGCAGGAAAAAGGCGTGGAAGACTTCTAACACCACTCGGGAGGCACCGACTAGAAGGACATCAAGGCAACGATTTCGACATCGAATGTAAAATCCTTTGGACGGGGTCAGCACCACGATGTAATCCTTTGGACCGGGTCAGCACCACGATGGGCGGGGCTCAGGTTAATAATTCAGTGCTTTGTTCTAAATTGCTTTAGAATGCTGAAAAAAGTGGTGAGAAATCATAGAAGACGTTCTTGAACGGTATCAAACGGTTGTTATCCTTTCTATACATAAAGCGCTTGCGTCTGTCTGTCTGTCATGAAATTCGACGTTACCCAAAGAGTCACCTAGAGAGGTCGGGTCAAGTTTGGGGTGGCTTGGGCTCTGATCAAGACCAACAGAACACATGTGAGCTCAGCGGAGCTCCCAGAGGGCGGGACTTGTGGAGTGGGCGGTGTCCTGGATCGTCCTGAATTACTTTTCATAACAACCCAGACACGGGAAAAAAATGAGCAAAGGTGAAGTGAACTGAAGGAGACTTAGCGGTTGTGGGTGGAACCTTTTTGAAGTGTACGGTACTTTCCACATATGTTCATAACTTTATTCAACGAAAACGTGAAGGTAAGAAAAAAAATAAAAAGGAGGGAGCAAGGCCTCATGCTGCTGGGCACATATTAATATATCGAAGCCCCGCCCCCCCCACGTTGGGCGGAGCATGCGTTTAGATGTTAGGTACTTCAGAAAACTCATAACTATATTTAGAAAACGTTCTAAAACTCTTTTCTTTCGATTCCACCTTTCTATTTCGCGATCCTATGAGCTTTCGAATACATTTCCCTTCTCTTATATCAGATCCATTTTTTGCTATCCTGTTCTTTTTGGGAGATTTGTACCCCTCTCTCTTTCCTCGATTCCACTTACTACTTGGTGGTCCTCCGACGATTTTGATTACTTTTCCCATCTTCTGTTTTATACCTGTTTTTGTCCTGCTGTTCGCTCTCAAAGGTTTGTTCCCTCTCTTTCTTTCGATTCTACCTTTCAATTTCGCGATCCTATGAGCTTTCGAATACATTTCCCTTCTCGTATATCAGACCCGTTTTTTGCTATCCTGTTCTTTTTAGGAGATTTGTACCCTCTCTCTCTTTCCTCGATTCCACCTACTACTTGGTGGTCCTCCGACGCTTTCGATTACTTTTTCAATCTCGTATTTCATATCCGCTTTTTCTTAGCCTGCTCCTTCTACAGGATTAGTCTCCCTCTCTTTCTCTCGATTACACTTGCTATTTCGTTGTCTTATAATGCTTTCGAATACTTTCCTATCGCGTGTTTCAGATTCGTTTTTTGTTATCCTGCCTTTTTTAGGAGATTTGTACCCCTCTCTCTTTCCCTCGGTTCCACCTACTACATGGTGGTCCTCCGACGCTTCCGATTACTTTTTCCATCTCTTATTTCAGATCCGTTCGTTTTATATCCTGCTCCTTCTGAAGGACTAGTCTCCCCTCTTTATCTCGATTCCACCTACTACTTGGTGGTCCTCCGACCCTTTTGATTACTTTTCCCATCTCGTTTTCATATCCGTTATTTCCTAGCCTGCTCCTTCTAAAGGATTAGTCTCCCTCTCTTTCTCTTGATTACACCTGCTATTTCGTTGTCTTATAATGCTTTCGAATACCTCCACGTCTCTTATTTTGGATCCTTTTCTGCTATCCTGTTCTTTTTAGGAGATTTCTACCCCTCTCTTTTCCCCTCGATTCCACCCACTACTTCATGATCCCTAGACGCTTTTGATTACTTTTCCAATCTTTTGTTTTGTGCCTGTTTTTGTCCTGCTGTTCGCTCTCGAAGGTTTGTTCCCTCTCTTTCTTTCGGTTCTACCTTTCAATTTCGCGATACTATGAGCTTTCGAATACATTCCCATCTCGTGTTTCAGATTCGTTTTTTGCTATCCTGTTCTTTTCAGGAAATTTGTACCCATCTCTCTTTCCCTCGATTCCACCTACTACATGGTGCTCCTCCGACCCTTTTAATTACTTTTCGCATCTCGTTTTCATATCCGCTTTTTCCTAGCCTGCTCCTTCTAAAGGATTAGTCATACGCACGTTTAGAGCTATCTACGAAGACTGACATCTTGTTGTCTGATGATTTTTCTGCGACCTTACGTGGTAAGATAGTTTCGAAACCTTTTCTGTTGGACTTAATCTCCTCCCATTACCTCTGATCTTGGCTCGACGATGAAGCATCCCAACTGTATTTCTGCTTGTGAAGATCTTGAAGGGAGACTATGGCTGGAGTCATGCGTGGGGAAAGCAAACCGAGTGGGTCATAATAGGAGCCATTTATTTGGCTCAGTACCCTTCGCTTTGAGATCTTATCAAAGCGTTTCTCGCAACATTCGAGCGATGTTGTATCCTCAACAGAGTTCCATAGTATTCCAAGAACCTTGACTTCGGTTGTGGCTGTTCTGTCAGCTTCTGGTATTCTGTTGTTGACGCTTGGAGAGTTGGATATATAGTCGCAAAGATTCATTCCCATTGACAAAAACAATTTCTTGGCCTCAGCGTATTTGTAAACAAGGCCATCTGCACTTGTTCCTTTCAGTACAACATTGTCTACATAAAGTGACTTAGATAGTTCCTGAGCTATGTCTGACTCTGAGCTTTCGATGTGTTTCAGAATGCATTGATTCAGAATGGCTGGACTTGCGATGATGCCAAACGGTACTCTGCAAAAGCGAAAGTATCTGATATTGTCACCAGATCCTGGGCGGAGAATATCCTTCACCCACAGAAACGTGTGACGTCTCGGTGTTCTTTGGGTAACTTTATTTGTAAATAGGCCTTCTGTATTTCTGCTACCATTGTGTACTGGTATCTTCGAAATTGCAGAACTACCTCAGGGATGAGAGTGTCAGAGAATGTCCTCCATAGATCACGTCATTGAGACAAGTTCGTTCTTTGCGTGAGAGGACGCGTCGAATGCTACTCGAAGCTTTGGTAGACTTCGATGGTGTCCACTCATTCCGGTGGGGTAGATAAAATGTGGCGATTCTGTCCGGCTGGTCAGTTCCCTCTTCGATTATTCCTTCCTGGAGATAGCTCGCGAATGTTTCGCTGTAGAACTTGAGTTTTTCTTCGTCACCATGGAGTGTTCGTAGGAGATTTTGTAATCTCCTTAGCGCTACGCTGAAGTTGGCCTTCAAATTTCTCGCCTCTTCAGTGAAGGGAAATCCAGCATGATGTTGCTATGTTCTATGATTATGGTCTTCCGGTAGTTGTCCATGAACTTTGTGACTGCTGCCTCGTCTGTACCGTTCTGGGTATTGATCCCAAGCGATTCTAACTCATAGAGGTGTTTTATATCCTTCTTGTAGTTGTCGTTCGTTAGCGTAACAAGTGTAATTACTATGTGCGAAGTGCACTGTGTAACACTGTCTCCGTTGATAGGGGTAAATTTGCCGCCGGCACCGGAAATGGTATAGCCAAAGAGTATGTTGGAGTGAGAACTAATCCTGATGGTAGCTTTGTAACGGTATTGTGGTGTTCGATCACTTGATTTAGAAGGTCTTGTTCAATGAGTAGTTCGGGTGATACTTCTGAGGGGGGAGGGGGCAAAGTTTGCTGAGCGATCATGATTTTCTCCCTCTTGATGAAGCTTTTGTCAGCTTCCGATAGTAGAGCGGTTATGGTAGTCGACGTCAGTTTCTCCTTAGTGAAAACCAACAGATGTTGTGGTTTCCTCGAGCTGCGTAAGCTTTCCAAGGTCACTTTCACTTCACTCGATTGGAAGGTTTCTTGAAGCTCTCCCATTCCTGTTGTGGTAGATGATGTGGAGCTTATTGTTGGCAGCTTCAATATGTTTCTCATCTCTGCCTTTATGAGGCTTTTTTGAGCTCCTTAATCAAGAAGAATAGTGATTGGCTGATAATCCCCTTTGGCTTCATTGGAGATCAAAGCAGAGGCCATTTGCAGCGCATTGTCCTGATACCGGTCGTTCCGATTCTGTAGTGACGTTCCGAGCAGGAACAGCATGCTATGTTTGCACTCTGTTTGTTTCTCTTAAGTGTTTATTATTTCTTGGTGTTGGCTGTCTGAAGCGGTTGGTTTGCGATGGGAGCGGCACCCTTGCAGCTCCATGCTGAGTGGAGTTCGGCGGTGGGTTTTGCCTACGATTAGGTAGGTTCATTGATTCCAGATCACTGCTGGATCTTATGCAGAGTGAGGCATGGTGATCCTCCTGGCATTTTGGTCAAGGTCCCAATGCTGTGAAAATTTTGGGCCGTGAGTTTTATTAAATATTTCCAGCACAGTCTCTGGCGCTTGGCTTCCATTCGCCAAGTCCCCGGTTTAGGGAACATGGCGCATTGTTGTGGTGAGTGCGACTCTCCACACAGACATGTGTGTCTCAGTCGATGACTAGGGAACTGTTTCATTTGTTTGGTCCCCCGTTATTCCTCTGGCGTTGTTCTGCATGGCTTGGGCGGTTTGAGTATCGAAGAGCCTCTTTGTCGTTAGTTCGGTAGTTTCTTGAAGCGTAATGATTTCATCGACGGCATCAAGAATATCCTTCACTGCGAATCCTGTGCCACTTTGATTTTCTTTCTTAATTACTTGGCTACAGATATCCTCTGTGAATTTGGAAAGAATAATGCTCTGTCTGCGTTCATTGGCACTCCGGTTTGATCTAGATGCACGATGCGAGAAGATATTGAATTGAATGTAATTCGACAGCTCCTCGAGTTTTCCTGAGCCCTGGGCAGATGCTCGATCTCGTTTATTAAGATATCGGCTATGCCTGAGGATCTGTCGTACTGGTACTTGAGTATATTAAGCGCGACGTTATACTTGTCGTCAATGACTGGAATGCTGCTGATCGAAGCAGCTGCTTTTCCCTTCAGTGCTTGTTTCAGGAAAAGGGATTTTTCTTAGTCACTCAAATCCGTCTCGTTATGTATGAGGGATTCGGAGACTGACCAGAAGGTGTTGAACTCTCTGTAGTCTCCAGAGAATGTTGGAACTTCGAGCAGAGAGCGTCGAACTCGTATGCTGCAGTCATACAACGATTGAGAGTATCCCCTCCGCTGTGGAAATTGTGTTGGCTGCTACCAACCTGATTGGCAATGCTGGCGGCTTCTGCTATGAACGAGGCTTGCTGCGCCAATTCTTCCTTTCTAAACTCGATTTTGCTCAGCCATTGTATTATTGCAATTTCAAGGCCATTTGACTCGAGCTCCATGTGTTTGTTCAGCTCGAGCACCAGCTTTTCACGATCCTTCTGTTCCAATCGTGAACTGATTGTTTCGATCGCTTTATCAAGGTATGTCTAGGTATCGTGGAGCTGTTCTGCCTTTGTGAATGTTCTTATCATGTGGTTCAGCTGTGCAGTTTTTTCTCTCATGTACACCTCACGTTCCTCCTTTTCAGTTGGGAATGTGGATGGGTTGTCTAAAAGTTTGAGATCTGACTCGCTTGAACGGATCAGTTTGCATGCGGGCGTGATTCTGGTCTTGAACAGTTGAATCTCTGCCATTTTGATGCTGGAGCTGTTAGAAATCGGTTGTTGCTTTTTCGTGCTTTGTTGGATTTGAGTACAAGCTGTTTGAAACCAATCAGCGTCTAAACTGTGTGAAGGTTTAGCTCAGTTCGATGTCTCTTTTGGAACACCTTGGCTTCGTGTACGATGTGTTTCCTGCCACGCGGGCCTTCGAGTTCCTCAGGGAGGAATTGATGTGAAGATCTGACTTTTTGGCTAGTGATCAAGTCAAAAATTTGCCAAATTTTCTAGTCCTCAGGGAGGCTTGTTTGGTAGCTAGTTATCTTCCGTTCTCTCACTGTGGAGAGATTGTGCAGAAGTTTTGTTCTTGTTTTCCGGTTCTCTTTGAAGAGGTCGCAGGAAAATTTCCCGATTTCTGGGAAACAATAGAAATGTCCTTCTGTCTCTCACTGGGAGAGCTAGCGCAGAGGTCTAGTTCCTGTATTCCTCAGGAGGAATCAGAATAGACGTTTATCTTTGACCAGTGATGTGGTCAAAGACTTGCCAGATTTTGCTTTCCTCAGGGAGAATGATCGGTGATAGAATGCTTGATAGGATATTCATTCAAATATTTATTGGGTCAACAAGTCGTAAATACAAATCGAACCATTGCAAAGTCAAACAGTCTGAGGATTGTGCAACCTTGTTTGTCTTGGTTGAAATTGCTGGTGGTGGGTCCGACAGGCGACGAGTTTTAGCGCTCAGCTTGTTTCCTTCGAATTGTTGCACCGCACCGCTCTCGTTCATTGTATTGGAAACGATTGTCTGTCTGGGAGCAGTGCCGTTGACGGCACTGCCCGATTTCGGAACCGTCGAGCTGTGGAGTCGCCGAACTGCCAAGAACTGCTTGAGCTGTCGAGCTCGCCGAGAGCTGTCGAAAACTCGAGAGAACTGGAACTGGAACTGCTGAACTTACACAACTAGGCCTTTTATACCCAAAAAATGGGCGGCTTATATACCGGCCCCGCTGGGCGGTGCGTTTCCTGTTTGGTATGGGAACCTACGGAATTTCAGCAATTTTGTACCTTGGTGAAAGAACAGGCGAAGTTTCCGCATTTTTGGAGCCTCGCTGGAAGTATTGATTGATTGATGAAGGCGTTCATGTGTTTCCTCGTAATCATGACGAAGAGTCATGACAGGGAGGAATGTGGAGCAAATTGGCTGATTGATGAACCTTCTGTCTTTCACTGGGGAAAGCTAGCGCAGAAGGTTGTCTGGTTTTGTATTCCTCACGGAGGAATCAGAACGGAGTCAAGTTTGACCAGTGATGTGGTCAAGGACTTGCCAGATTTTGCTTTCCTCAGGGAGGGATGTGGAGCAAATTGGCTCATTGATGAACCTTCTGTCTTTCACTGGGGAAAGCTAGCGCAGAAGGGATCGTTCTCCCAACGGTCAATGCACCAATTTGGTGGATTACCAATGGAAAATCGTATTTAGGACGTGTAACAGAGATTTATTACGACGCCTTGTACAAAGATCGACCATAATAATACATTCACGGGGTTTATAAACACAATATGTCGGCGGTCCTCAGATACCGTATCGCCACTGGACCTTAGGGGGCTCGTGGCGGTACTCAAGCTTGGGGGATGAAAGAGTGGACCGCGCTAACGACAGAACTTATGTTACCTACTTGATTGCACACTTATGACACCGACAGGTCATGCCTGTGGTCTCAACTCAAGAGATACTCATGTCAGGTTATGCCTATGGTTAATATGTTGAACTAGCATGTTGTCACTCGTTCTTGTAAAGGCTAGTTCTATTATAAACATATGTGGTTGTGAATCCACAAAAGAGGCTATCGAAGAAATGTAGGTAAATCTCCGAGGTTTGCACTTATATAGTTGGGGCTACGATTACGATCAGACATCACACTCCTGCTCGGAAACGACTTACAGCGCGAAACAATATGTTGAAAGGCTATCGAAGAGATGTGCCAAATTTGTGAAGGGGCGTGGACTACGCTAAGGGTTGCAAGGCAAGATCGAAAATGCATAACCTGCTCAAAAACGTTCAACATCTTGGGAAAAGTGGATGGAGAATGTTGAAAAAGAAATGTGGCCAGATCCTGAACGTGGGCGAAGTTTGCACCGAGATGGGCGGGGCTAAGATCGAAATTCCATAACTCGAGCACAGTGTACTTCGTGCGAGTCTCATCTGCCCGATGTACTCAAACTGAACCCATTCAAGCAGGAAGTAGGAAGCATGCCGTGAATCTGCGTAATTTAAACGATTTGTAGCGATAATGAGGCTGCGTTGGAAAAGCCTACCATTGTCATGTGGGCACAGAGTGATCACATATACGAGAGATGCAAGTATTCGGGCACTGGATGGCAAAAGATGTGCGCATATGGTCTCCTGTATAGGAGAACAATGCATGGAAATTAGACCAGATCTTATTGAAGAACTTGATGAGGCGAACAGGTTCGAAGGAAAACATCCTGCCTGACATCTTGTGACGATATTGGGTGCGATTGCTTCTATCTCAGCTCTGTTTGTCTTTTCTACAGAATCAAGGACAAGTGACGAGTTTTTTGCTCTCTCAAAATGTAGCATATGGCACGAGCAGGTGAAATTAGCATGTACTACCACGTCATCGCAAAAATCATCGCACTGCATTCCATGGACCATCCCAAATGTACTCACTGAAATCGCAGATTACGAAATTACTATGACCTCGCTCGCACTCCCTCCAATGAAACCGCTAAACGGAAATTTTATTCCCAATAGCCGGGATATAGCGATTTGGCCTTTCAAGAAACTTCCACCGCTGCGGTGTATAACCGAAACAAGTGCGAGAAACCCTCTTGCGAACTTCACGACGATCACAGATGCGGCGCACCAAAAACAAAAGTGAAATGTGAATGCGAGCTTATGAATTTACGGATATCTTTCATAATATACATAGCAAAGAAGCTGCGGGCTGCATGCCCGCAGGTTCTTTTCTTTACCTTTCATAATACAACCCAAGTTATAGCTAATAATTGTGCCCCTGTTTTCAGAATTTATCATCAATTTCCACGGTGAAATTTCACAAGTTGCCGGAGACGCCAGAGTCCGGACGGAACATCCACCCAGAACTGGATGGACGCGGCAAACCGCGCGGTGAAATTCGTGGTGATTAAAACGACTCTGGCGCCTATCATTGAGGCACAAATTTGAAGTGGGATTGATCAGTAGCATAAGCCGGCCCTGCTTATCCAATCTACTTGGAATTGGAAGCCGTGCTCCAATGATGGGTATGTGTACGAACGTGCGTCCGAGAGGGCGCGCGGCAAATTGCGCGGCGAAGTTCGTAATGATTTGAACGACTTTGGCGCCTATCTTTGGGGCCCAAATTTGAAATAGAGTGGATTAGGGGTATCATGTAACCCTACTAAACTACACTACTAATTGGCGCCGCAGTCGTACAAATCATCACGAACTTCGCCGCTAAATTTGCCGCGCGCACCCTCGGACGCACGTTCGTACCGTCCCCCTCCAATGATAGGCGCCCGAGCCGTTTTGTCACCACAAATTCCACCGCGCGGTTTGCTGCGTCCATCCAGTTCTGGGTGGATGTACCCATACCCAGTGCTCTGTCGTCACCATTGTAGGGCTGTTATGAATGTCAAAAAGAGACGTTCACAGAAACCAAGGGTGCTAAGTGGGTTTGGGGGGGGGGGGGACACGCGGCGCGGCACCCTGCGCTCTCTCCAGCGGAATAGTAGAGAAGGAAGTGTAGTTGAGCCCGTAACGGTGTATAGGGACGTTTCATAGCTTTTTTATGTTATACTGTGTATTTTTCACCTGATTTTAGGAAGGTGGGGGGGGGGCTTAGGGGTGGGTGAGCCAAATGAACGTTCAACATTTATCTCATCTCATCTTTTTGCACGAGATAACCACCTCACTCACCCCAGAGCCCCTCCCCTTCTAAGAAAAATAGGTTTTACCGGCTCAGAAGAAGAGTATCCATAATATGCAAGCATAATAACATGTTCCAAGAGTTAGTTTATTCTAAATCACGAAACACATTAGTAGAACCTCACCATTCCTTCCCAGACTCAGACCCACTACTACCTTACTGGAGAGAGCGCAGGGTGCCGCGCCGCCTGCCCCCCCCCTCCACTCACTTAGTGCCGAATCAAGTGCTAGTCTTCTTCTGACACCTCACGCAAAACACAATGCGAAAGCGACTTCTTTGTAGTCTTAAGCTCACCCAAAAATCAAGCCACCACGCCGCCCCTCCAGCGAATTGAAGCCCGAAATCGGATAAATTGCACGCTAAGGTGTGGGAGGAAGGCAAAATTCAGGGTTTCAGGTATCCAGTTAGTTCAGTTAAAAAAATGTAGCAAAAATTGCGGGAGGTAATCCTCCCGCAATTTTTGCTACATTTTTTCGTTATCTTTAAGGCAAAAGCTACGAACTCGGCGAACTTCAATGGCCAGACTTAAATATCGTAGATTTTTCATCATTTGCTACGAGACGACTTTCATCCTTTTGATTGTGGCGATGCTAGCAATCATTTCGATATATCTCTACTTCCTTGCGATAGTTCTTCACATTGCAAAAATATTTTGCGAGTAACAGTGTTTTTTATTAACTCACCACCGAAAATAGCACATTCTGATATTCGTCTACTTTAACGCATGTATTCAAGTCATGAACGATATTTACCGATGCATTGCTTTCATAGTCCGCCGGCTAGCCCACGAGTTAGCGAGCGAGCGCGCCTGCTGGGGGACTACTTGGCCGACGGTACCGACCAGGATTCAGTTGTAAACAAGGGGCAAGCGCCGCCCCCGGCCGGCGCGCTCGCTCGCTTACCGGCGCGCTGGAGGGCGGACTATGAAAGCAGCCAATGAGCTATGCAAAAAATCCGTCAACCAAGTCAATTTCGATCATGCAGGGTTCACTCGAGAAAGTGTTGAACCACAAAAGTCAGTGGCATGATGAAGAGAAAGAATGTGCCGACAAGATGCGAGAACTTGAAAGAGAGCAGAGGGATGTTGACGAATCAGAATCGTCTCCTGAAGGAGCCAAATCGTTGAACTACGTCAGGCGCACGATAATAATGACGATTCACGTGTTGTAGTCACGTATCCAATTTCTGGAGAAGGGGCCCCTATGTCCTACAAGAAGGTGTATTAGTGGCGTACATAAATTGGAGGGGTCAAAGATGCGATGCTCGTCTGCGGTGCTTGTCGCAAACACTATAGTGATTCGTGCCCTAGAATATGAAATTGTGCTGAAAAGAAGCTTCTTCTGAAAAAACAGAACTGCCGCAAGATTCTACTAGAAATTAGATGCACAGCCGACTTTACGTGCTCAAAATACTGGAATAGATGTTCCCATCTCCTGTCGGTTGACGGTCGAATGGGACATCATTACACAGTTTGTGACAAGGCCCAGGAGATAGAAGAAATTGATGAGACCCTACGCGAACTTTCGGAGCAGAGGTTTCCATGACTCGTAGACGACTAGAAATCAGAGATGCCTTTTCAATCCTTCCCCGGTCCCATCCCACTTCATGGAGGCGGAGTATCGTGGAATGAGATTTCAAAACTTATTCTAACATTTGCTGCGTGATAAATTTATTCCAGCGAAAAGAACGCTGCTATGTTAAAAGTGTTCTCATGCGGCTTAGCTGTGCTTTACGAAAAGTCAAGCAACATGATCAGATAACGATTACAGAAAGTCTCGCGCCTATATAAACGACAAGAAAAACATCGAGGGAGCTTCTCAACTTTGCAGGAAATTTTTCCACTCGTCCTTTTTCCGTTCACTCTCATTTTGCCCTATGAAGGTCGATTCAGGTTATGCTTTGTCACCTAAAGGTCAACTATGATAGGAATAGATATTTGCTTTGAGTAGCAGTAGTCGTCAGGAGCAATAAACTCTTTGAGTGACACTCTTGAGTATACCGTGCGGCTGTTTTGAATGTCAATATTGGCTTATTGCTAAACTATCTGACAACTTGCATACAGACTGATGTAATTCATACTGATTTAATTACCTTGAAACTTATAATAATAAATTTTAAGTTACCGTAGGTTCCGACACAGAAAGCCCAACCGACCTAAGTTGTATTTTTTATTTATTCATATTACATCACATTTTTTCCACATACGAGGTAATCACTTCGGAGACTCAAACTGACCTGTTTCTCTCTCAACAGAGACTGAAAACTTCAGCGGCGACCGCTTCAGAATTTCAGAAGTTGAACTTTAGGAAGCAAAATATCACTGAACGGTCAGCAATAAAGTGCAGAAGCGGAAACTAAGCATCTGGTGGAGATAAGAAACAGAAATTAAGCGTAGAAGTGCTCACTGAACACCCTCCAGGGATTTTACAACTTTTAGATTCGAAAATCTAGAATGCTGTGCACGTTGCAGCATCAGCGAACATGTATAGATATCGGCACCATAACTAAGCCAAAAAGGTAGTGGGAGAAGTCATATTGAAACTTGTGAAACGGTTGTAAAGAAAAAGATACGTGACAGCGACTGAAGCACAATAGGGATAACTGACTTGCAAATGATGAGTAAAGCAATACCGAACCAATCAAGGTATAAGTTATCAATCAACCACAGCTGAGTAGGGGGCATACCATGAATTTAGGTGATCGACACCTCACTTCACTGTACAGTGGAGTATGAAAAAAATCACTAGAAAGAAAACATGTTAAACGTTGTGTATAATTTATTGATGATGGAACCAGCATGGAAGTTTCTTCCACAGCTTGTAAGAGAAGTGAAATTAGTGTAAGTTTTGAAGGTCGATTTTCCGTAGAGTGGCACATCGCTCCACGAGACGCATTGTGTTCCGCATTTCCTGCTCAGACATCGTTAGCAGATCACTGTAACCAAAAACCATAAGTTAAAAAACAACAAAGCAGTTGAGTCTAATGTTATCTCAGACTCTAATAGTCGCACATAGCTAAATGGTCTACATATTAGTTGTCAGCAACCACGACCTATCAATCGTTCACAAGCAATGCTGTTTAGAATAGTTGTGTTGCGAGTATGTGCGTTTCTATGAAAACAGTAGTGTTAAGCTCTATTGGAGAATATACCTCTTGACATATCCTCTCTACCATAAAACATTCAATACTAGCTTCATGAGTTCTACTCATTTAAAAGAGAGCGTCTCTTCTGAAGAAATAACATTCCCAACTGGGTTCCAGCGGTTCCATTTTCCTAACGACATCGTGTATCTGCTCCACCCTAAAGATCGAAACACGGTAATCAAGAACAGAGAGGTGCTTCATCCCTGAAGTGGTTGCTGCGTGCCCCCGCATCCCTTCCGAATTTGAGTGCTCCGGTCTAGGAGAACAGGGGTTACGAATTTCCGGCCAAACATAAGACACGAGCCCTGCACGAGTCATATGCGCTTGAGTAATTTGGTCTCTTTCTCAGTGTATCCATCCTGTCACATGTCTCCTTTACGAATTTGAAAGCTCTTGGTCCAACGGAACAGTGATTTCGAGTCAAACACACGCACATACATATACATACACACTTCAGCGAGGTTCAGCAATGAAGAAAATTCATTCATAAAAAGCCACCTGGGAGATTCCGGCATCTGGAAAATTGGAAGAAAACTGCTAGTGCTAGTAAAAGCTCGAGAAAGGTTTTGCATTCCGTCACAGACTGGCTGGAAATTTATGAAGTAGATGTATGCGCCTTACTGTAGAGTTGATAGAACTCGAAGAACTTCAAAAAACTGGCCCCGACGAGATATATTCTGCAGGCCTCCGCAGCGAAAGAGGTTTATTGGAGGGAGTGTCGAAAAAGTGCCTGAGGATTTGTAGCTCGCCCGCGTTTTCGTGCGGCGACGTCGCTCGGGTGAGAGTGAGCCTCCTTTGGGTGAGCGGTTTGAAGTTTGAGAACCCTGGGATTTTTATCGTTCCAAACGATTGTAATCGGCTGATTCATCCACGGATTAACCTCGATCATTTCAGATTACCAAGAAAAATGCCCTACTGGCTCCAACTCATATCATCAAACGATCACTCCATCTCCTCCTGACCTTGCCTTTACTGTTCAAGAGATTGAGTACATCAAAGGCACAGTTCGCGATAATCTTGGGTTATCTACTTTAAAATAGTGATGGAAGTGGCAGTTCAGACTAGTGCCAACATGGAGAAGAAAACGCGAAAATCGGCAAATTCAGAGAAGTACAAGGCTTCTCAAAAAGTGAAATTAAGGGCTGGACAAAAATATTACGGAAAAAGCCGCGTGGAAGAGGTACTGGGACGAGCTGTTCTGACGCCATTGTCTACAGCTGGCTGCGGTACGCTGCCAGCGTGCAATTTATGGATCCCAGTGAGACTGGTACTGGTAATAAAAATTTCTTATGCCTGAAATACACCACAATGGAACATATTTCGACATCTCTATAGTTATTACTGTGCCCCACGTTTCGGAAGTTCCACACTTGGAATCAAGAAACTGTTCTCGTGAGTGCATTTACACCCTTGAGAAAATCGAACGATATACCATGAAAAGAATTCCGCAGATATCTGAATAACTGATAATGATGGTCCTATATACGGATTATATGGGGGATGCGGTACGACGATCCATCTAAAATTCAGTTGTTTTTAACGGATGATCAAATAAATGGGGTTTACTGCTTTGTCGTGGTGAAAGACCACACCTTCACAATTGACTAAATTTGGGCCTTCTGTTGTATTGTTAACTCAAATTGTCTAGCCCAGTACAGCGTCTCTCAGAAATGATCGTTAGGTTGCACGTTGACTGCACAAAATAGCTAATACCCTTCCAGTCCCGCCAGCAACAGCAGACCATAACCTTCAGCACATGCATATTGATTTTTTTGAGCGGTTAGACGGCCCACTGGGATTACTCCACGGTTGTTTCCGCTCTACGTTGCAGTACACAGTCAATTTCTGATTCTCAGCTACCACATGTTTCAAAAAAACCGATTCTCGCCACTTTAAAGGAGCGAATTGCAAGCAGAAGCGTGGACTGAAAGGCGGCGCTCGCTAAGGCGTCCGGCCACTCTTTTCCCGCGTTCTACAACGTTTTTGAACAGAAAGGATTTTTTGATCTCCGCCCCTTGGCTTTTAAGCACAAACCTTCCATAGCCTTCGACCACTTTTCCGCGTTCTATATCGATTTTGAACAGAGTTATGAATTATTTATCTTAGCTCGCCACTTCAAGAGTTTGACAACATTGTCTTGAAGTGTTTGACAACATAGCCTCGAAGTCTAATTCCCCACTCCTTTTTTCGGAACAAATGGCAGTTTCCTGTACACGAAATATGACATAGGACTAACAGGGCATTGCAAATGGTATTCAGTCAAAATCGGTGCATACGCCTTCGATTGGAAGCCTCGAACTTTTGCTGTCTACCTCTGCAATAAATACCCATCAAAAATGCAACTGTTAGACAATAAAAGATGATGTTGTGGAGATGTTCTGAGTGGTGATAGCACCGTTATCAGATATTTTTTATCAATAGACCCTTTTCTTTACGGAGATATCATTTGTTGAGAATTCTAGATTACGGGCGGTCGAATAACTTTTGTCGCAAAGATATCGAGCAAAGAGGACCCTCCATTGAATCACAAACCTTGCTGGGTAGCGGTCGTAATCTAATAGTAGGAAATGAACAAAGTTCTAATCTGCTTATCGTACTGCCCTAATGGGTCTCTATCGCTGCGCTTATCACTCACTTTTGTCACCGTGCTCTACCATCTCGTCTTATCGAATGTAACATACTGAACGTTTGAAGCTACATCGTAGATACCGAAGATGTTAGGTTTTCGATCGGTAGGTGGCACCCTTAGGTCCTTTATCTTCTCTTATCAGTTATCACCAGTTCCTGTCACCGAGTACCTACGATCCCGTCATATCCTGCATCACCTATTTGAATGCTGAGGTTCCACTGACAATACGAAAAGTGTGATACTACCAAATTTCAACGCTCTAGGTCCACGTAAACAGGAGCTGTGAAATTGCTGCCCAAAATTACTATCGCGCACGCCTCGCTCCCTGTGCATGGAGTCCGGTCCTGCCACCCACCATAAGTGTTCCCATCCTGCCCCCTGTACTCCTACCAATTTTGAACGCTTTTGGTCTGTTGGAGCAGGAGTCATGAACTTGCGACCTAAAATTTCTATCGCGCACAACCTGCTCTCTGTGGGTGGAGTCTGCTCATACCACCTGTCCTGAGTGTTCCCATGCTGCCCCTTGTACTCCTGCGAACTTTGAGCTTTCTAGTCCACGGGAACAAGAGTCATGAATTTGCGACCCAAAATTTCTAACGCGCACGCCGCGCTCCCTGTGAATGGAGTCCGGTCCTGCCACCTACCATAGGTGTTTCCATACTGCCCCCCTTACTCCTGCCAAATTTGAACGCTCTAGGTCCACGGGGACAGGAGTTGTGAATTTCCGGTCAGACACACACACCGACACACACACAAACAAACACACACACAAACACACCAACACACCAACAGACACACGTAGCAAATTATATAAAGTAGGATATTATATATTATATATTATTATATATAATATACCAGTCGGCTCGCCCGGCTCACGTCGGGCTCCCAACCTTCCCGTGATATGATCGCCGCCCCGCCTGCACCACCCATCGAATTCGAACGCCAGGAAACACGGGAACAAGAGCTATGAAATCCCACTCGAACCCCGCCCACTAGCCCACTGTGGGCGGGGTCCGGTCCTGCCCCAGCATAAGTGTTCCCATCGCGCCCCCTGCACTCCTACCACATTTGAACGCTTTAGGTCCAAGGAAACAGGAGTTATGATTTTCCAAAATGTTTACATAAGGCATTGCGTTTTCGGATAACGCCCGCCCATCGGGGGTGGGTCTCCCTAGTTCGATCTAACCTACCGATGCATACCTCTAACCACCTTCACACCCCGTTTTGAAACTTTCTGTGATTGAACTTTGATATCGTGGCCCTCCGTATAGCTCATTTCGATGCACGCCACGCCACGATATTATATATTATATATTATATATTATATATTATATATTATATATTATATATTATATATTATATATTATATATTATATATTATATATTATATATTATATATTATATATTATATATTATATATTATATATTATATATTATATATTATATATTATATATTATATATTATATATTATATATTATATATTATATATTATAACAGTTGGCCAGCGCACGATACAGCTCGCGTCTCATGGCTTCTGATAAATTGAAAAATGGAAAGCACCCTTTTCCCACCAAGCTAATAGCGTCATAAGCGTCTATCGAGAGTGCATATTCCTAGCGAACTGCATTTGGCAACCATTTACATTCTTCTATCCATATATTAACCAAGACAATATATAAAACCAAGAAAAAACCTCGAGATCATTCTTTTTTTTTCTCATGTACTCCTTACCTAAACTTCACTGAAACTTCATGGGAATTTATTTGACTTTGGCCATTGATCACCCGTCGAAGTAGGCATTTGATAACATACCAAAAACGACCTTGTTGGCCAAAGTAAATCGACAAAATTTTACACAAAAATCATGACGACCAAGCCCAAATTAGAACTTTCCGCGCAAACACCGACCCCAGTGAACGACGTTCACACCATTGATTTCCCCACCTTGCCGACTACATCTTCGTCAAACTTGAACGCTCCAGCTCCAAAATCATCTAATTACGGAAGCCCCCACCAAGTGAGCGCAGCCTGTACCTGTCACCTACCATTAGCTTTCTCATCTTGCCGACTACGTCTCTGCCACGTTTGAGGGCCCCAGGTCCAAATCAACTATTTTAAGGAAGTTTGTCGACTACATCTCTTCCAAACTTGAGCGCACCAGGTCCAAATAAACTATTTAACGGAAGCCCCCACCCAGTAAGCGTAGCCTGCTCCTGTCACCTACATTATCTTCCCCAACTAACCGACTAGGTCCCTGTCACATTTGAGCGCCCCAGGTCCAAATCACCTATTTTACGGAATTCTTGCCCACTACGTCTCTGCCAAATTTGACAGCCCCAGGTCCAAATGAACTATTTAACGGAAGCCCCCACCCAGTAAGCGTAGCCTGCACCTGTCACCTACATTATCTTTCCCAACTTACCGACTACGTCTCTGCCAAACTGAGCGCTCCAGGTACAAATCAACTAGTTTGCGGAAGCCCCCACCCAGTGAGCACAGCCTGCACCTGTCACCAACATTATCTTTCCCAACTTACCGACTACGTCTCTGCTCGAGCGCCCCACGTCCAAATCAACTATTTTACGGAAGTCTTGCCCACTACGTCCCTGCTAAATTTGACAGCCCCAGGTCCAAATAAACTATTTTACGGTAGTGTGGCCCACTACGCCTCTGCCAAATTTGAGCGCTCCAGGTACAAATCAACTATTTTGCGGAAGCCCCCACCCAGTGAGCGCAGCCTGTAACCTGTCACCTACCATTAGCTTTCTCATCTTGCCGACTACGTCTCTGCCACATTTGAGGGCCCCAGGTCCAAATCAACTATTTTAAGGAAGTTTGTCGACTACATCTCTTCCAAACTTGAGCGCACCAGGTCCAAATAAACTATTTAACGGAAGCCCCCACCCAGTAAGCGTAGCCTGCTCCTGTCACCTACATTATCTTCCCCAACTAACCGACTAGGTCCCTGTCACATTTGAGCGCCCCAGGTCCAAATCACCTATTTTACGGAATTCTTGCCCACTACGTCTCTGCCAAATTTGACAGCCCCAGGTCCAAATGAACTATTTAACGGAAGCCCCCACCCAGTAAGCGTAGCCTGCACCTGTCACCTACATTATCTTTCCCAACTTACCGACTACGTCTCTGCCAAACTGAGCGCTCCAGGTACAAATCAACTAGTTTGCGGAAGCCCCCACCCAGTGAGCACAGCCTGCACCTGTCACCAACATTATCTTTCCCAACTTACCGACTACGTCTCTGCTCGAGCGCCCCACGTCCAAATCAACTATTTTACGGAAGTCTTGCCCACTACGTCCCTGCTAAATTTGACAGCCCCAGGTCCAAATAAACTATTTTACGGTAGTGTGGCCCACTACGCCTCTGCCAAATTTGAGCGCTCCAGGTACAAATCAACTATTTTGCGGAAGCCCCCACCCAGTGAGCGCAGCCTGCACCCGTCACCTACATTATATTTCCCAACTTACCGACTACGTCTCTGCTCGAGCGCCCCCACGTCCAAATCAACTATTTTACGGAAGTCTTGCCCACTACGTCCCTGCTAAATTTGACAGCCCCAGGTCCAAATAAACTATTTTACGGTAGTGTGGCCCACTACGCCTCTGCCAAATTTGAGCGCTCCAGGTACAAATCAACTATTTTGCGGAAGCCCCCACCCAGTGAGCGCAGCCTGTACCTGTCACCTACCATTAGCTTTCTCATCTTGCCGACTACGTCTCTGCCACATTTGAGGGCCCCAGGTCCAAATCAACTATTTTAAGGAAGTTTGTCGACTACATCTCTTCCAAACTTGAGCGCACCAGGTCCAAATAAACTATTTAACGGAAGCCCCCACCCAGTAAGCGTAGCCTGCTCCTGTCACCTACATTATCTTCCCCAACTAACCGACTAGGTCCCTGTCACATTTGAGCGCCCCAGGTCCAAATCACCTATTTTACGGAATTCTTGCCCACTACGTCTCTGCCAAATTTGACAGCCCCAGGTCCAAATGAACTATTTAACGGAAGCCCCCACCCAGTAAGCGTAGCCTGCACCTGTCACCTACATTATCTTTCCCAACTTACCGACTACGTCTCTGCCAAACTGAGCGCTCCAGGTACAAATCAACTAGTTTGCGGAAGCCCCCACCCCAGTGAGCACAGCCTGCACCTGTCACCAACATTATCTTTCCCAACTTACCGACTACGTCTCTGCTCGAGCGCCCCACGTCCAAATCAACTATTTTACGGAAGTCTTGCCCACTACGTCCCTGCTAAATTTGACAGCCCCAGGTCCAAATAAACTATTTTACGGTAGTGTGGCCCACTACGCCTCTGCCAAATTTGAGCGCTCCAGGTACAAATCAACTATTTTGCGGAAGCCCCCACCCAGTGAGCGCAGCCTGCACCCGTCACCTACATTATATTTCCCAACTTACCGACTACGTCTCTGCTCGAGCGCCCCACGTCAAATCAACTATTTTACGGAAGTCTTGACCACTACGTCTCTGCTAAATTTGACAGCCCCAGGTCCAAATAAACTATTTTACGGAAGTGTGGCCCACTACGTCTCTGCCAAATTTGAGCGCTCCAGGTCCAAATAAACTATTTTACGGAAGCCCCACCCAGTAAACGTAGCCTGCACCTGTCACCTACATTATCTCTCCCAACTTGCCGACTACGTCTGCCAAAATTGAGCGCCCCAGGTCCAAATCAACTATTTTACGGAAGTCTTGCCCACTACGTCTCACCCAAACTTGAGCGCCCCAGGTCCAAATAAACTATTTTACGGAAGCCCGTACCCAGTGAGCGCTGCCTGCACCTGTCACCTACCATTAGATTCCCATCTTGCCGACTACGTCTCTGCCAAATTTGACAGCTCCAGGTCCAAATGAACTATTTAACGGAAGCCCCCACCCAGTAAGCGTAGCCTGCACCTGTCACCTACCATTAGCTTTCCCATTTTGCCCACTACGTCTCTGCCGAATTTGACAGCCCCAGGTCCAAATAAATTATTTTACGGAAGCCCGTACCCAGTGAGCGCAGCCTGCACCCGTCACCTACATTATATTTCCCAACTTACCGACTACGTCTCTGCCAAATTTGAGAGCCCCAGGTCCAAATAAACTATTTTACGGAAGCCCCCATCATTAGCTTCCCCGTCTTGCCGACTACGTCTCTGCCAAATTTGAGCGCCGTAGGTCCAAATCACCTATTTTGCGGAAGCCCCCACATATCATAAGCTCTCCCGTCTTGCCGACTACGTCTCTGCCAAATTTGAGCGCTCCAGGTACAAATCAACTATTTTGCGGAAGCCCCCACCCAGTGAGCGCAGCCTGCACCTGTCACCTACATTATATTTCCCAACTTACCGACTACGTCTCTGCTCGAGCACCCCACGTCAAATCAACTATTTTACGGAAGTCTTGCCCACTACGTCTCTGCTAAATTTGACAGCCCCAGGTCCAAATAAACTATTTTACGGAAGTGTGGCCCACTACGTCTCTGCCAAATTTGAGCGCTCCAGGTCCAAATAAACTATTTTACGGAAGCCCCCACCCAGTAAACGTAGCCTGCACCTGTCACCTACATTATCTCTCCCAACTTGCCGACTACGTCTGCCAAAATTGAGCGCCCCAGGTCCAAATCAACTATTTTACGGAAGTCTTGCCCACTACGTCTCACCCAAACTTGAGCGCCCCAGGTCCAAATAAAACTATTTTACGGAAGCCCGTACCCAGTGAGCGCTGCCTGCACCTGTCACCTACCATTAGATTCCCATCTTGCCGACTACGTCTCTGCCAAATTTGACAGCTCCAGGTCCAAATGAACTATTTAACGGAAGCCCCCACCCAGTAAGCGTAGCCTGCACCTGTCACCTACCATTAGCTTTCCCATTTTGCCCACTACGTCTCTGCCGAATTTGACAGCCCCAGGTCCAAATAAACTATTTTACGGAAGCCCGTACCCAGTGAGCGCAGCCTGCACCCGTCACCTACATTATATTTCCCAACTTACCGACTACGTCTCTGCCAAATTTGAGAGCCCCAGGTCCAAATAAACTATTTTACGGAAGTCCCCATCATTAGCTTCCCCGTCTTGCCGACTACGTCTCTGCCAAATTTGAGCGCCGTAGGTCCAAATCACCTATTTTGCGGAAGCCCCCACATATCATAAGCTCTCCCGTCTTGCCGACTACGTCTCTGCCAAATTTGAGCGCTCCAGGTACAAATCAACTATTTTGCGGAAGCCCCCACCCAGTGAGCGCAGCCTGCACCTTGCAGAAGCCCCCACCCAGTGAACGCAGCCTGCACCTGTCACCTACCATTAGCTTTCCCATGTTGCCGACTAGGTCTCTGTCACATTTGAGCGCCCCAGGTCCAAATAACCTATTTTACGGAAGTGTGGCCCACTACTTCTCTGCCAAACTTGAGCGCCACAGGTCCAAATCAACTATTTTACGAAAGTCTTGCCGACTACGTCTCTGCCAAATTTGAGCGCTCCAGGTACAAATCAACTATTTTGCGGAAGCCCCCACCCAGTGAGCGCAGCCTGCACCTTGCAGAAGCCCCCACCCAGTGAACGCAGCCTGTACCTGTCACCTACCATTAGCTTTCTCATCTTGCCGACTACGTCTCTGCCACGTTTGAGGGCCCCAGGTCCAAATCAACTATTTTAAGGAAGTTTGTCGACTACATCTCTTCCAAACTTGAGCGCACCAGGTCCAAATAAACTATTTAACGGAAGCCCCCACCCAGTAAGCGTAGCCTGCTCGTGTCACCTACATTATCTTCCCCAACTAACCGACTAGGTCCCTGTCACATTTGAGCGCCCCAGGTCCAAATCACCTATTTTACGGAATTCTTGCCCACTACGTCTCTGCCAAATTTGACAGCCCCAGGTCCAAATGAACTATTTAACGGAAGCCCCCACCCAGTAAGCGTAGCCTGCACCTGTCACCTACATTATCTTTCCCAACTTACCGACTACGTCTCTGCCAAACTGAGCGCTCCAGGTACAAATCAACTAGTTTGCGGAAGCCCCCACCCAGTGAGCACAGCCTGCACCTGTCACCAACATTATCTTTCCCAACTTACCGACTACGTCTCTGCTCGAGCGCCCCACGTCCAAATCAACTATTTTACGGAAGTCTTGCCCACTACGTCCCTGCTAAATTTGACAGCCCCAGGTCCAAATAAACTATTTTACGGTAGTGTGGCCCACTACGCCTCTGCCAAATTTGAGCGCTCCAGGTACAAATCAACTATTTTGCGGAAGCCCCCACCCAGTGAGCGCAGCCTGTACCTGTCACCTACCATTAGCTTTCTCATCTTGCCGACTACGTCTCTGCCACATTTGAGGGCCCCAGGTCCAAATCAACTATTTTAAGGAAGTTTGTCGACTACATCTCTTCCAAACTTGAGCGCACCAGGTCCAAATAAACTATTTAACGGAAGCCCCCACCCAGTAAGCGTAGCCTGCTCCTGTCACCTACATTATCTTCCCCAACTAACCGACTAGGTCCCTGTCACATTTGAGCGCCCCAGGTCCAAATCACCTATTTTACGGAATTCTTGCCCACTACGTCTCTGCCAAATTTGACAGCCCCAGGTCCAAATGAACTATTTAACGGAAGCCCCCACCCAGTAAGCGTAGCCTGCACCTGTCACCTACATTATCTTTCCCAACTTACCGACTACGTCTCTGCCAAACTGAGCGCTCCAGGTACAAATCAACTAGTTTGCGGAAGCCCCCACCCAGTGAGCACAGCCTGCACCTGTCACCAACATTATCTTTCCCAACTTACCGACTACGTCTCTGCTCGAGCGCCCCACGTCCAAATCAACTATTTTACGGAAGTCTTGCCCACTACGTCCCTGCTAAATTTGACAGCCCCAGGTCCAAATAAACTATTTTACGGTAGTGTGGCCCACTACGCCTCTGCCAAATTTGAGCGCTCCAGGTACAAATCAACTATTTTGCGGAAGCCCCCACCCAGTGAGCGCAGCCTGCACCCGTCACCTACATTATATTTCCCAACTTACCGACTACGTCTCTGCTCGAGCGCCCCACGTCAAATCAACTATTTTACGGAAGTCTTGACCACTACGTCTCTGCTAAATTTGACAGCCCCAGGTCCAAATAAACTATTTTACGGAAGTGTGGCCCACTACGTCTCTGCCAAATTTGAGCGCTCCAGGTCCAAATAAACTATTTTACGGAAGCCCCCACCCAGTAAACGTAGCCTGCACCTGTCACCTACATTATCTCTCCCAACTTGCCGACTACGTCTGCCAAAATTGAGCGCCCCAGGTCCAAATCAACTATTTTACGGAAGTCTTGCCCACTACGTCTCACCCAAACTTGAGCGCCCCAGGTCCAAATAAACTATTTTACGGAAGCCCGTACCCAGTGAGCGCTGCCTGCACCTGTCACCTACCATTAGATTCCCATCTTGCCGACTACGTCTCTGCCAAATTTGACAGCCCCAGGTCCAAATAAATTATTTTACGGAAGCCCGTACCCAGTGAGCGCAGCCTGCACCCGTCACCTACATTATATTTCCCAACTTACCGACTACGTCTCTGCCAAATTTGAGAGCCCCAGGTCCAAATAAACTATTTTACGGAAGCCCCCATCATTAGCTTCCCCGTCTTGCCGACTACGTCTCTGCCAAATTTGAGCGCCGTAGGTCCAAATCACCTATTTTGCGGAAGCCCCCACATATCATAAGCTCTCCCGTCTTGCCGACTACGTCTCTGCCAAATTTGAGCGCTCCAGGTACAAATCAACTATTTTGCGGAAGCCCCCACCCAGTGAGCGCAGCCTGCACCTGTCACCTACATTATATTTCCCAACTTACCGACTACGTCTCTGCTCGAGCACCCCACGTCAAATCAACTATTTTACGGAAGTCTTGCCCACTACGTCTCTGCTAAATTTGACAGCCCCAGGTCCAAATAAACTATTTTACGGAAGTGTGGCCCACTACGTCTCTGCCAAATTTGAGCGCTCCAGGTCCAAATAAACTATTTTACGGAAGCCCCCACCCAGTAAACGTAGCCTGCACCTGTCACCTACATTATCTCTCCCAACTTGCCGACTACGTCTGCCAAAATTGAGCGCCCCAGGTCCAAATCAACTATTTTACGGAAGTCTTGCCCACTACGTCTCACCCAAACTTGAGCGCCCCAGGTCCAAATAAACTATTTTACGGAAGCCCGTACCCAGTGAGCGCTGCCTGCACCTGTCACCTACCATTAGATTCCCATCTTGCCGACTACGTCTCTGCCAAATTTGACAGCTCCAGGTCCAAATGAACTATTTAACGGAAGCCCCCACCCAGTAAGCGTAGCCTGCACCTGTCACCTACCATTAGCTTTCCCATTTTGCCCACTACGTCTCTGCCGAATTTGACAGCCCCAGGTCCAAATAAACTATTTTACGGAAGCCCGTACCCAGTGAGCGCAGCCTGCACCCGTCACCTACATTATATTTCCCAACTTACCGACTACGTCTCTGCCAAATTTGAGAGCCCCAGGTCCAAATAAACTATTTTACGGAAGCCCCCATCATTAGCTTCCCCGTCTTGCCGACTACGTCTCTGCCAAATTTGAGCGCCGTAGGTCCAAATCACCTATTTTGCGGAAGCCCCCACATATCATAAGCTCTCCCGTCTTGCCGACTACGTCTCTGCCAAATTTGAGCGCTCCAGGTACAAATCAACTATTTTGCGGAAGCCCCCACCCAGTGAGCGCAGCCTGCACCTTGCAGAAGCCCCCACCCAGTGAACGCAGCCTGCACCTGTCACCTACCATTAGCTTTCCCATGTTGCCGACTAGGTCTCTGTCACATTTGAGCGCCCCAGGTCCAAATAACCTATTTTACGGAAGTGTGGCCCACTACTTCTCTGCCAAACTTGAGCGCCACAGGTCCAAATCAACTATTTTACGAAAGTCTTGCCGACTACGTCTCTGCCCAATTTGAGAGCCCCACGTCCAAATAAACTATATTGCGGAAGCCCCCACCCAGTGAACGCAGCCTGCACCTGTCACCTACCATTAGCTTTCCCATGTTGCCGACTAGGTCTCTGTCACATTTGAGCGCCCCAGGTCCAAATCAACTATTTTACGGAAGTCTTGCCCACTACGTCTCTGCCAAACATGAGCGCCCCATGTCCAAATAAACTATTTTACGGAAGTCTTGCCCAATACGTCTCTGCCAAACATGAGCGCCCCATGTCCAAATAAACTATTTTACGGAAGTCTTGCCCACTACGTCTCTGCCAAACTTGAGCGCCCCAGGTCCAAATAAACTATTTTACGGAAGCCCGTACCCAATGAGCGCAGCCTGCACCTGTCACCTAGCCGACTAGGTCTCTGTCACATTTGAGCGGACCAGGTCCAAATCATCTATTTTACAAAAGTCTTGCCGACTAGGTCCCTGTCACATTTGAGCGCCCCAGGTCCAAATAAACTATTTTACGGAAGCCCGTACCCAGTGAGCGCAGCCTGCACCTGTCACCTACCATTAGATTTCCCATGTTGCCGACTACGTCTCTGCCAAATTTGAGCGCTCCAGGTACAAATCAACTATTTTGCGGAAGCCCCCACCCAGTGAGCGCAGCCTGCACCCGTCACCTACATTATCTTTCCCAACTTGCCGACTACGTCTGCCAAAATTGAGCGCCCCAGGTCCAAATCAACTATTTTACGGAAGTCTTGCCCACTACGTCTCTGCCAAACATGAGCGCCCCAGATCCAAATAAACTATTTTACGGAAGCCCGTACCCAATGAGCGCAGCCTGCACCTGTCACCTAGCCGACTAGGTCTCTGTCACATTTGAGCGGACCAGGTCCAAATCATCTATTTTACGAAAGTCTTGCCGAATACGTCTCTGCCAAATTTGAGAGCCCCAGGTCCAAAAAACTATTTTCCGGAAGCCCCCACCCAGTGAGCGCAGCCTGCACCCGTCACCTACATTATTTTTCCCAACTTGCCGACTAGGTCCCTGTCACATTTGAGCGCCCCAGGTCCAAATGAACTATTTAACGGAAGCCCCCACCCAGTAAGCGTAGCCTGCACCCGTCACCTACATTATTTTTCCCAACTTACCGACTACGTCTCTGCCAAATTTGAGAGCCCCAGGTGCAAATAAACTATTTTACGGAAGCCCTCATCATTAGCTTTCCCGTCTTGCCGACTAAGTTTCTGCCAAATTTGAGCGCTCCAGGTACAAATCAGCTATTTTACGGAAGTGTGGCCCACTACGTCTCTGCTAAATTTGACAGCCCCAGGTCCAAATAAACTATTTTACGGAAGCCCGTACCCAGTGAGCGCAGCCTGCACCTGTCACCTACCATTAGATTTCCCATGTTGCCGACTACGTCTCTGCCAAATTTGAGAGCCCCAGGTCCAAATCAACTATTTTGCGGAAGCCCCACCCAGTGAGCGCAGCCTGCACCTGTCACCTACCATTAGCTTTCCCATGTTGCCGACTAGGTCTCTGTCACATTTGAGCGCCCCAGGTCCAAATGAACTATTTAACGGAAGCCCCCATCCAGTAAGCGTAGCCTGCACCTGTCACCTACATTATCTCTCCCAACTTACCGACTACGTCTCTGCCAAATTTGAGCGCTCCAGGTACAAATCAACTATTTTGCGGAAGTCTTGCCCACTACGTCTCTGCCAAACTTGAGCGCCCCAGGTCCAAATAAACTATTTTACGGAAGCCCTCATCATTAGCTTTCCCGTCTTGCCCACTACGTCTCTGCCAAACTTGAGCGCCACAGGTCCAAATCAACTATTTTACGGAAGCCCCCACCCAGTGAGCGCAGCCTGCACCTGTCACCTACATTATCTTTCCCAACTTGCCGACTACGTCTCTGCCAAATTTGGGCGCTCCAGGTACAAATCAACCATTTTACGGGAGCCCCCACCCAGTGAGCGCAGCCTGCACCTGTCAGCTAACATTAGCTTTGCCATCTTGCCGACTACGTCTCTGCAAAATGAAGTTGTAGAATCACGTTCGATTCTACAAATGTATCCTACTTATCTAATCGGCTAAGTGTGTGTGCGTATGTGTATGTGTATGTGTATGTGTATATGTGTGTGCGTGTGTGTGCGTGTGCATGTGTCTGTCTGTCTGTCTGTCTGTCTGCGGGTGTCTGTCTGTCTATCTGTGTGTGTGTCTGTCTGTGTGTCTGTCTGTCTGTCTGTCTGTCTGTCTGTGTGTGTTTGCGCGTCTGTCTGTGTGTCTGCGTGTCTAGGTGTGTCTGTGGGTGTGCGCGCGACCGGTCTGACCGGAAATACGTAGCACCCGTCTCCGTGGACCTAAAGCGTTCACGTTCGGTAGGAAAACAAACGCAAGATGGGACCACTTATGGTGGGTGGCAAGACCAGAGTCCACCAACCTTTAGCGGGGTTTGCGCGAAATTTTCAATCAAGCCTTAAGGCAGATTAAATTTTCGAGCGGAATTTCCGAACTGCTGTTCCTCTGGACCTGGAGCATTGAAGTTCGAAAGTCATGCAAATGGCGGGATGAGGACGCTGAAGAAATATGCTATGAAGTGATATTAACTGAAAAGACTGATAACGAGCCTTAAAGAGTGGTTCCAGTGGGTCTGTAACGCCTTTTCTGTTGTAAAGGGACCCTGACACCTTGACAGAGGATGTAGGATGTGTGAAGATCATGGGTATTTGCTGACGGGAATCGTTAACAATTGACAACTTGCCTTAGAGGGCTAGGGCCACTGCATCTGCAACACCCTTTGTATTACCAGTGGAGCCTTTTGGCTTTATCCGATGATGTGATATGTGAAGGGGCTACACATGATCAAAAACATGACTAATAGCCAATTATATTGGCTGGTACGGAGCTGTATAAAAAGGCAAAAGTCTGCAGCTTTCGGGTTAACAATAGAACCCGGGCATTTCGGTGAGATCGAAGGCGGTTTGTGCCAGTTAATGATGACAAGTGATACGGGCTTACAGTAAACATCAGAGAAATAAGGTCGCTAGAATGTGGAAGAATAAGAAGTGAAATCCCGAAATTCCTGTTTCACTAAAGCTATATATAACGTGGTAGTGTAAAGGGTTGTTTTTAACATCAAGTATCTCGAATACTGCTGCATTTCTGACGAACACTTCCGAGAATAATGGAGTCAAGGTCTAGAAGGGGTAGATCAGGAAAGTATTCTAGCGAGAGTGAGCGTCTGCGAATCAGGCGACAGTGAGAAATATCCCAAGAAAGGGCCGCTCGCCTGGAAGCCGATGCGGCGCGCTATGAACAAACGCGAGAAAATAAGACTTTGGATGAACGAAATGCGAGGTTGCGCGACAACGCTGACCGGCAGATGCGCAGACGCCAGCATCAGTCTCTTGAGGAACGGACTCTGCGGCTGCTGGAAATTCTCAAAGGAAAAAAGAAAGACGTGAGTTGGAGACCAGCGAGGAGAGAGTGGCTATATTGGTAGAAAATTTACAGCGTCTGCAGAGAAGACCAGAGTCGGAAAACGCTAAGGAGCGCTAGGCAAGACTTCAAAAAACGGTCGACGTCAGGGAAGAAGATTGGAGTCGGAAGGGGTAGGGCCTGGCAACATCCGCATGGTTCTTGAAGAAAGCTCTCTGAGGGGGTTAGCACGACGGCTGTGCGATCTTTCCACGGCAAATGATGTGGCAGTGATATACGTTGGTGAAGACAACGACGTAACCGCAAGCAGAAGCCTTGCAGTCCACTGGCGTAGTGCAACAGGAGAGCAGTTCAGAAACATCAGCGATATCGATAAAGTCTGTGATCCGCTGACTTGTCCTCTTTTGTTTCCTACCGGTGAAGGCGGTTGAGAACCTGGCTTGAGAAACATAGAAGGGACACGCATTGCGCAGAAGGAATACTACGCGTATTTATTTTCCACACGCAATTCTTTTAACTCTATCCTACACGGTGGAAAGTTGTGTCAGCAGTTTGCAGTCGACGGACGCGTATGTGAAAATTGAACAGAATCGTTTCACTTTTCAGAGAAGAAACCAGCTTATCCTTCGTCGGGACACCTTCAGAGGTTTATAAGACTACTTAGCGGAAGCCGACAGCTCTGGACCACCCGGAAATTGCGTCGTGTTGTCTTCATCACACCCAGGCAGCCCAAGAGCGATGCAACAGGCGTACCAGGACGCTATGGCCATTGTGGCACGATAAGGTAGGCCGAAGTTCTTCTTGACAATGACGTCTGACCCAAATTTGAAAGAGCTACGGAAGAATCTCTATTATGGCCAGTCGTCATCGGATCGTCCCGATTCAGTAGCGTGTGTATTCAACGTAAAGTTGCAGGAGCTTTGTACCGACTTATTTAAGAAGGATATCTTGGGTGAGGTGGAAGCACAACACATGGCCACATGCTTCTCATCATGATAGAGAATTGGAGAGTGCGTACTGCAGAAGACGTAGATAAGACTGTTAGCGCGGAAAGCCCGAACAAGGAAGCGGAACCGGAGTTTAACGCCGCTGTTACCGCCTACACGATCCACCGACAAAGCGGCGCTATGGATCCCCGTTCCCCGTGTATGCAAAACGGTTCGTCTTTGAAACTATTCCCCAAAGAGATACGCGACGGGACGACTCTCGATGTTGACGGCGAACCGAATTACCGGCGTCGAAATCTCTTTCCTACAGAGATACAGGGCATTCCTTACGCTGGCGAATGAGTAGTACCGTTTAACCCATACATTCTTCTTAAATGTGATTGTCAGTCAACTTGGAAATTTGCGGCATGATTTCGGCAGTCAAATACCTCTATAAGTACATACAGGGTGTCCCAAAATTATTTGCGCCGATTTAAAGCAATATATTTGAAAGTTCTCAACTGCGAAAGACGATGGAATTTCTATGCACGCTAGCTAACACTATGTGCTACAACATGTTAAAGTCGCATTTCAAAATATCCCCCGTGAGCGCGAATAGAAGTCAAAGTTTGCTTTCGACTTGATCGCATGTGGCGCGCAGGTATCCTTCTTCATTTCTATCCAGCCGTACTCCAGCTTTTATATTCTAGGACTCCAAACTGGGGCTGCAAACTCGACAGGTCCTCTTCTAATCAGGGACCATTCGTGGGATTTAAGAGAGTCAAGTTCTGGAAAATAGGATGACCATTCCTCTTCACCAATGAAGTCGGGCAGCTGTCGTCGGCACCACTCGCGGGCAAGCTTGGCTCTGTGGGCTGGAGTAGCGTCCCGCTAGAAGGACTACGAGATGTTTCAGAAAACGTAGTCGGATCAGTGTTTCATTTACTTCCATCAGTACGCCGTTTGAGTACTGGTCTTGGTCAATTTTCATGCCTGCACCAAAGAAACCACGAGCGGCTTACCCTTGCCAGTGATTTCCTCGAAAAACATCATTTTACTGTTCTGATAACAACCTTTTTGTGAGATATTACACGCTGGATGTTTCTTTCCGGAACGCGAACGTTTTGGTTGTTGAGGGATGGTTTTATCGTAAAAAATTTTTTGAACAGAGAAAACGACGAAGGGTTGCGTGTCATCACTCAAGTGGGTTTGCGACTTTTTGCATTTTTTGGCCCTGCAGAATCTGTTGAGATCGGGATTGGAGCACACGATAGGAATGGTAGTGAGGCTTCTGCATGATATTCTTCCATCGCGATAACTCCTGTAAGCCGTGCCCGTTGACTTCCTTTTGATGGCTCACCCAGGATCCCGACCGATTGGCAGACGAACCATTTTAATAGTCCTATCTTCAGAAACATTCTATCTTTCTACCTTTCCTGGTTTGTCTCTGATTCAATCTTCTTTCCTATATCGATTAATAGCCTCCTTTACGGTTATTAGAAAAATCCCAAAAAAATTTATAACGCCATCCACTTCTCGCGCGTCAATGATTGCAAGTGGCATTGAATGAGCCTCCTCCATCTGAAAGATAATGGGAGTTCCACATCAGCAACCATGCATATTGCAAGGAAACCTTCTTATGCAACTAATTAATAACAGGTAACGTGAATTTGATGGATTATTTCTACCTTAAAAATTACTGAACTTTGGCGCTAATAATTTTGGGACACCCTGTATATAAGGGACCGGATCATGCCCATATAAGCATCGAAAACGAACCGACCACGGACGACAACCGGAACGTCGATGAAATTAAGCAACACCTCAACGCCCGCTATGTGTGCGCCCCTCAAAGCATGTACCGAATTTTTGTTACCATATGCAGGGCAGGTCACACGCGGTGTTCAGGTTGGCTGTCCATCTGCCCGAATTTCGAAGTGTGCAGTTTGTGCAAGGGCAAGAGCAATAGTATCTAGCACATGCTCAACGGACCTTTACGATAGCTTTCTTCGAGCTGCACAGGCTGTGTAACGAGATGCACGAACATGAACTCGCAAATGACTTTACAATCGATCCTCGGAACATCTATTACCATCAAATGCCAGAGCATTTCACATTCGACCCTCGGCACGGATTTGCGCCGAGGAGGCGATGACGTACTCAAATTGGCAGAATGTATACAGTGTCGACTAAGGATACTCCTACTCGACGCAAAAGAAAAAAACGTCTTCTGAAGACTTACGAACTGTTGATTGGGTTACCCACGATTAATTCACCGATGCAGCGAAGGTTGCTGGATTTTTAGACGATGACAGGTACTACCGACAGAGTCTACAAGAAGTAGCTCGCTACCAGTCCGCAGCGGCGATGAGATGCTTTTTCGTCTGCCTGCTCTGCTTCTGCCAGATAGTGCAGGCACAAGATCTGTGGGTCAGAATTCTCTGATGTGATGTTCGACGACTACGTGTATCAGGGATTTGACGGTGAATTTGCTGTCACTTCAGCATATCGCTGATGTTTCTGAATTGCTCTCCTGTTGCACTGCGCCAGTGGACTGCAAGGCTTCTGCTTGCGGTTACGTCGTTGTCTTCACCAACGTATATCACTGCCACATCATTTGCAGTGGGAAGATCGCACAGCCGTCGTGCTAAGCCCCTCAGAGTGCTTTCTTCAAAAACCATGCGAATGTTAGCAGGCCCTACCCCTTCCGACTCCAATCTTCTTCCCTGACGTCGACCGTTTTTTGAAGTCTTGCCTAGCGCTCCTTAGCGTTTTCCGACTCTGGTCTTCTCTGCAGACGCTGTAAATTTCCTGCCAATATAGCCACTCTCTCTGCCTTGAGGCTTGACTGAAAATTTTCGCGCAAAACCCGCTAAAGGTTGGTGGACTCTGGTCTTGCCACCCACCATAAGTGGTCCCATCTTGCGTTTGTTTTCCTACCGAACGTGAACGCTTTGGGTCCACGGAGACGGGTGCTACGTATTTCCGGTCAGACCGGTCGCGCGCACACCCACAGACACACCTAGACACGCAGACACACAGACAGACACGCAAACACACACAGACAGACAGAGACACACAGACAGACACACAGACAGACAGACACACAGACAGAGAGACACACACACAGATAGACAGACAGACAGACACAGACAGACAGACAGACAGACAGACAGACAGACACACGCACACGCACAGACAGACAGACAGACACAGACAGACAGACAGACAGACAGACAGACATACATACATACATACATACATACATACATACATACATACATACATACATACATACATACATACATACATACATACATACATACAGACATACAGACAGACACATGCACACGCACACACGCACACACGCACACACACACATACGCATACACATACACATACACATACACATGCACACACGCACACACAGCCGATTAGATAAGTAGGATACATATGTAGAATTGAACGTGATTCTACAACTTCCAAATTATTAAACAGAATGGAACGTGATTCTGTCTTTCGAATAATTAAATATTGGGTTGTAACATAAGTTCGTAGAGTTTTGTGTTAGGGTCCTTTTACAACGACTCGCTTCGTTTTTTCGTGAAGTGTATATATTCATTCGAAAGAGCTCTTTCTCCTCTATAAACGGTGATATTCGTTTTTTTGGATAATCTAGTTGTACGTCTTTTTTCTGGCTCAGAATTGGAATATCCAGGAGGAGAAAATCAGCATTTTCGACATATGCTTTTCATCGAGGTCAATAAGCAGCCGAAGCCGCTCGGGACATATGCAGTGTGTGCGAGGAAGGTGTTCTAGGTGTGTCTCTGGGTAGTCCCAGGAGAGACACCGAAGCCGAGAGTCAAACAAAACCTTCACTCAAAAAAGGTCATGATTTGCGCTTGGTGAGACTGGAAAGGCATGGTGCACTGGGAGATGCTCGAACGAAACGCTACTGTCAACAAGGAGGTCTACATTGCCCAGCTAAACCGTGTTAGTGAGGCTACTCGGCTGAAAAGACCCGATAGACAAGGTCAAGTCATCTTGCTCGACGACAACGCCAGGCCCCATAATGCCTAAGTCGTCAAAACAGCACTCCAAAAGCTTGAATGAGTGGTTCTTCAGCATCCACCGTACTCTCCGGATCTTGCACCTACCGACTACCACCTTTCCGCTCTCTGTCAAACCAAAGGAGCAGTGTTACCTTCGATGGCGAAGAGGTCCTTAAAAACTGGCTTAACAACTTCTTCAACACCAGACCGGCCGATTTTTGGCGAAACGGCATCAACAAGTTGGTCGAGAGATCGGAAGAGGTCGCAAACAGTAATAGGAGGATTCATCATTGATTGATTTGTTATTATAATTATTGTTTTTTGTTAAAATAAATCTCTGCGAAAAAACTCTACGAACTTATGTTACAACCCAATAGAATCGAACGTGGCTCTATTAGCAGGTTCCATATTTCACTAAAACAAAGCAATCACTAAGAACATGTCGCTTCATTTCCATAAAAGACCAATTATGTCCAGCGCAACGACGCTCAAAACTTGACAATTCGCTATAGGGAGTATACAGCCAATGTAGACTACCCCGCATTAGAGGAAGATACCTACAAGCAATGTAGGTCTGCGATAGCGCTGCTGGAGAGCGGCATAAGACAAATAATTCTAAGCACCGAAAAACTCCAGAAACTCTATGGTGAGATCAGAGAGGAGAATCAAACCTGTAAAAATAAGGCAGATAGGAAGGATATAATGTTCGAAATAGAGCAGGTAGAAGAAGTTTTAAATCTTTACACTATATTGGCTGATGCGGACGAGCTCGGCTTTATGTTGACTGCGCGCCTTGACGAAGCAAGCAATTGCGCGAGAGACATATCAGACGTTAAATTAGGATATACAACGCAGAAAGCGCGAAAGCTACAAGAACTGCCTTAGTAGCAGAGGACCACCGCTCGCAAATGAACCTGGACGAGGGTTTTGAGCAAGGATTAAGCAGCCATTTAGGAATCCCTCAGTAAACAACGCAGAAGAGTTTCTGAGCGGTTTCTGAGCGCGAGCACCCGCCGAGAGGCTGCCGCTCAGTCAGACCACCTCAGGTGTCTCTGTCCACATTCTACGGGGACGCTGAAGACTTCCCAGAGTTCTGGGCGGTCTTTGAAACTCTGGTTCATGAAAGCGACGGGCTCGACGTCATGCAAAAAAATTTTCTTTTAAAGGTAAGCTCAATGGGGAAAGCCTAGAAATCCATAAAAGGGATAAGACTAGTGCCAGAAAATTATAACTGGCTAGTTCAGACTCTTCAGAGTAATTATAGTAGCCTTCCCGTGAATAGGACCCAAATAGTCCAAAAGTTGGTAAATTTGAGGTCAGGTGGGATTTCGGCAGAAAGTTGCTTGACAAATTTTGACCAAAGAGAAGTTCTGGCCCACTAAATGATATCATCAGACCAAGACGTAAGAAAAATCTGTGATCCAATAAGGTGCGAAACTATATTGTCGAAATTTCCTCAGAATGTCGTAAAGCCAGTTCTGATACAGGGGCGATCTCAAGATAGCCTCAGAACGGAAGACTTGATGGCTCAATTAAAGGGTGAGATTGCCGCTAAGCAATACTTTGAGGGCAGGATAGGTCGTGTCATAAGCAATAGCTCCATCAAAGGGCATAATATGGCAAATAACTCGATTGCAGATAAGTGCATCTTTTGCCATAGGAGCAATCACTCATCGTTTTCATGTCGAACCGTTACGGATCAAAGTCGTCGCCGAAGCTCTTAAATAATGAGAACAGATGCTGGAAGTGCTGTTCTTCAAGCCATAACAGCTCTGACTGCCAAAGAGTAGATTGCTACCGATGTGGTCAAAAACACCACACATCGTTATGCGTCAAAAACAACGATAACGTGAGAACGGGGCAGACCTATTCCAAAAACCAACGAAATTTGATTGTGGATGGTAATACCCGTAATACTATGCAATGGAACACAGAGCTGAGCCATTCACAACTCAATCCAACCAGCATATTCGCGCTAGTAATGGTCAAGGTAACCAGGATGGGCTCAAAAAGAGCGGGAACTTATCTAGTACCCATACTCATGTGGGGAAGGGAATCGAATCAACCTTAACTGCAGAACAACGCTGCAAAACATCTCAGCTTGTCCCAATGACTGCCGAAGGAAACTTTTGCAACTACAGAAGACAGAAGTGCGAAAGAGTACTCTTCCTTTTCGGCTCTGGGGCCAAAAAGACAGTCATAGAGAAGGGAGTTGCCGAACGGTTCGATCTCCCTAAGTCTACAACCAAAACATGCACAATGTCGGGTATTGGTGGACATACTGACATTTCAAAGTCATTTAGTGGCTGCAAAAGTAGGTACTGCGTTTGGAGAAGAACTCGATTTGATGATTCAAACGAAATCAAAGCTTACGTACGGATTTCCTAGCGTCAAGCTGACTAGTACGGATACTGAATTGAAAGAAAACAATATCTTCTTGGCACACTCGAGGCTCAGAGGGGAACATCAACACCCCACATCTTAGTAGGTCTAGACCTTTATCATGGACTTGTATTGAGTCTAAATTCTACGACAAAACCTCCTTCAGGCCTTCATGTTGCGAAGGCTATGTTTGGGTCTACTTTGTACGGTAAACGGTTACTTGAAGACGAAGCTACCGAACCCAAGACATTCTACGAGATGACAGCTATTATGAACACCTATTATCCCTGCCTGTCGTTCGTTAATGATGTTACAGCAGAAAATATGTTCACCAAGTAAAAGTATGCTAAGAAAACCCCTTTCAGAATATTGTGAAGATTTTGTGGAAAAAAGACCGAAAGTTTCTAGGGGTTCAAGGCGCAATGGGGGCAGGTATCGACTTTGTCTTTGCGATATAGAACCACCTTTACTAAACCAAACGAGTATCAGTGAATCGTTCAATCCGATTAGGCCACCGAAGAACAATTCATACAAACAGCATTTATGAAGGATCATTACAGAACCACGGACAGCGTTCTCACTACTACTCATTTCAATGCTGTGACCCTCTTAGTAAGCCTAATGGCCATTTTGTTCAACATGACGACAGAACAAACGATTCTGGCCCTTTTAAATCTACATTCGATGGAAATTGTAGCGACGTCCGACTTGCGGCCCCGAGCCAGCCAGCTTAGATTCGTGATTAGATCAAAGAGATTGAGTTCGATGGTGTATACACCCGCCTCTGTAGGGCTGCGGCCTCGTACTGGGTTATCTCCGAGACACTGGCATGGTTAACTTTGGTCGACTGCTGTATTGCTGTTTTCCAAATCACATACTCAAAAACGGCGGGAAACTAAAACAGATTTCATCATACTCCAAATTAATCACCAAGCATTTTTTAACACTATACAAATTACTTGTGTGAATAATATGACTCTGATATAACAAACATATGACTGATAAATCAATGTGATCATTGAATGAGACACCTATATCTTGACGCTGCCCAAACGCTGCCCAAGTCCGCCATACCGAGAATGTAGGATTAATGCCAAAGATAGAGCAGTGCCATTTAACTCGTTGTCAGGGTTGATTTTAATGACCCAGCTAACCTTGACAACCCCCGAGGTGTGCGGGTTCTCTCAAACGTGACTATTACCGCAGCAAACTTCATCGGCTTGATCATTACTGGCCACCCAGGTAAGCCTCGAAATTCTAACGGGTGAACAGATTGCCAAGGAGAAGCAATTGTACTCATCTCATGCAAAGTCGTGAAACCGTCCTCATCGTAACACTTTATTAATCTCCTGATTTTTTTCTTTTCATTATGACCTTCCCATCGTCTCCACTGCCATAAGCCCGCGAACCCTCACAGCAGCTACGATGCGGCTACATTCATCAAGAAAAACAACTGCCGAGCTGCCATGTAGATGTACGTTATCGTATTGACATGTATACATATATATATACATATATATATATATATATATATATATACTTGTAAGTCCCCATTGAAATGTAAACTTCGTCGCCGGCGGAGTATCGTCGTCTGAGTCGACGATCCCTGTCCCTCGTCGCTCTCTAACTATCTGAGACGGCGCTGGGACGCCGACCGTGATACGTGGGTCAAGCGGGCGGGGTCAGTAAAGAGCGTGGTCCCGAGTTTACCGCAAACGACTTCAAGGGCAAGACGTTGGTCTGAACCTTATTCACTTATATTTCCTAGTTGCTCCTTACTACATTTGCATTTATTACTGTTTTACTCGTGTCTTTACTTGCTTTTCTATACTATACATATGAATCTAACCACACACACCACTGAACCACCCGCACAGACCACCTCGGCGCTTGGGCGAGAGGCACTCACTCCTACATTACTGCCTTTCTGCTATGTTGTTCACAATAAACATTGCTTGAAACACTCTCTGTTCTTCTCGCAACTCTCACGATAATTCCATTCGAAATCTGGAATGCAGATTTGAAACCAGCATTTGGAAACACACGGTGATACGCCACCCTTTAACCCATTGGCGACCGCACTTCTGTATTGTCCGTACTTTAACCTTTATTTTCTCTTATATTTGTAGTTAGAAATGAATGATTCCTGATTCGCATTTCTTCAAGATTCTCTAGAAAGCTATGAGCGCAGCTGATACATGAAAACATGAGAAAATTATTGAAACACCTGATAAACAATGTAAATACCCCAGCGAGCCAAAAACGTGCGTCCTGGCATCGGGACGCATGGTCGCCAACGTGTTAATGGTCCTTGGATCTAGAACGATACCCTTCTTGGTCAAACGCTAAGTACAACTGCAGATCTCGATGGAAGCTCAACTGGATTTGAACACCGCTAAACACTGCTGCTGTGAGGGGGTGTAGATAGGCTAGAACTTCTATGTAAGCCTGTCCGACAAATCTTCCACTGATACGTTTTATCATAAAAAGAGCCTTCACCACTCCTTGAGCGGCGTGCCAACTAACACCTTAACCTCGAATAAAAAAAGCTGTGAATCAGCTAGAGAGGTTAGGAAATCAAAAGAATTGGCAACGTTAGTTGAGATTTGAGGGGGGAGTCCCAACTGACACGTGACCTTAACTGCGTGTTCTTGAAAACGTTCTCAAGTGGTAAACGTTGTCCCGTAACAGAAAGACACAGGAACCTTCTTCAAACATTTTCATCCAGAAGCACGGACGAGATTGTAGAAGTAACAGCCGTTGGTGCAGACTGAAGTTGCCTGAGTTCAAGAATGCATGACGCAAAACAACAAGTGCTTTCTTGATTTCTTTTCACATGCTAAAATCAGAGAATAAGATAATATTCAGAACGCCGCCTTAGACTTGGCTGCAGGAAAAAGGTACTCTTTAACAAGGAAAGGATCACAGTGGCCGCTGGTCGCAGTGGCTATCCAAGATATATACCGCTGCAGGTGGTTCCAAACGCTGATCTCAAACCTGTGTTCCAAATCTGCCAAACGATTCTGGAACCAAAGTTACGGGGCCCATTCCTCCCTGCGCTATACCACTGCAATGATCACCGAGCCGAGCAAAGCCCTTATCTGTGCAACGGTGGCCTAGAGGGTATTGTGGTGGACTGGTAGGCATGACATCAAGGTTCGATTCCTTAATGCATGCGCTCGTTTTCCTTCTCCAAAAAATGAGTCCTAGACGCTTGCAGTTTGTCTTTCAGTCAGTTTGGAATCGAGACGCGTAGGCTTCAATTGCCACCCAATGAACCTGATTTCTACATTGACCAACTCGTCCGAGTCATCCAAATCTCGATTTACGATCAGCTATTGGAGTTATTATATTTGCGTCGCACCTAGATGCGAGGCGATTCTGATTAAGGGTAAAGACTCAGTGATCATTCAACTTCCCAAACACTCTCATTGATCTAGTAAGAAGTGAAGAAATTGCAAAGATTACAAGGATAGCGAAGCAGTAAATTCAACGAAAAGACAAAATTATCAGATCATCGGTTCAAAAGTTATTGTCGTGCATAGGTGAAGATATGATAGTGGAATAAGCATCTTTCCTTTCCTCTAAGGATAAAAAAGCATCTTCATGATTTCCTAATCCCCTGCTAGCATAGTCCACTCAAACAGCTGTGCGACTGAGCATTCCTAATGAATTGTTCACAAATCTTCTTATCTTGTAATGGGACGAAAGTGTAGCGGATTTAGCCATTGCTCGATATGTAGACAGAGAGGTATGGCTTCACAACAAGATGGGGACAGAAGGCTAACAAGAAATGCTGAGTAGAAATGTAGCGAAACGGAACAAAGACGTTTAGCAAGATTAATTAGGTTGGAAGGAAAGTCCTGCAACAAAAAATATGAAGCGTCAACAATTCGCATCAACAGTGTGAACACGGTAGCAAGGGTGAGGAACTTCTAGGACATTCCTCAGATAATCAACACATGAGTAAATAAGGGCACGCGTGTGGGCTTTAGCAGCATTACGGTCAATGATTGGAGAACATCCGATTCTCACCATCCCCTTCTACTAAGTACGCCAAGGGAAAAACGCGGGTAGTGGCTCAAATTATCACCAACCTATTCAGTGCTGGCACTGCTCACCGATCAACGGTCAACAATCGGTTGGGTCGCTTGATTGTAACGTGAATATAACTGATATAAATTGCATAGAAGTGGTGGATAGAACTGATACGACCTGAGTGTCTTTATTATTTCCTCACTTCGTACTCTCTTAATGGGGATTATTGGGAAATCTAATTACCCCTGGTTTAGACGAGTTGCCCGACGCAGAAATTGGGTAAGCGGCGCCAGGGCGAAGGGTGGCGCCAAATGACATATGTACACCCGCACAATTTTAAAAGGGGTATGTGGACAAACGTGCGTCCGAGGACGCGCGCTGCAGATTGCGCGGCGAAGTTCGTAACGATTTGAACGACTTTGGCGCCTATCACTGGGGCCCAAATTTCAAGTTGAGTAGATTAAAAGGATTATCTGACTCTACTAAACTTCTCTACTTCGAGTTTTTGCCGATAATTGGCGTCAGAGATCATCACGAACTTCGCCGCGCAAGTTGCCGCGCGCCTCCTCGGACGCACGTAGCGCACGTCCCCTGCTAAAAGATGCAACTCGGGTACCTCGCCAGGAGGTCCAGCATGAACTTTCCAGAACATATATGAACGACAGAGATCGGCATACCCCGGTATAGCATGCGGCTAATCATAAGGGTGGAGTTGATGCCAAATTCACCAAACAAGAGTACTGGTCGCACTTGAAAAATTCAGCAAAATTCCGAGTTAGAGCCACCAGTTCTCAAAAAAGACTGCAAAGGCGGCGACTATGGAGAAGAGATGGCAGCACGGCAGAAGTGACGTTGTGAAAATCCAGTGTCCATCTACAAAGCGGGCAAACAACTGACGTTCGCACGTCTGCAGAATCCATCTGGAAGTGCAACGCTTGAGCTGGAAGCAATGTTTGAGCCGTGGAGCCATACATAAATTAGTGACGTAGTTTTCTCGACGTTCACGACAGAGATAAGAACAAATCACCCAATGGCCCATTTACACCTTCGTATCGGCACTTCGAAGAAATTTAGATTTGCGGATGCCTAATGGGCGGCAGCTGCAGTTGTAAACAAAATCTCAGATACTCAAATCCTCCGAATTCTGCATCAGTCTGATAAAAGGGCTATCTGTCGTATTCCTTACTACCGCCCGCACAGCCAGCATAGTTTGATGTAGTGAACAGGAAAGTGGTGTCAATAACTGTTTCCCCGCCTCTAGAAAATAGGTCTACCGCTTCTTTTGAAAGTATAGATAAGGCTCTTCCAGGTGACTAGTGTGATGAGAGTGCGAGCTTTGTCGCTGAAGTTACACTAGTTTCTTTGATTCAACTAGAGAAGAAGTAACAAGTAGCTTACCCGCGGGATCACACACTTTAAGAGAGCTTCCATCTCCATAGAAACAGTGATGCAACAGTGGTAAACCAGGGAAAGGAATCAGACGCTAGATAACAGCAACGGTCCCAGGCTTACTACTCTCACGCAAAATGGTTAAGCGTACCTTTGAAACATACAGCTATAAGATTTGAACTCAATCGTTGAACACCCGCACTACATATGATAACATACAGACTTCACACACCCACACATCACTCACTACACACACAAAACTACACAGAATATCGTAGGCCGAACTACAAACAACACTAAGACATTTGCACTGTTAGTATTTTAAGCAATATCACGTTGACCTCCGTACTTCCAAAAACAATATACAGTAGCGCTCAAAAGTATTTGGCCAATTTTAACTTGCCGTAACTTTTTTCACAGTGGAGCAAATCACATGAAATTTTGACATGTTTAGCTGAAGCATATTTTGCACTGTCCGACACTACTCGACTGCAAAACAGCCATATCCACATACTAATGGGGAGGCGTTTGTATACTGTGCTGAAAGCAAGTTTGTGACGTCTGCAGTTATTCCGACCTTATGTACGTTTTTCTTCTCTTCTGTGTTCGACATTGGTGCTCGTACACTCAAGACATGGCAAAAAGGAAAGAATTTCCTAGAAGGACCACTATTCGTATTTCCAGTTGTTTTTTTGTTCAAGCCTTTCTGGACATCTGGAACATGGTCAGATTGCAGGTAAATAGTGCTAAATATTCACACTACACCAATGCTACACTTATTGAAATTTCGCTTGATTAAATCCAGTAGGAAAGGAGCTGTGACTGAAAAGTGCGAGTGAAGAAGCATTCGGCCGAATACTTTTGAGCGCTACTGCAGGTACTTGGTTACAAGGGTGCAGTCGTATGGGAAGAATTACTTATCTTACAATGTTGAGAGGGATTCACTCAACCAATAATTGTTGTAGTCGACCAAAACGAGTTGATAACCAACCGTTCCAAAGACTGGGCTCGAACTTGATCTAGTTGCAGCTTAAAGCTTTCTGAAGCAACAAATTCCTCGAGACAGTGTTTTTGTTCCTGTGGAGGAAGAGATGTAGCTCCTTGACAGTACTGTTCGAAATGTTTCGTCAGCCACTTGTATGCCTGTTGAGGAGTTGCATGACGATCGGCTCGTTCAAGATACCTGAAATCGTAACCCAATACATAATGCAGAAGGAAAGATAAAGGAGCATCCTATCACAAAAAAATGTATATTCTTACTAGCTGTGAGCAATGGAGAGTAAGGGCCAGAGGAAGCACCTTGAGAGCTTTTCGACTGTCAGAGCAGGAGAGGTGCCTAATTGTAGAGCTCTGTCATGAAAATTACAGTGAAGAGCGTTTTAAATGCAATCGGAGTTAGTTGCAAAGGCATTATGGTCTGCCTTCAGTAACAATTTCCGGTTAGACATTCTACTAAATTCTAGTATGTTTGTTTAACCCATTGACAACCATGCAGTCCACATAAGGACTGCAGTTGTATTTTTTGTTTTATTCATCTAAGTTGCCATTTTCTTTCAATTTTTCTTCTCAAAACATTACATCAGGCCTAAATGAAACTACGCAGACGCTTTTTCCGGAGGAGTTCATTACCTTTCTGAATTTTTTATTCGTTGAACAACTTCAAAAAATGAGATATTTTGAAAAGACGGTCGTCATTAGCATTTCCAAATGCAAAGCTCGTAAAAACTCCTCGAAACGATTTCTGGTAGTTATTAACCCATTGGCGACCGCGCCTTTTACATTGCCCTTACACTGACTTTTAATTTTTCCCATAACTGTAGTTGGATGTGAATAATTCCTGAACCACGATGCCTCATGATTCTCTAGAAGGTTATGAGCTGAGCTGATACTTGATAGTATGAAAAAAATTACAAGAACACTTGATAAATAATATAAATACTACGGGGGCACGACATGGTGTGGCCGGCCGGCGGGCCACGCGGTCGTCAATGTGTTAATTATTCCTCGCAATCTGACATAAGTTTTTGCCAACATCAGAAGTTAACGCGCTCTAATTCTAATATGCGACTAAGGTTTACCTGAGTATCAAATATAAGTTTTTTTCATGCAGTTAGTTTTTTTTGTAAGTTCATCTACTTCTTACTAGTTTTTCGCATGTTTATTTTGCTTCTACTCGGTTTTTCTCTACTTCTTTTGCTCATTTGTTTACTCATGGCATTCGTGGTTTCTATTTTCATTGTTTACTATAAGTTGACGCTAACATAGTTTTTTTGCCAGCCCCCATTCACCGATGAGCTTCGGGGGTTATCAAAAAACGAAGTGGTTCGAATGAGTGTAAGAGGCAAAACGAACCGCTATTAAGTTTTTGATATTTTTTTGTCCTAGCTTGTACAGGGTGCGCCGTAAATATGGTAACAACATTTCGAACGTCCGCAATTTCCTCATTCGGAGGGTTTCTCCAAATCTGCATCTTCCCTTATGTTCATGATATACCTCAGACTACATATCTACTTTGGTGCACTCAATTCGTCAGATTTCGAAAACGGTGGAGCCTCGCACACATCCTCTAGCCGTTCCGTCTTTGTGCACATTTTGTTAGTCCCGTGTGAGTGTGAGTTTGTGAATACCAGAAAAATGACTACTGATTTGTTTGTATATTCTACCCCGATGAGGAGAGTCTACTCTTAGTATATACAATTGTATCCAGGTAAGATTCGAAAGCTCTATAAGCTTCTTGATGAGAAGTTGGAGAGAAAAAAAACAAATGCCGCGCGCAACTTACGCGCTTCGACAAACCTTTTCTTGACTAAAGTTTGTTTGGCGTGGAAGAAATGCTGAGACCCCAAAGAACACATATATATCACATTTTGAGTGCTGAAGCCGCTGAGAAGAGCCATATCCCTCTTTGATGACAGTTTTTGCTAGAAGCTCTACCATCAGAGCGATATCGCAAATTTTGGTCGAAAAAAGTACAAAATTTAATCCGAAACTCTCCAAGAAGGGTCCTCCTGACAGGATACAGCTGAAGGTCAGATATTTCTCAGGGATACGATTTGAAAACTACGGCGCACCTGCTCACGAATGGGAAAAGGTATGACTGCTGCTGAGAGAGTGTTCACGACTTCATCCCAGCTTCCAATCCTCATACGGATTTCCCGAACTACAATGTGATGGGTTGCTGGTTATAGTTCATACTGGAGAGGAAAGCCTGCGCTTCATAATGCTCTGTTGCTTCACATAAGAAACCATTAAGAAAATTCCAGGCTGGAGTTTCTTAAGGAACTTTGCGCGCCGCCGTCGATGAGTAGCCGCAGCGTCTTCGAACTATAATTAGTACAGGAGACGGTTATTTAAAATTACCGTATGTTCATTTTGTGAATGCGATGTGAATGTGTAAATGTCACATAATTCCACCACGTGTCAATATGAACTGGGGTTTTTGTAGCCCAATTCTTTTGTTACCATATTTATGGTGCACCCTGTATTTTTCCCTTTCTAATTAGTGCTCAGATAAGGGATAAGCAACCAAGCAGATAAAGCAGCAGTACTGAAAACACTAATATTTCAAGAAAAAACCACTATCGTTGCAAAGGCAAGCTTTGAAGTAATCGAGCGTTCAACTAAACGTACGCTTTGGAAAAGTGCGCAAGACCCAAACTTTATGAATTGCCGTAATGACGCCAATTCGCTACTAATATTTCCTGAACATCCCGATCATGATTTATCCAACTTAGCGGCAGATCTTTCCTGGCGAAGGGTGACAGTTACAGAAGGGAAGCAGTCTGGGTTGTGCTTGGGATGCAATGGAACGGAATAGGCTCTTAATCACTTGGATTAACAAATCACTTGGATTAACAAAATTGAATAGACAGGTCAATGAGATAATATGCTTTTTGTTAGGCTTATGGTCTTAGGTTCGCCTCCATGCGATACTGGAGAAGAACACTAACATTACAGGAGTCACCAATTTGTCTGGTCTCGTAAGCTTTCTTCGCATCTCTTCGAAGAAGAAGCATCAGAACATGCAATGCATGGGCCATTCTGCAAGAATTTTCAAATGTCGCCATGGCCGTTCCAGGTAAATGTAACAAGCCTTAGTCTTGAGGTGTATGCACTATCTCTTTGAGCTCTTCAGTCGGGTTCAAGATTCTTACGGAACCCTAAACACGAAGAAAAAGTGAAGTGGGTGTTTTGAGCATCCGTCCTGCATGCACCCCTCTGCCGCCAGGTAGAAAAATGTTGGTAGAATTGGGTTTATATATATATATATATATATATATATATATTACGTGACGTGAGTCATGTGGCATAATAAGTTGGTGAAAAAAGAAAAACACAAACTCCAGGAACAAAAGCACACAGTAATCATTCTTATGTAAGAGTTAGTTAAAAAAGCGTAGGGTAGGTTGATGTTAATAAAAATAGAATTGCAAGAAACGAGAAAGTCATCATGGCTCTAGATACTCATTAAGATATTTTTTGGAACTAGTGAGACTGATAGGTATGCTTTTGTTTTTGCTAAGGGCGAAATAAAGGGGGTGAACGCGATTAACGAAGAAGTGCGAACGGCAGTTAAGTCGAGATTTGGAAAGAACCAGTTTGAACGGACCACTTCTGGTAGTGGAAGCTCTGATGGTGTAAAAGGTACTAGGGTGAAGGCAGTGAGATCCCGTGAGAACCTTGTGAAAGGTTAGGAGGTCAAACTTTGTCCTAGGCCAGCAAAGTGAACGGAGGTCGAAATTGGCATTACGTTCTGCAGCAGAGGGAATGTTGTCGTACATAAATCCAACCACCCTGATTATCAGTTTCCTCGTGAAACTGTTTTGAACTTTTTCAATTTTGTCGATAAATTTGCGTTTGTGTGGGTTAACACAACAGTGCCGTACTCCACCAGAGGCCTTACATAGGCCTTGAAGGCTTGAAGCAGGACAGAGGAATTCCTAGTAGTCAGAGTTCTAAATAGTCTATGAACGGCATTGAGCCCTTTATCGGCAATCATCTCACAATGACTATCAAAAGAGAGATCCGGTTTGACCATAAATCCTAAATCAACAACCCCATCGACAATTCCAATACCATTACCGTCAATACGGTACTCATAGTAATCATCCCTGGAACATTTTCTAGAACTGAGGTGTATCACCTTCTCAATAGGGAGAGGTAGTTCCCATACTTTGGACCAGGAAGAGACAGCATCGATAGCATGTTGCAGGGAGGTGCAGTCTTCACTGGTGGTGATTGGCATGTAGATCTTAACATCATCAGCGAACGCTACACACTTTGCCCCGCAGGACGATATAGGACTTGGCAACTCATACGTATAAATATTAAAAAGGGTCGGGGAGAGAACTCCTTCCTGAGGGACACCGCTGAGCAGACGTCTAGGTCTGGACCAAGTAGAATTGAGTCGCACCATAAACGAACGATCAGATAGGAACGCTTCAATCCAAGAAATAATCCGTGGGTGTATGCCCACCATCATAAGTTTGTCCAGTAGTTTCGCATGGGGAACTCTATCAAACGCCTTGGAAAAATCCAGGTAGACTACATCAGCACGTGCCCCGCTATCTAGATACGAGGTGAGGTCGTTTAATGAAGATAGCATAGCGGTTACAGTGGACCTTCCTCTTTGGAAACCGTGCTGGTTGGGAGAGATGATGGAGTAATCCTGCAGATGGGTCTCCGTCCTCTTCTTCAGAACCTTCTCAAAAAGGCGAGCGAAAATCGACGTAATACTAATGGGTCGATAGTTTAGGGGCTGCGTTTAGAGAGGCTTTTTAAGGATCGGAGTAACAAAGGGAATCCTCCACCTACATGGTACCTCAGCTCTCATCAGACTCAAGTTGAAGATATGTTGAAGAGGACCAGCGATGATGTGGGCAACATTTTTAATAAATTGTAGGGGTATAAAATCGCATGTGATAGAGTAGGAGGACGACCATTTCGAAAGCAAATCATAGATCTCTTCGGCATTGAACCAAATGGAATCTGACAAAACCGGAAAGCGAGGATTCGACATGTTGGGGACAGAGGAGGAGCTAGATTGGTACCTCGGCGCAAACGTTTCTTCGAAGACACTGGCGAGCAGTTCGACTTTGGCCTCGTCGGTCATTACTGCCACACCGTCAGTACGGATTAATTTAGTAATGGTGGATTTTGGCTTCAGTCTAGAACTAAGAAGTCTAAAAAGAGAACCCGTATCACCACTTTCGACCACCTTCTTCTCAATGTTGTGGTTGAACTTCCACAACTTTTTTATCAAAGCGCTTACTAAGCAAACGGTACATGGCCCAGTGTTCGTGGTCCCCCGTAGAGATAGCTTTTCCCAAGCAGCATGTCTTTTATTCGCGAGAGCGAAGGTAAGTCGTAAGGTGGGATTTGTGACGAGGAACCTGGGCGAGAGGAACGAAAAGATCAATAGCGTGGTGCAAAACTCCCAAGAACAACTCATACTTCTCGTCGACTGTTTCAACTGTATTCAGAGATCCGAACCAGTCAACCGTGCCCAGATAATGTGTAATGTTGTCATAGTTCGCGTGTCGAAAATTATGTTTCATCACCGTCAACGAAGAAGAATCCGTAAGGTTCACCTCAAATTTGAGACACCCATGGTCACTAGACCCAATAGGCAGCATAGTCATCACTTTGCTGACCAGAGATTCATCATTACACAAAATGAGGTCCAAGGTATGGTTACCGAGGGCATGGACCTTGACTAACTGTAATAAAGAAAGAGACGAACACATGCCCAAGAATGATTTGGAAACACCACTAGGAGCATTGGGAATATCCGACCATACTATATCTGGTAAGTTGAAGTCGCCACAGATAAGACAGGAATGATTAGATGAGACAATATCACTAATTGCATTGAAGAGCTGTTAAGATGCAAAAGTGGTGCAGTTGGGGGCTCTGTATGTGACAAGGATGCGAAGGGGAGAATCATTGATGACAATGTCGCAGCACAATATCTCATACCCATTCAGAACAGATTCTCTGAAAACCAGGTCAGGACAGAAAGATTTACGAACAAGAAGCAACACCCCTCCACCTTTCTTGTTTTTACGATCACATCTAGAAATTTCAAAGTCACAGCAGACTCGCCTAGAAGTGATTGCATATCGATTGATGAATTAAGCCACGTTTCGGTGAGCGCAACAATGAAATAAGAATGGTAAGCGAAATGCGACAAAAAAGCATACCTATTTTGACTAATGATCTGATGTTGGCATAAAAAACAGAAATTCTCTTACCCAGCGACCGATGAGGACTTTCTAGTTTATCATTTTGTCGGCTATATTGGAGGCTCAATCAACAGAAGTAGAAACAACATCACTGTCAAACTGCGAAGGATCATGAATAGAAACAATTGGCTGGGAAGTTGAAGAAGAACTACAATCGAATTGGTTATCAACCTTCTTTTTAGCTTTCCTCAGAGCGGCTAGTCGTTCCCTCTCCGATTTCGGTAGGGAGCGCCTGATAAAAATACCGGAAACCGGGAAAAGTCTCAATTTATGAGCCTTCTTAAGCAAATCAGACACGAAAAAGCTACTAGGAAACACTACTTTCAGAAGCCTAGGAGTTGTATGCCTCGGCTTCCCCAATTGATACAATGCAATAGGACTACATTCGATATTGAGAAAATTAAAAACCTTTTTTACGCAATCAACGTCATCAAGAACTCTATTGACAGAGCTTACATCAGAAGATTCACAAATACCAGCGATCATAACGGACCTGAGGCGCTCCTTTTCCTCACAACAGTCCGTAATGGAAGAATTAGGAGAAGATACTCTAGAAGATACTGAGTTATTATTCTTATTGAGAGCCTCCTTCAGAGTCCCCACTTCTTTCCTAAGTTTGTTATTTTCAGAAATCTATCTCCAGCTGAGTTTCTAACTCACGATTCCTAGCTAGAAGCTCGTTGATGCGATTCGAATTGTCCAAAAGGTGCCCAAGTATCGTTTTGAGATGGGCCGGTAGATGGTCATCGTTGATCAATAAGTCCACAGCATCCGGGAGCGAGCCGCTCATCAACGTGGGAGAGCCATGGCAGAAGCGCTTAGCAGGTCGTTCCTGAACAGCTCGGCCCACGAGCGGGGTTTCCTCGGAAGCCATGACACGAGAACAAAGATCAAGCTATTTACCTAGCAGGGTGGCAGTTCTTCTGAAAAGTAGTATCCCCGCCACAAGGGAATGCGTCTTGACCAGAATCGATAATCAATAAACAGCACTAAGTGGCCGCCGAATCGGCAGACAAGCAGCAAGCAGTACCAAAGTAGGAGTAGAACCGTATCAAACTGGCACGAATAACAGCGAAAGAGTCGGCAGAATACTTGACTTCGGACAAAGAGACGAGTTAACAAAGTAATGACAATAATAAGACTCCTATCGGAATATTAAAAGGGAGTCGAGGTATCTGCCGCCGCACAAGGCCAGCGATCGAAGGCGTTTTTGTACAAAAAGTTTGTTCTTTGACAAAGGGAAACGGGTTACGTAAAGAAGAACCTAATTCATCTCCATCCACTAATGAATACCCTATTGCATATCAAGACGGTATAAAAACTTCCTGCGTTGAATTTCTTTTCTCACCACACGGATGTTTTGTTACCGCTAGCGCACTCTTGCATGTATGTAGCGTCTTTACGTACCCGTTTACTATCCTGAGTGTGCTGACTGAATCAAATATCTATACTCGAGCGCTTGAGAGGTACACTAGCCAATAGCCCTTCAATCAGAGTTTGTCGATCTACCTATAAATTATCATCCTCTACATATATAAAGCGCCAACTTTGTGTGTCCGTTTGTATGCTCGTTTGTGTGCCCTCCCAAAAATCACGTAGGCACGATCAAGAGCGTGAAGATCACAAGAGCGCGGTGAGAAAACGTTATGAAATGGAAGGTCAACCGATGCTCTTTAAATTGGTCCGCTGATTATTATCCAGTCTATTTATGACGTCATAGACTGAAAACCAGAACCCGCTTCAGTACAGACTCGAGAAGGTCAGAATGGAAACAATTCTACGACCACCTACTAGTGTCAATAGAACAATACCCTCATAGCTGCATCAGATCGTGCAAATTGGGGAATATCACCTAATGGCGAAACGGTTAGAAAAACGAAGTCAACCGATGCTGTTTATATTGGTCCTCTAACAAGTCGTAGATAAGCGGTAGTGGGCACGGCATGGTGCACGCGTTAGTGTGCATAGCCCTAACTGGTTTAAGAATACTGCAGGCAGTTAACGTTTATGAACGCTTGGCATTCTGCTTCCTCGTTCATAAATGTTGAAGGCACAGTTCACGATGATCTTGGGTTATCCAGATTGTGGCGAAAATGGAAGAGAAGGCGGAGAATAGTGCGATGGAGGCGAAGTAAGCACGGGAATCGGTGTTTCTAAATGATAAAAGGCTTTGAGAGAGCTGTCAAAACAGGGCTTGATGAGAATAAGATAAGAAAAATGGAGAAGGGGTGCTTTGGCAAGTTATACATTGAGTGTCCTTCCGTATTTGTGGGTTCTGGTGCGAATGGCCGACTACAGCACGCGAAAATGTTCTTTGGAGTTGACTGAACTGAAACACTATTAACAGCAAATATGAAACACCTATTCATATTCTTGAGGTAGAAAACTAGGCAAAAGACGGCAGCAGCAATAAGAGTTACAGAGTAACAGAATAAGAGTGAAACATCACCTTACCACTCGACGATCAGCTGATTGCATGCTGAGTGTGTGGGTCATGATGCGAATATGGCAATCTATACCTCCTATACAGCTCGTCTGACAGAACATCGGTCGATGGGCACGACCTTCGTACGATAATGGGACTGCTATTATGCCTGCTTGAGTTCTTGGTCCCGACGTCGTCCTTTCCTTTACCCTCGGGGGCCACTGGGGTAATCATGAGAGGAGATCTAGGGGACGATTTTGTCGTGAACTGTGCCTTTAACCCTTTGACGACAATGCGGATTTCGACGTGACGCGCCCATAGGACCACGCTCCCATCCTTCCGTCCGTGACTGGCAACCACCTGTGGGTGGCAATGTGGCAATGTCCCAAGAGAAAATACTTTCGCTGGCTTACTGAATTTCGCAATTGGTATGAAACAAGTATGGTGGCGCCCAAAATTGGGTGCCAATGCCCCATACGCCAGTCTTAGTGGCACCCACCGGTGAGTGCCATTGTCGTCTAAGGGTTAACAGTGTTATAAAAATCAAGTATAAGTTAGTGCAACATCTTTATTTTATGTCATCTGATTCCTTCTCCACAAGGCTGATGTAAGAGCTATGTCGTGGAAATGACCTCTACCCAGGACGACAATCAATCATATCCCACCAGAATACAAGTAAGCTCTGTTTTGACTTAATCAATGTCTCTACGACGGGACAGCCCGAAGGACGGAGAATAGTCATATCATTCTTCTTCACGCATAACGTCGGCGCCTTTCGACCTCACCTCAGGCAGTCATTCAAAACTCAGAGCAGTGAAGGACAAGCTTGCCAGTGAAATTATTCTGTGCATTTTCCGAAAGTTCTACTTCATTCATCTTCGATTGAAAGGTAGTACCGGATGACAAACTAGTCTCCTTAGAGTCTGAATGGTTTTAATAATTAGGGTCTGAATGTTTTCAATAGGATCAAGGCGTTCTTTGATAGTAACATATAGGGAAGATTGCAAATCCGCAGCATAAACAAGGAAGAAAGCTGTAGGAAAGATTTGATACAACGAACAAACACTGAACTTTGAGAGACTCCAGCTTTCGAATCAATTTTTGATGTGGTAGTCTATCAAGGTCCTTGGCAAAGTCAAAATAAATGACATGGACTCGCTCCTTTCTGGTACCACGAAATTTGGAGCAGTCGTTGAGAGATCAAAGATGGGCAGTTTCAATTGAAACACAAGTCCCAAAAACGTGTTTGCAACAAGGAATATCGTTGTGCTGCTCAAGATATTCTGTCAGTCTTACCTTACTATTATACTTCTGTTTCGAGAAGACTCGCGGAAACTGAAGTAATACTTGTTGGCCGATAGTTCGCAAGACTACTACTGGGAGGCCTACTGGGGATGGAACTATAAAGAAGCGCTTCCAACAAAACGGAATTTCCGATAGCGAGTTTTCGAGCGAAATGCAATCCAAAAAGCAATTTTCAAACAAACTTCGAAGGAAGAAAATCTGAAATGACCAAAATAGAGTCCGGCCATTGGATTGATAACTCATAAATATCTTCCTCATAAAACCACAATGAGGGCCTAGCACAAAGGAAGCTCGACAGGGATTAAGCCACATTTTTTTCGTAAAACGTCGCTGTAGTTGATCAGCAATAGCCTCAATTTTAACTTCACCAATCATGACAATATCTGAATCAGACCGAAGAAAGGCTGTCAGTCATCTTCATGCATTCCTTGAGACGTTCAGTAGTGTGCGTAAACATCTTAAGGTCCTTCAACTCAATTTTTTCTAACTACGCCTTGTATTTGGCTAGATACGGGGTGTGCCATAAATATGGTAACAAAAGAATTGAGCTACAGAAACCGCCGTTCTTATTGAAACGATAGCGCTCAAAAGGCTCCTCCAGTTGTACTTTTCAGTCGTAGCTTCTTTCCTACTGGGTTTGATCATGCAAAATTTCAATATTTGTAGCATGGGTGTATTGTGAATATTTACCACTATTAACCTGCAATCTGATCATGTTCCAGATATCCAAAAGGGCTTGAACAAAAAATCAACTGGAAATACGGATGATGGACCTTCTAGGATTTATTTTCTTTTTGCCTTGTCCAAAGTGTACGAGCGCAAACGCCAAGCACAGTAGAGGAGAATAACGCACATAAGGTGCGATCAATTGCAGACATCATTAACTTTGTTTAAGCGAAGTCTGCTACCGCAAAAACGCTCTGCTTTCAATAATGCGGATATTGCTGCTTTCCCGTCAAACAGGGTTGGATGGTGCGAAATATGCTCTAATTAAACATATGAAAATTTTGCGCCTTTTACTCCAATTAGAAAAATGTTATGAACGAGAAAGCGTGAAAGCGTTTGGCGGAATACTTTCGAGCGCTACTGTACATGGTGAATTCATGGATGTTATTTACTTCGCATCGCATTTACAAAACGAGCACACATTGATCTTATATAACCGTCTCCTGCACTAATTATAACTCGAAGACGCTTCGGCTACTCATCGACGGTGGCACGCAGAGTTTCTTGAGAAACTCCACCCCAGGTTTTTCCAATGGTTTCCCAGAAGCAGCAACAGTGGTGCAATTTGAAGCGCAGGCTTTCCTCTGTTGTATGGACTACAGTAGCGCTCAAACGTCTTCGGTGAGATGCTCTGACGCTTTTTCGTTCATAAATTTTTTCTTCGTAGAGCAAATCGCGCGAAATTTGGATATGTTTAACTTGAGCATATTTCACCCTACTCAGTGCTATTTGACTGCGAAGCTGCAATATCCACAGACAGAGCAAGGTGTTTGTTGCGAAAGCAGATTTTGCTAAAACTAAAGTTGTTGACGTCTGCTCTTATTCGCACCTTATGAGCGTTTTTCTCATCTATTGTGTTCGGCATTACCGCTCGTACATTTTAGACATGACAAAAAGGAAAGAGATTCTAGAAGGGCCATCATCTGTATTTTCAATCGATTTTGAGTTCATGCTCTTTAGAATATCTGGAACACGATCAGATCGCGAATTAATAGTGGTAAATGTTAACAATACACCCAGTGCTCCAAATATAGAAATTTCGCATGATTAGATCCAGTAGGAAAGGAGTTACAACTGATAAGTACGGCTGAGGAACCATTTCACCGATGACTTTTGAGCGCTACTGTATATCCAGCGAACCATAACATTGTGGTCCAGGAAATTCGTGGGAGGATTAGAAGCTGGGATAAAATCGTGAACATTCCCTTAGCACGGGTCTTGACCTTTCCCATTCGTGAGCGAGTGCGCCGTAGTTTTCAAAACCTACCCCTGGAAAAATCTCCAACCCCCAGCTGCATCTTTTCAGAAAACTCCCCTTTAGAGAGGTTCGGATTAAATTTCGTGCTTTTCTTGACTAAAATTTGCGATATCGCTCTGATGGTAGAGATTTTAGCTCAAACCATCATGAAGGAGAAAAAAGGGTCACGAGAGGCGATCTTACTCTTCTCAGCGGCTTCAGCACTCGTAATGGGACATATACGTATACTCAGGGATCTCAACATTTCTTCCATGCTGGACACCTTTTCAGTCAGAAAAAACCCTGTCCTAGCGCGTGCCGCGAGCTAGCCGCGCACGGCATTTGTTTTTTCTGTCCAACTTCTTTTCGTCAAGAAGCTTACAAGACATTCGAATCCTATCTGAATACAATGTATTTACTCGGCGTGACTCTTCTCATCAGAGTAGAACTTACAAACAAATCAGCAGTCCTTTTTCTCGTGATTCTGCAGGTTCCGCAGCGTATTCTTCCTCAAGCAATTGTATCCGAAAAAGGGATCGTATGTGAGGCAAGACGACCGTTTTGAGGTTTGTCGTTGACCTGTCTACGCATCGCGATTCAATAGATTGTCAAGTAGAAAATGTCGAAATAAGGAGCGGATTCAAGAGATTGTCAAGTAGGAAATGTCGAAATAAGGAGCGATCCGGAAAAGGGCTCACCAAATGCGTACAAAAGCGGAACGGTTGGTGGATGTTTGCGAAGCTTCACCGTTTTTCGAAATCTGACGAATAGAGGGCACCAAAGTAGATATGTGGGCTAAGCTATATTATAAACATAACGGAAGGTGCAGAAACCCAAGGAAAATGAGGGAAGTCCGAAAAGTTGTGGCGCACCCTGCATTTACACCCTTTCTATCGAAAACTTTGACAGCAATCCAAATGAGTTCACAGTCATTGGTTACGAAGCTGGTCCAAAAATTGGCAATGGCAGTGTACCGTGTTCGTCAGGTAGAGGGGGAGGGTTATTGGTAACCAATACTATTAGTAAGACGAAGTGGCACATCTCTATACACTGCACCATGTAGGACAGAAAGGGAAACATTTCACTTTTTTCCATGACGTCTACCGTGGTAAAGCATTCAACCCAGTCAATTCTCCTCAAAAACTGATCGACGTCATCATATTTGTAACTTGTTTTGGGGTTATGTAATGAAAATATGATGACTCAATCGAAAAGGTACGACCTTAGAGGACAGACCGGGAGTGGAATAAATATGATAGTTCTGATGATCGGATTAAAACATATTGAATGTCAAAGTTGCGTCCAATCCTCAACTCATGATCTTTGCCGTCTACGCCCTATGATGGACATCGCCTCGTCAGACTCCTTCACAACAGCGCTAGGCGTAGAGTCTTCAGGCCGCGGAAGAAATTCCTCCAGAAACCCTTCAGCTGATTTGTAAGCTCAAAATTTTAAAAGCTGCATTGAAAAGGCTCACGTTAGAGCCTAAAAGCTTAATATGGAGAAATAACGGAAGATCTGGAAGAAGTAAGAAGAGGTTCTGCTAATGGAGCAATCATGAAACATTTGAATGCCCACAGAAGCTTCGGCAGCCACAAAATATGATGAGGTGCTTCTGCCTTTGGGGCGGTCTACTAAATTACCATCTGAGGCAAGAAGACTGTGCTGTTCCTCCAATTCGCGCTCCAAAATCTGACAAGCCAGTTTGTCGGCTATAAATCGCGGAGCACCTGGCTCTGACGCGTGTACACAAACATCTCAAAAAACTTCTGAAGTTGTTCGAACCCTAAAAAACCGCCGCCGCCGTTCACCAATTCCAGAGTGAGTCCAGTTGGACTACGTTGCATCGTAAGAAGGTAGTTGTGAATGAGAAAAGCAACCACCGCCCCTCTTTTTGCAACCTGTAACGTCAAAATTTCTCATACGACTGCTGGTTGAAGGACAGTCAAGCGAGCAAGCAGAAATTCCACGACGGTTGAGCACGAACAATCCCATTAACAGAATCACGATACTCACTGAATTTTCTCGAGAGCACAAAACGTCATCGTCTTGTCGTGTGTCCATCGAAGTTACCATCTGACTCTGTTGGGACTAAAGCGTCGTGATGAGTAAGATAATCATGAGAATGATTCGTCCATGATGGTATCTTACGAAGCATTAAACATCTTTGTGTACTTCAGCTAAGGGTATCGAGTTTTCCGATGCTCGCAACTGTTGCTAGTCCTTAGTTTCGTTAACACAAGACCATTCACAGGGGACACGGAATCGATCATGTGAAACATGCAGGCTGAGCCACGACGACGACAGAATGGAGTTCTAGAGAAACCAGGTGGATGCAACAGCCTCTTCAAGGGGTCAGAAAGGATAATTAGTGAAATCCATGATTAAAGGATTGGCATACGATGCAGGTGATCGGGATTCGCAGAAGTTTGACAAATCGATTCGAGTTGATACGACTGCTGACTGACAGGACCTGAACCTCAATCTCAGACAAGCCGTGTCACTATTGGAGAAGTTGTACAATTACAACCACACATCCCTTGTCAGCTGAAGGTTCTACAGGGCAGCACAACGATGCTCTCAAAAATGTTTCGTTCCTTATGCCTCAGCTGGGCTCACAAGAAACTAGGTGCACCTGGATGTAAAGTCTGTATAAGTTTTTTTCCTTACGCAAGGAGGGAATCCAAAGTTCCGAGTCCCGTCATCGAATGAAGATCAAAGATGCCGTTGATCACGCCAAGAAGTCGAAGATCAGGTGGGCCGAACACGTTATGCGATATAGTGACGACCGTTGGACTAGGTCGGTTACGGAGCGGATCTCTCGGGACGTCAAGCGAACACCAGTACGACAGCCAACGAGATGGTCAGACTTCTTCACGAAAGCTCTGAATGGAAGGAATGCTGTGCCTTGTGTCCTTGAAGCGAGGACGATTCACTGGACCACTCTAGCTCGTGACAGGGACGAATGGAGACGTTACTGGTGCCTGCTCCAGGAAATCGGCGATCAAAGGACGATACAGGTGATACAGGTGATGTGGGGAAAGTTACGAGGATGGACTGGCTCGCATAAACCGATTATGAACGGAACGAATATATGGCAGGCTGTACAATTAAATGAACTCCTCTTGATTCTGATCGTTAGACACATTAGCGTTAGGCCAGTGTCCGTGCACTGAACATTCTGGCAATTCCAATCTCCTGCAGTGTACCCGACGTTGAATAACTATTCGTAGGTTGAGGTGCACAAGGCTTTGCGCTTTTCAGCTCCGTGTCTGCCACCGATGCTCTACAACTATCGCATCGAGCGCGGAGGCACCATCTAGGCTAATGCGACCGCAAGTGATTCAGGCAAAGAGAAATGAACTAGCCTTAGTTCCGTCTTTTTTTAGAGTCTCTCAAAAAACTGTTGCTGGCGTTACACAATTTGTCTAAGCCATAATTGTTGTCGGAAGCACATTAGAGACAGGACATCGGCAGAAAGGTGTTGGTTCGTCGATTGTTGTCCTTGGCGCCTTTACATTGCCACGTTGCTTGAAGGAGCTGAGTTGACCAAGGCCGTATGACGTATTTCCGGATGACTCCTTTATTTCTAATGCTTCACAGACAATTCACCACGACAGATCACTAAGTACGGATTATGAAAGTCGAAGGTCAAGCTCAGCGAACAACTTCTAAATCCTGCTGGAAAAAACTAATCTTGTAAAAAAAAAACGGTGAGGCTCATCAGCTAAACCATTAGTGAAATGTTCAGATGAGGTCGTGTTTACGGTACTTCATTATTTTTTGCGACAAGAAATAGAGAATCAGCTTTCTTCCCGCAACCCAGAACTTCTGGATAGAGTTATAATTTTTTGATCTAAGCTTCGCCCACTTTAGTGCCAACCACGCCCACTTCTAGGATTCGACCACATTTGTTCTTTTACACCTTAATACCTCTTTGCCGCATCCCGGAACTTTTCTGAATAGAGTTATAATTTTTTGATCTAAGCTTTGCCCACTTTAGTGCCAACCACGCCCACTTCTAGGATTCGACCACATTTGTTCTTTTACAACTTAATACCTTTTTGCCGCATCCCGGAACTTTTCTGAATAGAGTTATAATTTTTTGATCTAAGCTTCGCCCACTTTAGTGCCAACCACGCCCACTTCTGGGATTTGACCACATTTGTTCTTTTACACCTTAATACCTTTTTGCCGCATCCTAGAACGTTTCTGAATAGAGTCATAAACTTTTGATCTAAGCTCCGCCCACTTTAGTGCCAACCACGCCTACTTCTACGATTTGACCACATTTGTTCTACAACATCTTACCACTTTCTTCCCGCAACCCAGAACGTTTCTGGATAGAGTTATAAATTTTTGATCTAAGCTTCGCCCACTTTAGTGCCAACCACGCCCACTTCTAAGATTTGACCACATTTGTTCTTTTACACCTTAATACCTTTTTGCTGCATCTCAGAACTTTTCCGAATGGAGGTATAAGTTTTTAATTTAAGCTTCGCCCACTTAAGTGCCAACCATGCCCACTTCTAGGATTCGACCACATTTGTTCTTTTACAACTTAATACCTTTTTGCCGCATCCCGGAACTTTTCTGAATAGAGTTATAAATTTTTGATCTAAGCTTCGCCCACTTTAGTGCCAACCACGCCCACTTCTAAGATTTGACCACATTTGTTCTTTTACACCTTAATACCTTTTTGCTGCATCTCAGAACTTTTCCGAATGGAGGTATAAGTTTTAATTTAAGCCCCGCCCCCTTTAGTGCCAACCACGCCCACTTCTAGGATTTGACCACATTTGTTCTTTAACAACTTACCACCTTTTTTCCGCATCCTAGAACGTTTCTGAATAGAGTCATAAATTTTTGGTCTAAGCTCCGCCCACTTAAGTGCCAACCATGCCCACTTCTGGGATTTGACCACATTTGTTCCGTTTCTCCAAATCTGCACCTTCCCTTATGTTTGTGCTATATCTTAGCCCACCTATCTACTTTGGTGCTCTCAGTTCGTCAGATTTCGAAGAACGGTGGAGCTCCGCAGATATCCACCAACCGTTCCATTTTTGCGCGCATTTGGTAAGCTCTTTTCCGAGATCGCTCCTTATTTCAACATTTCCCACTTGACAATCTCTTGAATCGCGATGCGTAGACAGGTCAACGAAACACCTCAAAACGGTCGTCTTGTCTCGCATACGATCCATTTTCTGGATACAATTGCTTAAGGAAGAACACGCTGCAGAACCTGCAGAATCAAGAGAAAAAGGACTGCTGATTTGTTTGTAAGTTCTACTCCGATGAGAAGAGTCACCCCGAGTAAATACATTGTATCCAGATAGGATTCGAATGTCTTATAAGCTTCTTGACGAAAAGAAGTTGGACAGAAAAAAGAAATGCCGCGCGCGACTGGCACGAGGCACGCGCTAGGACAGACTTTTTTGACTGAAAGGGTGTCCACTGTGGAAGAAATGTTGAGATTCCAGAGTATACGAATGTTTCACACAACGAGTGCCGAAGCCGCTGAGAAGAGTCAGATCGCCTCTTGTAGTCATTTTTCCTCTTTTATAATGGTTTGGGCTAGAATCTCTACCATCAGAGCGCTATCGAAAATTTTGGTCACGAAAAGTAAAAAATTTATCCCGAAGCCCTTTAAGAATGATGTTTCTGGAAGAATTTAGGTGAGTGTCAATGAAATTTTAGGGATACGGTTCGAAAACTATGGTGCACTTGCTCATGAATGGGAGGTCAAGAGGAAACGTTCGCGCATTATCCCAACTTTCAATCCTCCTACAGATTTCCCGGATCGCCATGTGATCCGTCACTGTATTTAGTCTATACTGGAAAGGGAAGCCTGCGCTCCATAACACACCATTGTTGTTGCTCCTAAGACATCGAAAAAAGCTCAGGCTGGAGTTTCGCCACCGTCGAGGAGTAGCCGCAGCGTCTACGAGCTATAATTGGTATAGGAGACGGTCATATAAGATGACCGTGTGTATGTTTTGTAGCTGTGATGCATAGTGAATAGCTCCCATGAATTCACCATGTATCAATAAGAACTGCGCTTTCTGTAGCCCAATTCTTATGTTACCATACTTATGGTGTGTTACCATACTTACTTATATATATATATATATATATATATATTATATATATAAGTACACATATATATATATATATATATATATATATATATATATATATATATATATATATATATATATATATATATATATATATTAGGTTTAGTCATAAGTCCTCGGACGAAGTGATAGTGATGACTTGTAGAGATCATAACTCGGGAAAGAGGAGACGAAAATGGACGCGCGTGCCATTGCTAGATAGAGTATAAAAAGCTCTCCGATATGCATACTGTTCCTGCAACCTTGCCCCACGATTTCAAACCGTTGCAACTCCACCTCCGCAACACCATCCTATTTCTTTTTTTATTTGACCAAGAACAAACGGAGATCGATTGACGTATGAAGGAAGTTTACAAGAAGGTTGCTCCTGCTAGATGCACAATTTACAAGTAGCAAACGAAGTTCACGTCGGACGACTGTTCCATCGAAAATGAAGACCGTCCGGGACGCTCAACGGAGTTGAACTTGGACGTGCTGTGGAGCCAGGTGGAAGCCAATCCGTATCAAACTACTCGTGAACTGGTAGTCAGCCCTAGGGAGTCAGTCCACAGTTGATCATGGATTGAAGTCAGTCGGCATGTATTTGAAGGAGCTTTTCATACTCTATCTAAGGATGCCTCGCGCGCATTTTCGCCACCTCTTTCCCGAGTTAAAATCTCTAGAAGTCATCACTATCACATAGTCCGAAGACTTATGACTCTTGTAGATATATTTTTTCGTAGAACCCGCTGAACGGTTGTATTTTTGGCCAACATTTCTGCCCGAAGATGGCTGACCAAAAATACCGTTGGCGCGTTTGCATGTGCACGACTTAAAGCAAGTCAGCCGCAGTATCTGCAGTGATGTGCCATCCCAGAGACTGTATCAGCGATGGTTTCGCCGCTTCTGAAATGAAGATGACAGTTTTCTCGAACTTGAGTCGGATCCTCTCCTAACTAGACGCGAAGCTGCATAGAGGGTGAGAAGAGGATCTGACTAAAAACGAGTTTGCATTTTTCCAGTCAGTGCGTAAAAAGAGTTCCCCATCAACTGAGCGATGCAAAGGAGGCAGCATTGCTACCACCGGAGATCTGCCCCGCCAACAGAAAAGCAGTGGATTTTCCAGCTCTGTCCTTACGTCAGATCAATAGTGGATATTCTTCGGTGACGCAGAAACAAAAGGACAATGGGGTGGAATAGTGCACGAGAAGTGTATATGAAATGCTGGATGTGGGCCAGTGGACCAGTTTCTACACGAAAAGGAGGAGAGCACGGTATCAGCCAGACGATCCGACTGGTCAAACCATAAAACAACCATATGTAGCAAATCCATAAATCGATGTGATTGTTTTTTGGTTTGATAACGAAAAATAATCAGTAGTGCAACAGCAAGTGTCTATTTCTCGGTTAAATGCAAAGGAGCCAGAGTTGCTGGCTATTGATCTGCTTTGTCGGATTTTTGGATCTAACCTCATTTACCATGGTAGTTCTTAAAAGTGGAGAGGCGAACTTGGAGAGGCAACATATACATATAAAGCGCAAGTTTGTTAACATGTTCCCTCCACGCACTTCCTTTACTATTGCATTGATGTTGATTTTTTCAAGTGTAGGCGGGGTTCCAAGACGATTTATCTCATGTGTATTGTGTACAACGGAGTGCCAGTGTAAGCCCGACCAGTATCCGAGCACCCCTCTCCGAGGGCGTGCAGTTGTCACCTGTCGAAACTGAGGAGGAAGGCAAGAAGACCGCCGAGGCTAATGGGGGCCTGGAATGGACAGCTGGAGGAGCTTGCCTTGAAAGAAGTCTGAAGATCGAGGGATGGGTGAGTGTCGTGCTATTGTTCATTGGGTATATACTCGCTTTGCTCCTTATGCATATTGCGTCATTGCCACATTTAATGTGCTTTATTCATGATAACCACTTTACGCTCCTGTGATATCCTCTGGCTCTGACACACACGTTTATCCTTATAGCGTAGTTCTCTATTTAGCATTTCGTAGTTGTAGTGTAAATCGTAGTTAGCATAATAAACCAGTGTTCCTTACTTTCGTACTTGTCTTTGGGAAGTAAGTAAGGTAGGGCACTCTGGTTGGTCGCGACGGGAGAAGTAGGTTATGTTGCCGCGTTCAGTCAGCTGGTCCCTGTGTAGGGGGCAGGGATCCCGTCGCGAGGTACTAGGCTGAGGTCGCTTGGCAAGGCGGAGACCTTACCAGCCGACACCCCTTAGTCCTCGTGGGGTTGGTCCGCCCTCCTGTCTCGGAGCGCAGGAAGGGTGATCCGGTGAGCGAGGAGGTTTGCAGAGCTCGTACCGCAGATGCGGATCGCAGTCCAAAGGGTGGCCGTGAACTCGCGACAACAGGAGCGAACACGAAACACAGTGGACGTGTTGAGAAGTTTTTGAAGCCAATTTGATCACAATCAGTGGATCATTCATGATGACGAGCTGGGTCACAGACGATAATCCAACATCTTTATCATATTCCATCATGATAGCAAGTGCCAGCGTCATGGATTGTTGGACAAAATGGAGAGTCAAAAGAAGAGGGAAGAAACAGTTTTCGATTATGGCCTATGATTCCATCTACTAAGACTGCTAAGAGACGGTTGCGTGTGACAAAGGGCATAAGAAAATGCAAATTTGTCTACGACATGCGTGGTGCTGCTGTTCACGGGTGCAATTCGCGTGGAAAAGCCACAGCTAGGATTGATAGATCAAAAAATGGAAATATTAGTAGTGAAGGGCAGCAACGACTAAAATTAATACGATTACCTTCCGGTGTCTTGGGCTCATGTTTATTCACCACAAGACACCCGTCAACGACTGAAAGACTTACATATCACATAGATGAACCTTTGCTGTCTCCAACGAAAAAATCTGCGCGAAAAGATTACGCGAGTTGGCGAGATCGATGACATGCTAAAGATATGAGATATGCATATATTAGGAAAAGTGACCACAGGACATCAAAACGTACCTGAACAGCTTTCTTAGACACCATTCGTTCAGATCGATCATGCAAATCGGCAAGTTCAACCACTACTCCCCTATATGCTTTTTTGAGGTTATCTGACCGTTTAGCAATCAAATCACGAAGATGCTTTGCTTCCAGAGAATCAACACCGTGACACTCAAGAGCAAATATTATATGTGGAATACGTTGACTCGAGAGAATAATTCTCTTACCTTGACTTCTTCATTAAGCCTTGTCTCAAGTTGCTTCATTTGTTCATCGTTTCTTTTCTGAAGAGCAAGCAATTTATCTCCGCGAAACTTGATTCCAACTATAGCGTTGGGTTCCAAGATGCCTAAAAAGGTATCTAAATTAAATGTGGAACGTGGATCTGGAGAACTTTTTTCTTAAAGGTATCTCCGTTCCCGAATATTTGTGTATATGCGCATCCATTCTGCGTACATTGCATTTATGCGGTTAGTGCGATGTACAATATTACGTGTTTTTGTTTATGATTGGCTGTGCTTCTAAGTGTGTGGCGAGAGTATGTGTGTATGAGTAAATGGATACTGTTTATGTTACGTTAATTTATGTTTTATTGTTGGTTTGTTTATTTAGCTGTCTCTGTTGTTTGCGTGCATATATTATATATGCACGTGGCCGTGTCTGTGTCTGGCCTTGAAACTTTGGTGAGCGGTAGTCGTAGGTGGATGAACGAGGCTGATAACAGCTGATAAATGACTGACAGTGGATCACAGGCTATAGGAGCTAGTGACCTCGCATAAATTGTGGAGCAGCGCTACTTTAGTGTGTGATGTGGGGTAAATAGAGTTCCTTGCTGATCGAAAAGGAAAACTGTCGCGACTAGTAATAGCTACAATGAACTTTATGGGCCGCGAGCTGGATTCGTACTCTCATCATCACTTGAGTCTCAGTACTTTAGTGTCTACGATTAGACACAATGGAGCTGAAGATAGTCGATGATAGGAAGATCTACTGACCCCTGAATGGTAGTTATCTTACTATGAAGCTTTGTGTGGATACACAGGAGTATCGTTAGGTGTGGAATAGTGTTTACGACTGTGATGCAAATTGGCTTTCGCAAAGACGTTATTAGCGTTTGAATTCGCTCGAAAATAGTGTTAACCGGAAGTGCGAAGTCGTGGCTTCGACATCATTAGCCAACGTGGCGTAGGGGCAGTGCTGCGCTTTGGCGTAGGAGGATGAGGGCCTGCTCTCCGAAACCGTCGCAATTCTCGCCCAGGGTTTTCGGCTGTCGTTTATACCACGTTGACACCATGTCGCATTTATGCGGTTGGTCTTCTAGTATCGCTTATGGTATAAGGCAGAATATTTTGATAAAAAGTTACTGTGTATGTGTCACTCCTGACAAGTAATGGTTCTATTTTGGGATCGTCAGCTGTTTCATCTATATTTGCAGGAAAGTAACATGCATGTTCGCAGAATAAGGACGACGGGTTTAGTTCACATCCTGTGGACTAGTCTCAATATTTAAAGGCACAGTTTACGATAATTTCAGGGTATCAAACGAATGGTAGGAGTGATACTCCAGAATAATGCAAAAGAGGAGAAAATTACCGTATTCAGAGAAGTAGGCTTCAAAAAAGAAGTTAAATTACGGCTGCTTAGTTACAGTTACACAGCTTTGTGCGATTCCGCGCCTATTGGAAGAGCTCGTCCGGATACCCTTTCCAAGCTCCAACTTTATCGTCTCATTCTCGTCGACTGAGCCGTAATTTAACTGCCTGTGTAAAAAGGGTTTCGGTGCAAATGGTGCAAGCAGCTTTTGCAACGCTCAAGAGCTGGCCGGTCTTAGTTGTGTGCGCTACGATAATTTTGAAGTATTAGACAAATGATGGGAGTGATACTCCAGAATAATGCAAAAAAGGAGAAAATTACCGTATTCAGAGAAGTAGGCTTCAAAAAAGAAGTTAAATTACGGCTCAGTCGACGAGAGTGAGACGATAAAGTTGGAGCTTGGAAAGGGCATCCGGACGAGCTCTTCCAATAGGCGCGGAATCGCACACAGCTTTGTGCGATTCCGCGCCTATTGGAAGAGCTCGTCCGGATACCCTTTCCAAGCTCCAACTTTATCGTCTCATTCTCGTCGACTGAGCCGTAATTTAACTGCCTGTGTAAAAAGGGTTTCGGTGCAAATGGTGCAAGCAGCTTTTGCAACGCTCAAGAGCTGGCCGGTCTTAGTTGTGTGCGCTACGATAATTTTGAAGTATTAGACAAATGATGGGAGTGATACTCCAGAATCCTAACTATACACAGACAACAAAATCTGTTTGTCTGTTTGTCCGTTTGTGGCCGTTTTCTTTGGTGCCTTCTGGAAATCGAATTGAAATAGCTAGGCCAGGGGCATCAAGTGGGGAATGAGCCGAGCAACTTGGAAATACGAGAAACAAGCTGGGCTACGCCTACTGGGGGCGGGGCTCGCGCGAAAGTATGATTCACCGGAAAAGTAGCACGAATGACACGTGACAGGTGTAGACTCCGCCCACTGAAGGCGAAAAATGATAATGTGGCACATGAGTGATCAAATTTGATAGATTTGCAGGTGGCAAGATTTTAAAACTAATGCCGGGTGGCATGGTAGACTATTCTCACTAGGGGAGAGGCTTGCGCAAAAACTGTTAATATACTACACGAGTGTTCGAACTTTGTAGAGGTGCGGATGGCAAGATAGCAAAATTAGTGGCAGGTCTTATGTGCAGCTGCCTACCAAGAGCGGGCTTGCGCATAATTGTAAGTTGGGCCTGAGGCTCATATTTAGAGGATATGCAGATGGAAAATTGGGGACACTAATATATGGCACATGGAGACTTTTGTGGACTCCGCTCACTGGGCGGGACTTACGCAAAAAGTGTTAGATTATACCTGGAGCATCAAACTTGGCAGAGATGCAGGCGGCAAGATAGGAAAACTATTGGCAGGCGCCAGTGTAGACTCCAGCCACTGAGGGCGGGTCCTGCGCGAAATTTGATAATTTCAATCTAGAAACCTGAGGCATTCAAATTTGGTAGAGATGCAGGCGGTAGGACGGGAGGACTGATATCAGGTGGCAGGACCCGAATCCGGAGAAGGGCAAAGGGGAAGTGGGGAATTTGAAATCGACAATCTGCCTTGAGGCCTTTTAGTTTACGTAGAGCTAACTCACAATTTCCACACTCCACACGTGCAGCCTTCATGTGTGGTAAGGATACACTGCCCGAAGGGATTTCCCTAGTGGGGATGTTGTCCGATACACCGATATGCTACATCAATTTATTGTGTAGCAGACCACTCAACCGCAGTTTTGTTTCTTTAGTCGTACCGTGTTCCAACTCCAAGAAAGGTGGCGAATTGCGGTGGCATAACTTTCAACGGAGTGATCGATTTCAAGAACCAATCGATTCTAATCAGTGTAGATTTGTACCACTTGACGTAGGGATGCTGCTAATTACTCATTTTTCCGAAAAGAAAAAAGGGACTGATGATTGTTTTCAACCTCGTTGAGAACAATCATCAGTCCCCCTTTCCTTTTCGGAGAATCAACTTGACATAAGAAGGAAGACAGCCAGGCGCTATTCGGGCGATCCCACTGTCTTTTACAAATTCCATGTAACTATGTTTATGTGGAATTTCAGTGTTCAGCCAGATAGTTAAAAATTCGCGTCGAACCTCTGCGCTTACATGCTTATCATGAGTTTTGCATAAAATTTCACTAAACGATATATTGGCCCACTAGATCGTCGATTTGTATCAAATGCCTACGTCGACGGGTGCTGATAAATGACAGAGGTGCAAATAAATCCCTATTTTTAGTACAGCTAATAACAATGGGTGGGAGGAGGGGGGGGGGGGTAAACAACAAAGGAAGTTGTTTCGAGAACCTTCCTTGATTTCTTGAATGCCCCGGTTATTATTTGCATGCCCAAATTAATGTGGATGGTCGTCATGTGCAGCTTTCTTTCTTTCTTCCACTCGCAATAGACTGCTTACGACTCTATTAGTTGGAACCTAGTGGTTCTCCTTTTTTTTCGGGGAGGGCAGTACACAATGTTGCTAAAACGATTACGCTTCAAGCTTTTTTCAAGGAAATTCATTTATTAGAAACCATAAGACGCGCACGGTATCGTTATCTTATTGCAAAAAGAGCGAAAATCGACGTATTTTTGCCACCCTCCACTGTTAAACCCGTTACAGCGTTTCTTTCTTCTTTACAACGAAGCCGGGTCACACGGCTCTTGAAGTGTAACTGATAAAAACAGCGTTTAAAACAGTCAAAATAAAAGGTAGAATTATCTTGCATAACATTTAAAGTAAACCCAGTAGTGAAATATGGAACTCTTCAACAGGTGATGGTGAATCAGTTGAATCGAATTAAGGAACACCAAGAGCTTGCAAGTTGCTGCGACTACCTAACCAAAAGAAGTGAAGCGCGACCTCACCCGGGGGATCCGATGGATTGACTATGAAAAAGTTTTTTAGATACAAAGCTCTAGCGTACCTCTGGCGGTTGAGGCCTCTTATAATCCACAGGTATAAGCCGACTCCAAACCTGGGTACTTCGGAGACTTGTGAAGTGTGTCGGGATCCTGGATGGTTCTTAACAAAAGCTATAGCATCTGATAATGGCCGGGCGTAAGAATTTAAAGGCACTGTTCACGAAAAAAATGGGTTTCGGAGATCTGCACATGGTTTGAATTCGACGCCCCCTCTGATACCATTTGTGCAGGAATGAGGTCGGAAAACGGTCTGGATAGGGCACAATAAGGGCAGGAACATTGGGGGACGAGATGCCTCCACCCCTCGCTAGGCTGACTACGAAATCTATTTTCGGTTCATCACTTTCGCATTGGGCGAAGTTGTCTGCTTGAGTGTGTTGTCTGCTATTGCAGATATTGCGTCGCCTAACTGCACTCGCCCGAACACTCCCTTAACCGCCGTTATTCCAATGTGAAACTCGTCCAACCCCCTTTCTCAGCTCTTTTTTGAACATTTCTATTTCTTTTTGTTCATCGTTTTTTGCGCTTTTTTCGTTGTTGTCGCTTTATTCTAGAGTAGTTCTATGGATTCCCGTCAAAAAAGGGTACCCTAAATTTATCGTAAACGGTGCCTTTAAGAGCCATTACATCCATCCGTCATGAGCCTTGTTTCTCAAGTGGGTAGGGAGTTTCCATATCGCACTTCATGGTAACAAAGTATAACTTAACAACAACTGATAAATGCTGGATAGGGATGTAATATCAGAAAGCAAAAGCTGCTGGATCTCTCGAGCCCAGGTAGGCGTAGTTTGGATACCATGGAACTTTGCAAGGAGAGTCAGGTCATCTCCTGAGCCTTGATTGCTATTTATGGGAATCCTTATTGTAAGTAATAAACAAGTTGCACACGTTTGTATGTATGTACGTTTTTTGGCTCTTTGTATGTGCGTCGCTAAGCCGGTAATACCTGAGAAACTGAGAAACACTTGCAGAGCTCGGGACAAATCCCGAGTAGGTGTAGTCTAAGAAAAGAACAACAGATCACACATGAGCTCAGCTGAGCTCGGCTCACAGGGAGCGGGGGAAGTACCGGAATTGACGGTGCTAAAGCGCAACGTATTATTCTCGCTTCGAAAAAGTCCAGACACCCGGAAAAGATGAGGAATGGTGAGGATTGGGTCAACAAACCAGACGAAGGATACCCTACTGGGCGAAGAAACCCTGAAATGTGCGGTACTTCTCAAATGAATTCATAACCGGGTTTAGCGAAGGCATGAAGGTCAGAAAAAATAAAGGAAGTAATCAAATCCTAATACGTGCTGTGCTCTTCATGCGTAATAATAGCGATGCTTGGCCTAAGCGGGGCTTGCGTTCAAATGAAAGACACTTTTTGAAATAAATACAGTATCCTTTTTCTTACTTCATGAAATCACATGAAATTTAACTATTGCAATTTCAGTATTTTATACTATACTATAAATAAACCAACTATATATAAAACACATTCGTCGGGTTGTATAGTTTTCTGTGTCTTTTTTTTCTGTTTGCCTGTTTGTCTGTAACCATCTTACATGGCGCCACTTGGAAACCAACTGGAACAGCTCAGACAGGTTGGAACAAGTAGAGAATGAGCCGAACTCCTTCGCCACACGTGACTCAAGCCCCACTATGGGCGGAGCGTGCGCGAAACGTGTAGCTCACTAGAACTCTGTAACTCCTTTCCCTGGGGTATAGAGTATTCAAATTTGGCAGAGATGTAGATGGCCAGATGGGAAGACTAATGGCAGCTGGCAGGTGAAGACTCCGCGGGCTTGGGGCAGGGTTTGCGCGAAAGTAGTTAATTTGGATCTGCTTATCATGATTTCTGCGCAAAACTTATCAAACAATGCAGTGCGTAACAGGGTAAGCAGTTAAGCTGATAAGTTTAGGGCATTACTATCAGATTCACCACCCTGAATAATCTCCACGCACGGACATTCGTTGAGTAAACGTTTACCAAAACATTTTCAAAAATAATTTTTAAATTTGCTGTTTCATAAGTATAAAATCACTTTGAAAATTTGAAAAGATAGTATTAGTAACGACAAAAAACATTTTGTAGTCGGTGGGTCTTCCTTGTTCTAGCCTAATATCGAATAGCCTACATGGCATACTCGGAACAAGGTTTCGAAAGCCCTCGCCGAAGTCTCCATTCCATAATCCAAGTACAACCTGCTTGAGCTCTTCTACCGTCTGGAACTGACGGTTAATCGCAAATCGCAATCTTTTTTTACAGTGATGCCCCACAGATTCTCCATCGGGTTCAGATCGGGGGTGCGAGCTGGCCATGTTAGAACTTTGGGAATGGAACCGATTTTTTGTGGAGTGACTAACGTGGATCGCAGCACTGTCCTATTGAAAGGTGTAATCAGGACCACGTCGCCGGCTCAACAGTGGCACCAGATCCATTGTGAGACTTCCTGAAATTCTTCGAAGTTCATTTGGAGGTCACGAGAGCAAGCTCCAGCCCGACATATTTGCAGAAGGCACCCCGTAACATGACACTTCCTCCTCTAAAATTGCGACGACTTGAGTTGATCGACTTATTTTATGTCATGGCAGTAGTAGTTGTGACCGTCGGGCTTCCGAATCAACTTTCTTTTTATCGAAAAATACGACCTGGATGAGAATATTGGACTGCATGGCTAATCGGTAATACAGGCTGACTTTCGTCCAATCTCATCTCAAATAACTTCGCAAATTCAAGTCGTGCTTCCCTGTGGTGGTCGGTAGGCCTCTGAGCCCTCTTCATTGCTGCACTGACAATGCTGTTGCTCCTTTTCACGGTTCTACTAACTGCAGTCTTGGACACCGAGAGATCCAACTCCGATCGAACCTTCAACGACAAGGTTTTGTCCGAAATAGTTCTCAGCATTCTCCTCTCGTCGTTCGCGGTTAGATTGCGCGGGCATCCTCTCCTCGTGAGGCTCTGTACTCTTCGAATATCTTTGAACGGAGCGGAATCTCACGATTCTCCTCCTAATTGCCCTCGTACAGAACCCTGTACCACAAGAATTTTGATTTTGTGCCTTTTCTTCCGAAGAAACATGACCTCTGCGAGCAAAATGCATATTGCTTCCAAACGTATTTGTGACATGCTCCCCCATACAGATCCCTTCCAAATGCAAATTCTGTTGCACCAGATTTCAAAACCTTCGTGCTGTCGGGTTGATGCTGCACTCACGAAACGGCAAAAAAACCAAAATAACCTATATAAATGTTAATATAAAAGTTGAGTAAACCAAAACATGTATATGGGGGTTATTGATGACGATGAAATTAATGGTGGTGCCAAAAATATACGTGCTTGGCTGCTCATTCTGTGAATACCAAATTCGAGTTCGATCCTATACTTATGAAACGCACTGTATATTGGCCAACGAGTAGACAGGTCTATTAATTGCCTTCTTCGACGGGTGCGGCAGACAAACCGACGAAACGGACAATTGTGGTTTATATATAGTATAGTATAGTATAGTATAGTATAGTATAGAAACAAGTTTCAAGCTCTTTTCTTGATTTTTGGATTGTCTCGGTTAATATATGGATAGATGAACAAAAATGGTTGCTAGAAATGTGAGACATCTTGTGAATATTTTCCGCTATCAAACTGAAATTTGCTTTTTTTACGGTACGATAGTGGAATCTAACTAACCTTTATTGGAAAACACAGATACCATTGGCCTAAAAAACCCGTTCTGCTCCGAAATAACATCATGTAAACATCAAAAATATCAATACTTAATGCCTCGACTGTTAATGACAACAGCGCAACGGGAAGTGATCGAACCGATTAGTTTTTGGGATGCTAGACACTGGTATGGCGTTCCTGTCCTTAGCTCATAGATTAGATTGGCGGACTTTTCTTCACTCTTTCCACAGAGTGCGTGCCAAAACCTCCTTTCAAGCTCTTCCCACATGTGCTCTATAGGATCCAAATCCGGTGACTGGCTTGCCCACTACAAAAGTCTGATCGCTATTTGCTAAAGGTCACCTACACAACTTTTGCGGTAAGTTTCGAATCGTTATCGTGCTGTAAGATCCATCCTGGCATGTGTTACTGTGTCCACGCCAAGACGATGTGAGACATTTTTTGCAGACTTTCCTGTCACCGTATCGTCAACTTTCAAATCGGGCTCACTCCCTTCGGTGAAAAGGCACAGTATACCATCACACTTCCTCCACCATGCTTGATTGTGAGTGAGATGTACTGGACTGAATGTTTCCCCAGATGAACGTCGCATGTACCGTATTTCATCGCTTCCGAACAGATTGAATCTGCCCTCTCTCTGTAGAAAGAACTCTACTCCATTCAGTCGAAGTCCAGTTGAGGTAACGGCGCCCAAATTCTTCTAGCTCTCGTATCTTTCGGAGCGATAAACGGCTCTTTTGCTGAACGTCTCCCTTAAATACCAGCACTGTCTGAAGGTCTCCTACAGTCCGCCGACTGAGATTGGTGCCATCGCCAGCACTGAGAACAGCGGGAGTGTCAGTCGCAGGGAACCGGGGGTCTTCAGCCGACGTATGATTCGCCTGTCTATAACTGAGGAAGCACATCGCGGCCTTTCTCGGTTCTCTCGGCACTGCAAACAGATACCCTGACCTGATAGGGTTGGATAAACGGAGAAAACGCCTGCTGAGGAATTTTCAAAATTTCGAGAAAGGTCGTGACTTTCATGCCGATTCTTTCATTTCTACTACTGCCAGCCGATTTCCCTGAACGATTGCAGTCCCTCTATGCATGCCCTGAGTGTAAAAGCACTAACGTCGAGCAATAATAAGAAGGAAAAAATGCAAATAACACTGACCTTCTAATCAGGAAAAATCGCTTCATTATGAAAACCTTTCCACGCAGTCATGTGATAATCCACTTACGAGCTAAGAAATATAAATTGTTTACATCTGTCTACATCTCAGAATTGTTTACAAATACTCGTCAGGAGTGACATAGGAGCGCGGGTTCTGGTCAAATACTTGGCGGCCACGACATCTCGAGAAATTCGGAAAGTGATTGGCCCAAAACATTCTGTGTAATCAGGATGAAACCTTGAGTATACTGTCTCTGTGTCATGTTGAATACTTCATTGTTAATTATAGCGCTGGACCTAAGCCTCTTCATAAAGTTCTCCATAGAACCGAGGAAAAGGGCGTTCAAAGCTTAATACATTGACGGAACACTGCCAGGAATATTGTGGACTTCAACTTTGCACAACTTTGTATCCTGTACTGAGTGCGCGACAGAGAGAGGGTCTCATCACTCACATATTCACTGATCAATCACGTCGCACATCTGGTTGGCACAATTCGTTTGATGATGTCATTATCGTGCAATGACGAACGGATCTACAGTATGGGCCATAGTCATGATGACACAAATATTAATTCCCAGAAAACGAACAGAGAGCTAATTAGACCAACTCAAAAGAAGCGTTCATCACTAATTTCTTATTAGAAATTTTACAGTGAAATTGAGGTCTGCTGCTTTCTGTTTTCACTCAACCCCGATGACGATGATAGAAGGCGTCGACGGTGGCACGCAGCTAGGATCGAAGAGTTGATACCGGCTTTTTGCAAGGCATTTTCGAGCTTGTTCCAACTCTTGTTAGAGCTAATGCACGCTTCTATTTCCAAGGTTGACCACACTGAGACATCCATGGGATTCAGGTCAGGGCTCTTAAGTTACCACTGATAGATGGTTATGAAGTCGAGGAACTCTTTTTATGGAATTCCTGAACTTTTTCTGATTTGCGGTCAGGATTTCCATCTCGACTATGTCCGGTATGAATCGCCATAGTGTCTACCTAAATGCACATGGCGAGATCAAAGTGATCTCCAAACTAACTTCTACTCCATAGTTTACAAAAATAATCGGTGGCTGTGCCTCGGCGGTGGTGTTCGCAAAGACCATGACAGATATTAAGCTTTGAGCTGTATAACTTCCATTTCTTTCATCTTCATATAAAACTTATCGCTTTGTTTAGTGAACACCTTTTTCACTGTGTCTTTTCGTCGATGAAAAATAATTCCTTATGACGATTTCTTCGGAAAGGTAGTAGCTGTTGCGAGCCGACCTTTCTCTTTCCTTGAGGCTGCTTACTCGGAAAATCACACCCTGTTAATAAAAAGGTCCTGTTGCGCAGATGATGTTTCATGATTGTGCGCAGGAGTCCATTATGAGATATCCACTTCGTTTAACATTTTACGCGCAGACTGAACTTCACTGCTACGCAGACCTTCGCCGTGCTTCCTTAACACTCCTTAAATTCCAAGTTCTCTTATCTTGGAACTTCGGCATTCCTGTCGTTCTTAAAATTATTAATTGCTTCTGCCTCGAGGTTGCCAGGAGGAAATCTTTATTCTGGCCAACGTTTCGACGGGCTCGTCGTTTTCAAAGGCCTGAAAATAGTTCCAAGGTGGTTGATTGCACACTATCTCACCAAGCGCCTCCTCCGCTCTAGCGTTTCTGACGTCCTATCAGGAATGCACGAAAAATGCCCCGAATTCAAAAGATATGCTCACCTCACTTCCACCGCGAAGTGTAGTACTACGCTACACGGTTGGTACATTAGTAGCGAATGATCTTACTTCGCTGTCCTTATGCAATAATATTATTATTGCGGATCAGCACGTTCGCGGGTTATGGAACTAACTTGCAGTGTTGCATAAATGGCAAGATATCATTTGTGATTTCACACACTCATTTCGGCTATACTTAAATCTCTCCTTAAATATGAAAACAGGCCTCTTAGGTTTACCGGTCCGACTTACAATTGTTCCAAACTCTTGAAGGTGTCTTGTGGTTGAATATATTAGGGTGTCCGAAACGTTTTGAGAAACTTCAGCCTGTTTTTCAACTTAAAATCACTACAGTAACAAACTCAAATCAGTGATCAGCATAGTGGCCCTTCCTAGCCACGATGTCTCTCCATCAACCGGACAAAGCATTGATGTCATTTCTTCAATATAGAAAGAGGCGTGACGCAAATCAATCATCTATTACCTACTTGACTTTTCAACAGTCGGTGAATTTTTTCCTTGTAGAGTAAGCCTATGGGCCTCTGAAAGTATGGCAGTCATTTATGTCGAGGTCAGATGATATGTGGGAAGCGAGTTAGTCAAGGTATACCAAATCTGTCCAGCTCATACACCGACGTCCTCGCGCGAGGTGATCGAGCATTATCCATTACCGCAGTACACTCTGATGGGATCTCCCAGTAAAACACCCGGTTGAGCAGAGGAAGAATGAGCTCAAGTCTTTCTTGATGTGAGCGTCTCGCTCCATAGCGAGCTGTGGCTTTACGTTCACTGTTCGGCATTCCGGTTTCCTATGCTGATTTTCATATGACATCTACTTTATATCCTGAGCAATGATGGAGTCGGTTGAAGTCGTCGTTCGCTTACAGTCGAGGAGCTTCTAACAAACACTGAGTCGCACTCGACACTACTGCTCAGTCAAGGATGTGCGTTATTTGAAGAGTCCTGAGTTGAAAGTGACTTCTGCGTAGAATATTCTTCAACTGCCACTTTGAACAGGATTGCTTTGACGGGAGGCCACAACAGTGTCGGTATCTGAGGACAGTGGCGTTCGCGTCGACGAACTTCTTCGAAGCAAATCTCTTCTCGAAGGAAGCGATCACGCCACTTAAGGTAGGTGACAAGAGAAGGTTCACTGCTTTCAATCAGTCACCATATCTCATTCCACGCCAGAGTGTCGAAGTGGATTAGTTTCGTGATGGAGAAACAGAAGGCTCCGGTATCCGTATCGGCGGCACATTGTTTGGAACACGATTGCTTACTTCGAACGACCACGTCAAATATCGATTAGTTGTAGTATTGATCTATGAACTGTGCCTCTTTCTCTGCTACCGAATCTTTAGTCCTTTAGCGCGTTCGCGAGCAACATGCTTTCAAAGGAGAGGGGCAAAAGAAGGTTTTCTCGAAACTTTCCGGACACCCTAATTGAAATCACTCATTCAATACCGATGAGTGTCAATGTGTTTGTAGTTGGCCAAGCATTCACAATCTAGCTACCTATAGCTGGTCCCTCCCCCTCCCCTCCTCCCCCCCTAATACCAGCTGCCTTATTATATTAAGTATTGTGTCGTCTGTAGATATACCGTGTGAAAAGTGCTTGTAAATGCAAAGTGATGATTGATTCACGAAGTGATTACGCTTCTATTATTTGTAAAATATGTCAAAAGTTGAACGTCACTATGAAGGAAATAATGTGGATCACAAGATCACGCGGGAGGGAGCGCGAGGGTCTCTCGCCGCCACCGGAGATCAAGAGGGCCAGGGGCTCACTATAAAAGAGAAGCGTTTCCTCTGAGGGGGACGCCCTCTCGTCTTCGCCAGACTCCCCAAGCCCCCGTCGCCGGTCGCCTCACCCAGACGCCAATTGTTTCTTTTTCTTTTTTTGTGTTCGCGCTTATTGTTATTGTTTTATCGCAGTAAATCTATTTTGTTCGCGTTCTTCGCTTTGGACTCCTGTGGACAGAAACGGGTCTCATATACTACGTGGGGGCCAAGCCGTTCCACACAAACATCTGAAGTGAACATCGTGCTCACCTCTTCTGTTCGTGAAAACGCCGAATAGTGAGAAAGGCGTCTTAATCGTGGAAACGCCGAATAGCGAGAAAGGCGTGTCGTGTTTGGAATAGTCCATTCAATCAAGAGAAAAATTGATGATTGCAGAAATACAGCCGAAGCTGCTGTACGAAGTCAGGAAAGAGTCCTAGAGATGGATCAAGACAAGGAAAACGTCCAAGGCTATGAGGTGAGTGGCACAGGGAAGGAAATAGTGACCCTACTGAGAGGCGAGTTTGGGAGAGCCGTTGAATCGATAAAGAGCATAGGTTGAGAATAGAGCAAAAACGAAGGACAGCAGGAAAGGGGCACGGATTTTGGATCTAGTGCGTCAGACAAGGGCGATGGGAATGGTAGTAGAAAAGGGCTCTGTTACCACCAACTTAGTCGGAAAGAAGTCGACAGCATGGGTTAGTAAATATGTTGAATGGAAGATTTCGTGCGCTGATCGACACAGGATCAATGATAAGCATTGTTCCAATAGGGATCTTGGCTAGGGCTCAAGATAATGGCTTTGACGTTGACTCCCTCACCGTAATCGATCGGGAAACACTTGAGCCGGTGTATGATGCCTCCAACGACGAGATGCAATTCCTCGGTGGAGTTTCAATAGCGGTAAAAATCGAAGGCGGATCTGAGTATGAAGTTGCCTTCTACATATCAAAGGAGAAAGGTCATGAGGTGCTACTCGGAACAAACGCACTGGGAGCTTAGGGGTTCAGAACCACCTCCCTAAAGCACCATTATTCCCCATACAAAGGTCACGTCATAGTGGGAAGGTCACCGTTGCAAGAAGGACCTACATACAGCCATACAGCTCGGCCGTGGTACAAGCACGGTGTGATATTGATGAAGATTCTGTTGAACGCATTATATGGCCAATTTCGAATGGAATGGCTGCAGGGGTGTTCAAAATAGAAAACTGTGAATGTGCGATTCCGGTAATAAACGAAAAAAGCGAACCAATGATGTGGAGAGAAGGTGATGAGATCGGACATTGGAGTACTGAGAAGTGGAGAGAAGGATGGGATGAGCTGAAGCCAGCGCTGTTGGAAGAAAGAGGGTCCATATTGGAACCAATGGCCAGAAAACAGAAACTGTTAGAACAAATTGCCCAAAACAGATCTTCCAAAGAAATCCCCGAAGATATCCGGACACTGCTGGAAGAGAAACAGGAAGCATTCGCGGTGTGTGATCAGGAACTTTCGGCCACCACCGAAGTCGAAATGAATGTAGACACAGGGGATCACCCACCCATTAAGTTGAAAGCTAGACCTGTCCCTCTAGCAATGCGAGCCAAGTTGAAGGAAATGCTCTGTATAAGTTCCCCTCTCCCTAACTCTCTCACTGACAATCAACGCTCGGCCCCGCAAACTTCCGAAGCCGAAAAATGGTTATCTATACGTTAAGTTGAAAGATTATCCGTCAGCACGTTTTACCTTTTTTCAGCTTCTTCTGAGAAGATGCTGTTCGCTAGCAGTGCGATGCTGTAAGCCTAGAAGAGAAGACATTTTGAAGGGTATATTCTTGAGTCTTTTCTGTTGACGTTATTATAAGCAGGAGGAGGAGGAAGCATTCTTCGATCTTGACCCTTAGTTTATTACGCAATTAGAGAAGCGTATATTTGTTGTAGACTCGTAGTACATATCCTTGACCACGGAGATCAGATGTTTCAAAACGTGCAGCACCCGCAGCGCCTTCCAGAGGAACGCAGTGGAAGGCTGGGTAATGAAAACTACGACCTTCTCGATAATTCCCATAACATTTCCTACTAATAAGATGGAAACCTTTGTCGCCCTTTTTAAAATAAAGTCGAACTGTTTCTGTGATGGAACTGTTTTTGTAATGTACGGATAATTTTCACAATCTCAAGTAGACTGGCCTTCTTACTGTTCCATGGTATGCGCTCACTCAGGCATGCACTTCCGAACACCTCTACGAACAAATCATGAGATTTTTTCGACTCCTACAGGGAATAGGCTCAAACAGGGTATATTTTCGTGTTATTTACAATTATTTATATACTGTTTCTTTCATGTCATCTACTACTTGCTATAAACGCATAATCGTGGAAAAATTTCTCTGGATACCTCCCCGTGAATCTCTATCCGCGACCATACTAATGAATCCAGGGTTAATTTTGCTGTCAAGCACAACCCATGCCCCTCCACGAAGCTCTCCCTGGCACGGTATGTATATAATCACAGGTCTTCGATACTGTCGAAGTGCATCCACAATATGGGCACCAAATTTTAGTACCATCTCGAACATATCTGGAACAAATGTGGAAAAGTAACAAAACAAGGGCATGTTCAAGTTCAGTGTACCTCGTTGTCCACCGGAAAAGCCCCGAAGAGAAGCGATGAATAGGAGTGGGAGACCCTCACGATTGAAGTCTCCTATTACTTCCGCAGTTTTCAATGCAGAATCGGGGTACCAGACTTGGCCAGCCTGGTGTACTTCAACAGACTGACTGTTAGGTGAGGCAGGATCGGCCGGATTGATGGACATCACATTTCTGAGTTCGGAAGATACAACCCCGATAGAGATGCCACAAATCCGCGCACGACCAGCTGAAACATAAAGCAGTACTTAGATAATTCTAGCTAAGAGAAGTTGTTGTAACTTGATCAACCGATAATCGTTTTCGCCCATTCGTTCATGATTTCATCGAAGGAATTCGAGTCGCATATTCCACGAATTTGTTCCGAATCTCGGCTATCAATCAGTTGTCGAATGTCGTACGGCTTGTTTGGTTCAATGGTAAACTGTACCAGACGAGGAGACGAGTCAAAACCAATATAACGGCGAAAAGGAAACGATGATATCTAAGCAACAGAGTGTTACGAAAAAAAGTTTGAAAGCTTTTTCAGGGTCACCCACTTACTTTGTCAGGTAGATAGCTCATCCACTGTACTATTTTGCAAATCCCTTCGAAATCGTCGTTAACAACAGCATGAGTGACTCCATTCTTGAACATAATTTGGATGCCTCCCAGTTGGTTGTTAGAGGTGTAAATCTGGAACGTCGAATTAATTGGAATTACGCAAAAGATACCAAAGAACAAGACAACCTCCTTTCCCAATAACGTGTTTAGGGCAGGAGCACCAGTGAGAATGAGGTGGGATGAGCGTGTCTTAACAAGCTTCAGTGTACAAAGGAAGTCGTAGATAGAATGATCTTCAGTAAGGAGAAACTAGGACGAACTTGAACGATGCGATGGGCTAGGCGAGCAGTATAAGCACCGATACCAACCGTACGGCCAGTGACAAGGCAGTATGTCGGCACTTCATCGTAGGCTGCAGAAGTTTCACCAGCTATCATTCCCGAACCTTGCAGATTCTCTACGCCAATATTCTCATTCTATAAAAATACACAGTTGAAAACTGAGTAATAGTATGCACAGCAATAGTAGGAGTTGAAGACTTCACAATTTGAGATTAGAAAATCAAAATAAAAGTAATTATTGTGCGCAGAAACGTCACCAATATTATTCAACCCACCGGTTTTCCTATGACGGCTTTCAACCTCAGCAAACCATTTGACATTTTTTCGTAGACGATTTGATCTTTGAGAGCTTCTTCTTCAACTGCGTCCACATAAAGGTATTCGAAACCTTCCTCAGGGTTGCTGGGATCCTATTATCGAAAAATGTTATGACAGAAGCAATGCCCTTGAAATATGCAAATGGCGGTTTACTTTCTTCAACAAAAGAAAAGGAGAAGGATGGACACTTTTTTCACAAAGTGCCAGATCATGCATTCCTTTTCCAGAAGAGCGAGGAAGACTGTGACTAAGAGCAGACTGCGAGACCTGAGAGCAACAACACCATACCCGAACCTTCGCTACGTAAGGTTACACTTAAAAGCAGCAGAAAATAACTGCCTTTACATTTTTTTTCAATCTTTTTGAATGTCTTTAATCAGCCCTTCAGACCTGTTGTGTCCAAGGAATGGCCTTGATCTCGCCTCTTGCTCTATGAGCTTGTTCCAAACCTAGTCTAGGTTTCGTGGACCACTAAATCGGTCTGTGGCGACTTTGCAGCTGTTGCGCGACCACATCATTAAACTTGAATATTAGTTCAATGACTCCATACATTTTCCCAAACAATGAGTGCTGTGCCCTCAGTTGCGCCCTCGGTTGCAGCTACGACTGAGGCGCATATTCTGTAGTATTGCGTTGGTTGCACTGCAGCGGAAAAACCGGTGTTTTTAACCGTCTCACGTGTGCACAACTCAACGATACAAGTTTTGCTGCTACTGCAGACATATGTTTTCCGTACTATCTCACTTTGTACTTCAGGCTTGACGGATCTGCTAACACCAGTGAAATTTTGAGGGTATTGTAAGAATTTATGTCAGAGCCTTGCTATGGCTGTACGTCGAAGCGCTCTAGTCCTGTATTTCTCAACATTACACTACGTCGGATCCACCTCTTATAATCTTTATCAAGTAGTAGGGGCATTCTGCTCAAGTCAAAAAATTCAAAACTCATATCTTCCTGAAGCATCTTCATCCTGAGCTGTGGTGCTGCTAGAAATACAACGTAATAGTCAAGGTTTATACCTTGATCCTCGCCTTTGTAAGTAACTTTATTGAGCGGTCACCGGCCACTTGGCGAAATTAGTGTAGAAGTGACAAGACGGATTATATCGTCCCGTGAATGTGTGACACAGTAACCCGAGTTCTCACTGGGGCGCGCTGTTTGCATTGGAGCGCGGGCGGTTAATCCCTTTAAGCTTACTCTTTCGAGTACTTTCCACGCTGGGAGAAACAAGGCAGATTCCGTACATAAGCATAGAAGAATCTTATCATAAACACAGCTGAGAGTGAATCTCTGCACAATAATGGGTTGTTTTCGTAAGCAGAGAGGATAACCATGAAGAAAGAATGATGCAACTCAGTGAAAATTCCCTCACAACTACTTCTCTCAAACGATTTCCATACAAATTCCATCAGTTTTTCCATCGAATGGTACTTATGGTAGTATCTAAGTCGGCTTCTTTTACGTGAAGATCTGTAAATGCATGTGGCTGTTTTGGGGTGTAGTTTTTTCGCAGCTTTCTTCTGTGGTACTTTTTTGGTGTTGTGTACTTCTATGTCAATTATACGGTGTTTCGGGTCTCGTGTTGTGTTTAATTTATTATGCAGTAAATGAATTTAGTGCTAAAAACTTCCATCAAACTTGATGTTAAACTGCCTTGTCATTTTTATAACATTGATTGATGGATTCGCGATCAAAACATTTGTGAAACATCACTCAAAATGTGCCTAGTTTCACTAATACATTTAATTCTAAAACAGCAACTTTGAAGACCAATAACATCACGGAGAAATCATGCTCAATATTTTGCGGAGGTTTCGTTCCTATATACACAGGATTCGATTAAATTTTCAGCGGTGGGGTTAATTGCCCGCGCTCCAATGCAAACAGCGCGTCCCAGTGAGAACTCGGGTTACTGTGTCACACATTCACGGGACGATATAATCCGTCTTGTGTAGAAGTGTATGTGATTTTTCTCAAAATATAATGTCGGCCACTAAGTTCTCACAGGATTCGGTAACTTCTTTTCAGTCTTTGTTTTTGTTTTCATGCAGGCCCTCATCTCAAACAAATGACGCAAAGCCTCGAGTCGACTTCTCCTATTCCTCCACTGCTATGACTGCCTTCACCTACGATATCGAGGGGCTCAATGGCCCCAGCCTAGGCGCGGCATGACTGATAACCTACCTACCCATTTTTGCCAATTTGCCCGTTCCTCGTTTTCATGCGACTCTTTTCTCTTTAAAACTACCTTTATTGGTTTTCGACACATTCTCTAGGCTTAATCCTTCGTTGTCCTATTTTGCTTTTAATCGTGGAGTAAACCTGCTTCTTCCAACCCCCCCTACACCCTTCCTCATCTACGATGCTTCCTTATACTCGATGTTAGACTGTCTCCTATCCTCAGAGATTGCCGAAGTTTAGCCAGTATCGGGATTCTCTAAACCTTAACGACCACTTCAGTAAGATATTTGTTCCCACAGAATTTTTCCTTCGTTTGAGCAATCATGTTTGGATATGCTGCGTCTGCAAGAATATAATGTTGATATATTACCTACTTCATTTCCAGAAAATTTGTGAAATTGCTGAAGATGTGCTGAGTTTTGCGAATTATGGTTCATTTGTAGAAAATCTGTCCCTCCTCAACCTGCTGATGGGCAATGCCTATCGTCAAATGTCCTGTTCATGAATTTTTCTTAGTGGTATGCGCAGTATTTCTTTCATCACATCTCTTACACAGGGACGATTTGTCACGGAACAACCGTTACCACTAATTACTTTTTTAGTTCAATCGTCCGCATAATCTTACAAACGAAGGATGCTTTGTCGCACTTGCCATTCAAGCTATGTTGTATACCGCCGTAGAGAACGAAACGCTGATCTGAAATCTGCGCTCCAAGTTTGCGAAACGATTCTAGCAACTAAACGGAACCCTTTTCTCCCTGTGTCATATAATTGCGCCAAACAGATAAACGAACCTAGTTATGGTGTTCACGTAATGTCACATGAACCACTGTCCTCTAACAAATACGATAACATCAGCTTCGGTAAGAATATGCTGCTGGTAATATGTTGAAGAGCGTATTGGTCCTACGAATGATGTACAGTAGCGCTCAAAAGTCTTCGGTGAAATGGTTCTTCAGCCTTACTTTTCAGTCGTAACCCATTTCCTACTGGACCTAATCATGCGAAATTTCCATATTTGGAGCGCGGGTGTATTGTGAATACTTGCCATCATTAACCTGCAATTTGATCATGCTCCAGATATTCTAAGAGCATGAGCATAAAATCGACTGAAAATACAGATGATGGCCCTTCTGGGATCTCTTTCCTTTTTGCCATGTCAAAAGTGTACGAGCGGTAATGCCGAACACAATAGATGAGAAAAACGCTCATAAGGTGCGAATAAGTGCAGACGTCAACAACTTTAGTTTCAGTAAAATATGCTACCGCAACAAACACCTTGTTCTATCTGTGGATGTTGCAGCTTCGAGTCAAATAGTGTTAAAGGATGAAGGATAAAGTTTTTGTCGTTAATCAATCCCGTCTGAAGGATGCCCCCCGCACTCGACTTCCATTCAGAATCGTAGTGGCGTAATGAGTGCGCATGTGGCCTATACAATGACTTGCGGTGGCCAGCCGATGTACAAGTCAGTGCTTTTATCCTTCTAGACGCGTCTGGTACCAATTCACCGACACCGGGGGGGGATGGAGACTTGGTTGGCCTAGGCGGGCATCGATCCGGGATTCGAACCCCTGACCAGGCGTGTGATATAGTGCGCCACTTACCACTACACCACCTCCGCCCCAAATAGTGTTATGTAGGGTGAAATATGCTCTAGTTAAACACATCCAAATTTTGCGCGATTTCGTCTACTATGAAAAAAGTTAAGAAAGAAAGAGCGTCAAAGCATTTAACCGAAGACTTTTGAGCGCTACTGTATCTCCTTTCTTCCTGTAACTTGGGGAGTCCATTTCAAAGAGAGAATTCGCAAGTCCTTCGCTAAAATTGAGCTGCACCCTTGTTGGGCCGTTGAAAACAAGAAACTTTTTTGCAGAACATTTTCAGCGCTCCTTAAATGTTTGGAAGCATCAGCATCAGTAGTTCTTAGTCGAAGGCAAACTTGCACTTTTTCTACTTTGGACTACATGCGTGTGTATGTGTGTACGTATGTATGTATATATGCATATATATGAATGTATCTGTGCATATATGTATGTATATATGTGTATACATATGTATATATGTATATATACATACATGTATGTATATATGTATATATGTATTAGGTTAGAAGGAAAGTTCTGCGACAAAAAAAATTGAAGCGTCAACAATTTGTATCAACAGTATGAACACGGTAGCAAGGGTGATAACTTTTAGGACATTCTTCAGGTAATCAACACATGAGTAAATAAGGGCACGCGTGTGGGCTTTAGCAGCATGATTGGACAACACCCGATTCTCACCATCCCCTCCTACTAAGTACGCCAAGGGAAAAACGCGGGTGTAGTGGCTCAAATTATCAGCAACCTATTCAGTGCTGGCACTGTTCACCGATCAACGGTCAACAATCGGTTGGATCGCTTGATTGTAGGAGATACAAGCCTTCAAAGTAACGCAAGCATCGTCCCTTGATTCAATGGAGGTTGGAGGAATTCATCCCCTTGAGTTGCTAAACGCAGACTGGATGGACACAGCTATCTCATGCCCCTATGATCCCCTTCAATCGGCCAACGAGGTTAGAGAAGGACGATCAAAACCGTAAATCAGGTCCCTACAGTGTGACAACACACGTCGAAATTTCGCTTTAAGCAAGCGTCAAAAGTTCTACGAATCGAATTAGTTCCAGATTGTTCATCAGTCGTACCCCTACGTGTTGCCCCTTTTACATACCATGCGCTACGCCTTCTTGAGCACACCGTTGTGGGAAAAAATTCGTAACTTAATGTTATCTGAAAACGGCAGTCAATTATTTCTTTGAGTCACAGCTTCCTCACTCCTGGATAAACGGCATCAGTGATTTACTACAGAAGGATAATAGAAGGTTGTTGACCTCTTTTGGTAAATATAATTTCCGGAAAATGATTGGCCTGGATTAATTTCAGAAATGTTTGAAAAAGACCCATTTGTCGGCAGGATTTTTCCTTCCACCTAATTATTGTGTGGGTGTATGGTATGGTATGTATGGTAATGTATGGGTATGTATGGTATGTATGGTATGTATGGTTATGTATGGTATGTATGGTATGTATGGTATGTATGGTATGTATGGTAATTCGTATGGTATCGTATGGTATGTATGGTATGTATGGTATGTATGGTATGTATGGTATGTATGGTATGTATGGTATTATGGTATGTATGTTATGTTATGGGTATGTATGGTATGTATGGTATGTTATGGTATGTATGGTATTGTATGGTATGTATTGTATGGTATGTATGGTATGTATGGTATGTATGTATGTATGGTATGTATGGTATGTATGGTATGTATGGTATGTATGGTATGTATGGTATGTATGGTATGTATGGTATGTATGGTATGTATGGTATGTATGGTATGTATGTATGTATGTATGTATGTATGTATGTATGTATGTATGTATGTATGTATGTATGTATGTATGTATGTATGTATGTATATATGTATGTATGTATGTATGTATTTACATTTATATTATCATACATTCTATAGCCACGTGGTATTCATATAGTCATTTATCGTATTATATGACTTGAATTGAGGACGTGAAGCCTTCAAAGCTGGTAATAGCAGATAAGTTTGGTCGTTTCGTATTCTTTACCGATTTGTGGTCATTTGAGCAATGTCAAAGAATCGAACTCGCGTAGGTCAGAATGTTGGTAGCAGTGTCAAAAACACTGCCTGCAACAGTTTCAGTAGATATCGGGCCGTCCGATTCTGATCTCGCTTCTATGTCCATGAGTCAAATCGTTAATGCAATGATAGAGAAATGAAGAGCTTAAAAATCCTGTCATGGGCAAGTATATCAATGCTCTAGTGTCTAAGCTGCCGCAAACGATTGCCGATGCTGTGTAGGCGGACAAACGAGGTCGAAGTTTGGTCACGTTTGGAATTCTAGGGTCCGCGTGCGACGTTTCGGCTCCACGCAGGCAAGAAGAGGTTGAAGATAAAGTAACTGAAGTTTTGTATGTTCTTGGAGTTGAGTGCAGCAGTAGTGTAGAGAGCGAAATAGACAGCTGAATAGTAGGGTATGGGTGGTGTACCGTGGCGAGTTAAGACGTGCCGATGAACTCCCCAAATCGAGAACGTCGGGAAATGTCTGATTCGGCATGGTACGCACTCCGGGCTAAAATGTTTTCTTTTTAACTCCAGAAGTTTGTCTAGTAAACTACACCACCTCCATTTATTTTTAGATACGAACAATCCTGACCTGGTTTTCATTACTTGGACCTGGTTGTCTTCGGAAATATCCGATGCGGAAATTGTTTGTGGACGCCCTTACAGCGTTTACCGAGTTGACCGTAGAGGACGCAGAGGTGGTGGAGTGTGCTGTCTTGCCAATGAAAACATTGGTTTGATAGCTGTCTCCACTCCTTGCCTCAAGTCGGAACTCCTTTGTCTAGAAGGATTGGATGCAGCATCCGCACTGATGTTTAGAGTGATTTTAATATATCGCCTGCCCAACTGTAGTCCGGAAAGAGATGACGAATTGATTGATTCTTTGACAAAGCTTTTCCTTTCAGATAAGCGGCTGGTTGTACTCGAAGATTCAAACCTTGATATAGGCTGACTTCGTGAAAGATCTAAGAATCCTAAATCCTCGAAATTCCTTGAACTGTTTAAATGTAGTGAGTCGGTACAGTATGTCAGCATTCCTACACGTGGCTACTCGATTCTTGATCTGGTATTGGAGAGCGCTCCAATAATACACAATCTGTATGTGCTGCCACCGATTGCGGCTTCTGACCACTCCGTTGTTGCTTTCAATATTTGCTTTTCGGTCAAGACGCACGAACCGCTCCCATTGCCAAATTTTGCAAAAGCTGTCTTCAATTCGCTTCCGTAATACTTCTTTTCAATTGATTGGTGGGAAGCTTTTGAAGTAGTTGCTTCCGTTGATGATCTTTACAAGCGCTTTTGTCGTATTTTGTGTTCAGGATTTGCTTCGTATGTGCCGTTTTCAACTGTGAATACACCCGGAGTACGTTATCCAAGGCATATAAGCAATTTGATGGCACAAAAGGCGCGCCTCTTCAGTGCTATACGAGCTTCTCCTTTGACATGCTTGCGTTACAGGAGAATTTGTATTGAACTGGACCGCCTTCTAAAGGATTTCTAGCAACTAGTGAAAGGAGAAACTTAACTAATAAACACGAGTGGACTTTCGTCTCCATTATCAAGTACCGAATGAGGCCGAATGCAAGAATCCCAGTACTCCGTGACTATACTGGTGGACATTGTATAACTGACAATCAAAAAGCTGAGGCTCTTGCTACATTTCTCAAGTCGGTCTATAACACTCAGAGGGGGATTGATTGTGTAGAGGATTTTGAGCATACTCTTCTTAGTCCTTTCTCCCAGATACCCAAGAAGTGTATCGAGCTTCATGTCCCTGAAAATCTCAACGTCACTGCCATTCGACGGCATTTCCCAAATTGTTCATCGCAAGTGTGCCGCATCTTTGTGCAAACAACTATGCATGGTAATGAACGCTTCGCTAATGTCTGACGAAGTTCCTAACGCTTGGAAAGAGTCCATCATAACGGCCATTCCTAAGGTTCCCAATCCAGACTTGGTTTCTTCCTTCCGGCCTATAAGTATAACTTCTTCGGCAGCCGAGTGTTTATAAAAACTTATACGTGATAAACTCTTTCAATATCCCGAGAGAAACAGGTTGATCCCAATCGAACAACATGGTTTTGTCATGGGGATGGCAGCCCGTGTTTTTGATTGAAGTATGGCTATAAACAAAGGTAACGGTGTAGACATAATTTACTTCGATTTATCGAAAGCCGTCGATAAAGTGAATCACGCAAAGCTCCTCTCCAAATTACGCTTCCTTGGTGTCTGTGGGCCCATCCTTAACTGGATCAGCTGCTACCTTAGCAATAGGCATATGTGCGTAAGAGTTGGCAACTCTTTTTCGAAGCGTTACCTATGTACAAGTGGCGTCCCACAAGAAGGAGTTTTGTCTCCTTTATTATTCTTGGCTTATACTCATGACTTACCGACTCGTCTTGCAGTACATCCCGCTGTAAAGTCTACATGTACGCTGACGATATAAAGGTGTATGGGGTCTATTCTGAAGAAACTCATGATTGTGTGCATGAAGCTCTCAGTCCATCGACAAGATGATGGAGTGAGCTGCAGCTTGGGATATACCACTCAATCTCGAAAAGACATCGGTGCTTCATCTTGGAAAAGCCGTGAGTGCTCCGTATGTCTTCGAGACATTACATTGAAAACGTTGGATGAAGTGAGTGAACTTGGATTTTACGTGAATACAAATTTGGATTTCGAGTGCCACATAACCACCATTGTTAGGAAAGCTTTCCGCGCTCTTTTTGCAATTTTTAGAAATGTTAGGTCCAATGATCCAAAAACATTTTTGAGACTCTCTAAAGCCTATGTCATACCCATACTGGAATATGGGTCGCAGATCTGGAGTCCGCATACGAGGAAACTTCAAGAAACAATTGAAAAAGTTCAGCAGACCTTCACGAGGGTGGTACTGTGTAGATGTGATAGGGGTTCAACGTACTCTAGGATCATGCCGGATTACAGGGAGCGCTCACGTTGCTTGAACCTCGAGACCCTTCTATACCGGCGTGTCTTCAGTGACATGGTCCCTTGTTTTAAGATACTCCGTGGAGAACTGAAGCTGAAACCAAGTCAGTATTGGGTGTTCAGACCTTGTAAAGGGCGCATCTTCTCGCTGTATTCACAATGTCCCAAACTCGCAAAGCTGCAGCGGGTAGAAATTCAGAACTCTCCCTTCTCCCGCGGGGCAAAGTGGATTCGAGCGTTGCCTCGTGAATTACAAATGGCTCCAAGTGTTAGCATTTTCAAAAGTAGACTGAGGAAAATGGATTTGCTAGGGGTTCTCGGAATTTGCGATTTCCAGTAATAGTTTAATTTTTCAGTTCTCTTTTCCAGTGCGGTTCTTCAATGTTGGAATGAGGACATCGTTGACTGAACCAGAGATGGCCGCTGTTTCTACCTCTCAGTTCTTGTTTTATTTTATTTTGTTTTTGAAGGGGTTTTTGACTTTTTGTTTGGTTTCTTTGTGTTTCTTTTCAAGTTGGATAACTTTCTTAGGCAGAAACATAGTGATGAAGCACTATACCAGACTGCATAGTTGGAAGCTCCCCATGTTTTTGAATATACTTCAGTGGCGGGTCGAAAATCTCAACTGGCATTTATTCGGGTGAAGTACTATGCATTGCCTGATCCGTTCTCGTAATACTTGCCTAGCTTGGCGTTTTCACGTGGGTGGTCGGTATATCCGTGTCTCGGAGTTTCGTCAATCACCTATGACCCCATACGTGCCTATGACCCCATACGTGGCGACTGGGCGTCATAGCCGACTGGCATGGGCCTTCGTTTCACGGAAATGCATAGTCTTTGCTCTTCTTCTCCCCTTCGTTAAGTTGATAGCTCACATTCCGCCTTTTCGCTACTGTTCGAAACCGTTGCGTGGGAAGTACATAAATAAATAACTAATACCCAAGTGTGCTTCCGGCTAGGTGGTCTAGTAGACATTTGTTGTTATTTGTTTTTTAAGAGTGACACAGAGTATGCTATATCATAATGCTGGTTGTCTACCTTCATCTGTGTTTGCTTCTGCAGTTAGTATGTTACGTTATCTAACTAGGTCATCTAACTAGTGAAGTTCTGTAATAAGCGCACCTACGAGTGCATAAATAAATAAATAAAACAGGCCAAGATGATTAAGGACGACATCGGATCGACCGAGATGAAAAGACACCGCTCACTCTCCACTATTGCAGACAATGGAGAAGAAATTTCAAAATTTCATAACTCTCAAAGTGGTACAGAAAGCTAAGCAATGAAAATATTACTGCCCTTTATCTCATCTTTTTCAGATCAAGTTTCGCACAGCGACGGCAGAGGCATAGGCGGCCCAATCAACAGGGCCATGGTCTTGAATATCAACAATCCCATCAGGCGTTTGCTATTGAAACGAGTGGACATAACTTCTGATTTGATGGCAACACCAAGAAACGACGACGAATTGAAGAATATATAGAACCGAAGATCATGTCAAAAGTGACAAAGGTTACGGTTAACATGAGCTAGAATGGTTATAGAAGATTTCTTAATAGACTAGGGATGACGCATAGAGTGTAAAACGTTAGATTTCATCAAGATTCGCATCTTGGTCTATCGCCCCAACGTGCTGGGAGGGTGAAAAGGGAGGCGTGTGGGAGGGTCCGGCTTGGAAATTTCAGCTTATACAACAATAGCAATCCTGTTTTTTCCAATTCTTACAAGGGAAGGATAATTGGTCGCAGTGGCCATTCAAGAAGAGATGTATACCCCCGTAGGTGGTTTCGAACGCTGATCTCAAATCTGTATTCCAAATCTGCGAAACGATTCTGGGAACAAAGTTACGGGCCCGGGGCCTCCCTGTGTTAGACCACTGCGCTGAACGGATCACCGAGCCGAGCAAACCTCTTATCTGTGCAACGGTGGCCTGGGGGATAGTGTGGTGGTCTGATAGGCATGACATCAAGGTTCGAATCCTTGATGCACGGGCTCGTTTTGCTTTTCCATAAAATGCGTCCTAAACGCTTGCAAAACGTTTTTGGGCCCAGTGTTGGGCATCTACAGGGGTTCCTCACAAATAAGGAACACTGGAGAGGTATTACAAGGCCAAGTTTCTATTTTTTTGCCGCCCACCGGCCGAATAAGGGTGGAGCTCCATGCGAGAAAAGAGGACCTTTAAATATTTGCTTAAAATGAGCCTCAAAGGCTTCAAGGGGCATGATTCATCGGGTCAAACGCTCTTCAACACGTTACCAGCGAATCTTCTGAACGAATGTGGGATCATCATGCTTGGTGGAGGAAGTTCTTTCTTGTAGCATGAAGTAGACACCAACACTATCCAAGAGGCGGCAATGAAGTGGTTTCGAGCCACACTTATCCATACTATGAAAAGCCCGTTATCCTTTGCGAAGAAGTCGAACTCCTGAAAGACGATCACAATTATCCTCTCCAGTCGCCTGATGAGAACAGCGACGATGGACCCGCAGCTTCGCAAATGAAACTTCTTACGTTAGTGGGGATATAGAGGCTTCGAAGTGAAACGTAGCCCTCATGTTTGTGATCTGGCCCATGAGCTCCAATTTTGTGGCACTGTTGGAAGAATCTATAGTCCTCTGAAGCTCAAGTTTCAAAAGAAGCCGCACCTTCTCGAGCATGAGAAACACGTTTTGTATTATCACGTCAAAGGGCCGTCCACGGAAATTAAGAGAGCATGAGCTTTCGAAATAATCTGTTATTGACAACTTACGATATATTATGTGGTCGCAACTATCAGGTGCAAAACAAGCTAGTCGGTCTGCCTACTTATGAAGATTAGCGGATAAATTGTAAGGATGAGTTATCATAAAATTAATAAGGGAGTCCCATTGCGCGACAGTCATTTCCAGTGGATATCGCTTCAAATCAACAATGAAGGCTCATAGGGGGGGGGGGAAATTCAGAGCAATCCACAGGTGGATACAGGGTTTCGAGGACAGCCGTGGTACCATGCCCCACCGCTCCACCACGCTTACCTAATGAAAGGGCCTCTTGAAAGGGCATTTACCCCATGAATAGAGTCAACGGATAATCATATGTGCTTACAGAAAGATAAACTATTGTTCTACAGTATTTTTTCAACAATGCCAGTTAACTTGTTCCACCCCTTCGAAATAGCGGGCACCATTCCTAGAATCTGTGGGCCGTATCTCTCCCAAAGAGGGCTCTGGTCGGATGAGTCATTCAACCGCCGCCTACCGTAAGTACGGGGAGCTGCCGAAGATTTCAAAACACCATCTCGATTGTTCAGGGTAGAGATACGTATGCATATATTCGGCCAATAGCGGCAAGAAAAATTTTATTGGATTACTATTCTCCGGAGTCCTAACTTGTGAGGGAGCCCTGTAGATGCCCAACATTGAGCCCAAAAACGTTTTGCAAGCGTTTAGGACACATTTTATGGAAAAGCAAAACGAGCCCGTGCATCAAGGATTCGAACCTTGATGTCATGCCTATCAGTCCACCACACTATCCCCCAGGCCACCGTTGCACAGGTTAGGGTTTTGCTCGGCTTGGTGATCCGTTCAGCGCAGTGGTATAACACAGGGAGGCCCCGGGCCCGTAACTTTGTTCCCAGAATCGTTTCGCAGATTTGGAATACAGATTCGAGATCAGCATTCGAAACCACCTACGGGGGTATACATCTCATCTTGAATGGCCACTGCGACCAATTATCCTTCCCTTGTTAGTACTTCGTAATGTGCTCAAATGCAATGCTTCGGTGTTCTTGAGTCATGCAGGAGTTTATCTTGACCGAGTTGAAGCTTCGCATTCGGAGCTGTGGTCAGGTATACGTGCGAGGAATTGGAGGGATGACGGCCCCTTGCTTGGGTTCCTCTTGTCCGGCCGCCCGAGGTCGCGGTTGAATTGGTTCTTCACGCGTTACGTTGCACACAGCAAGCTTCGGTACACTACGCTTAGATCCCTGCGTTCTGGACGAAGGACAAGGATTCGCTCGGGGAAATATCTGCCTACCAAAGGGGAGGCAACCTGTTGCCCTGTCACATGCTTTCATCTTACCATCAGTCGTCGGCCTGCATGATCCCAAGGCTCTCGCCAATGTTTTTCTACTGTTCGACGGAGCTTTGTGTTGGCGCCTTCATAGTTTTTCTTCATTAACATTTACACTAATCTGCATATATAACTAACAGTTCAGCGGCACGTCTCCATGGCCAGACGGCTTAGAGAGGGCCACCTCAGCTCCCTCTGATGCTGAGTGGCTATTGCCACGACGTGAAGACTCAGCACTGCCCCCTTTAATGTAGTTTTGAGACTCCAGGGAGCAAGCTTGATAAAACAGCAATAAAACAGCCTCAGTACCCCACACACTGGCCCCAGCCGTTTCCGGCGTTGGACGGTATGGCAACCGGTGAGAGGCGAAGAAATCGCAGGACGCTCTGGATTTCGAACCACGACAGCATCCCTCTACATGGCACAGGGACTGTTTCCTACCTTACACATCTAATGCGGCAACAGTTTCTACCAATGCAGCAATTCATGAGCTTCTCGAGGCGACTAGTCAAGTCATGTACCATGCGATTGCGCTGCAAAAAAAACAAGAGCACCGACGTGCGGCGAATGAATGATGGATCCCTGATCATTGAAAAACATCTATCACGAAACGTCAGCAGGGATCTGGATCTTCTCCCCGAACAGCGTGTCGTGCTCGCCGCACGAGATCGCGCGTTGTGAAGGGAAACATTCGAATTCCCAGTGAAGGATATGGAGAGTCGCCGCGGGGACACTGCCGCAGGCCGTGGAAATACGGAGAGAAGTTCCGTCACCCACGTCAGCAGCCTTGGTTTTTTCGTGCACCCGTCTGTCGTCCACCTTGCCGATTCTCATAAGGTTTTCTCCCCCAGTTTTGCCATCCTACGCCTACGACATGCTCACCTGTAGGCCATCCCTATCGACAACTGCTACTCTCCATATTCTTCGTTTAACGACCAGATCATCTACATCGTTGAGGAAATTATCTACAACAAAGAGTTCTTCTACAAGTTCCTTTTTTGGAGATTTCAACGCTAGGACTGGCGAAGCATCAGATGAGGAGAACAGGACTGGAAAGTGCGGAATGAGGGACAGGAACGAGAATGGACGTCTAGCTGAACTTCCGTCCGCGGCTCGACTTTTCCTTGGAAACTTTTTTGTTTCAGAAGAAGGAACATCACCGCTGGGCATAGTAGTCTCCAAATCTCACAACTCATGCTGAACTGAACCACATATTAACGAACAACGGAAAGTGGTGTTCACAAGATGTTGGTGTGGTATCATCCTTCTGCAGTGGTTCTGATCAACTGCTCCTTCGCACTAATTGTATGTTCAGACTCAGTCACATTCCGGAAAAGATTTCTCAACATTGCTCAAAGGGCTCAAAGCATGTTGTACACGACGGAGATGTCCTGAATGACGTCTTGTCCCGATATGGTTGGAAGGTCTTGGATGACCCGACCGAAGACTACGACGCGCTGTTTCGGGGTCTCTTCACTTGCGCTGAACAGGCCCAGCTTCCGTGAGTGGATACCTCCGTTCGCATTTCAGATGCGACGAAAGATCTTCTCAGGACAAGAAGAAGCTTGAGGCTTGACCAGAACGCCACACATCTTGAAAGGCTGCAAGCGAATATCAGCTGCAGACAAGCAGTGCGGCCAGATCTTCAGCTATACAGGGAGAGGAGACTACTGGAAGCAACCCTGAACAGAACTAGTGTGAAAAATGCTGTCTGGTTCTTCGGGACCACAGTATTCCACTTTCGTGTTTGAGGAAGGGGTACGGAACACTTACAACATCGAGATTTGAGACGGAGGAAGTTACACGGAGGTTTTACACCAACCCGTATCGATCCACGACACGCGTGCGAAAATCAAAATCCCCATTGGCGGAACAGCACCTCGGACCATTCCTTCGGAGGTGGGAGTTGCGATTGCGAGCGTGTAAACGGGCACAACGCCAAGCCCCGACAATATCTTGGCCGACCTACTCCGTGCGGATGGCTACGAACTTTATGCGCTTCTCGCAACACATATGACATCTTACCTCCAAAGTGGATGAACTCGAGGATGGTCATTCTTCAAAAGAAGGGAGGTCGAGATGATCTTCGCGACTACAGCAAAATAAGCTTGTTGAGTGCGCTTTACAAGCTGTTCAAGAAGACCATTCTAACCCGCATATGGCGAACTTTGAATGAAGCTCAACCTGTTGAACAGGCCGGACTCTGCAAGAGATTCAGACCACATTCAAGCGGTCGCAATGGTCATCGAATTGGGCCGAGAATTCCTCTCGTTCTTACCTTTGTTGACTATGTAAAAGCTCTTGACAGCCTCGAAACGAATGCGGTCCTGTCGCTGCAGCGCGACGGTGGAGCTGTTCCAACGACCTTTCCCCATTCCCATAGGGAAGGGTGTGAGACAAGTCGACACTATTTCGCCGGAGCTGTTCACAGCCGCGCTGCAGTGGGTTATGAAGTCGCTCGAGTGGGACGAAAAGGGCGTTCGTGTGGATGGACGTTCCCTCTCAAATCTCCGCTTTGCGGACGATATGGTTCTCTTTTCAAATAGCATTGTGGAAGCTGAGACCAAGTTTGCTGAACTCAAAAAGGGCAGGAAAGAAAGTAGGGTTGCAGATCATTAAAACAAATTCACAGTTCACGAAGAATGCTTGGGCTAACGAAGGTCAAATGAAGATGATGGCACATCTATCAGGGACATCTCGTCTTACGCTTATTTCGGTTGTCTATGAATATGGACAACGACATGAAGGAAGAACTGGTGAGATGGCAGAAAGCAGCGTGAGCAGCCTTCGGACCTTTAAAAGAGGTCAACAACCATCTGGCTGACCCGAAACATCGCGCTAAGCTGCTCGATTCCTCAGTTCTTCCTGCGCTCTGTTACAGGTCGGAGACTTGGGTGGCCAGTGCATCCACGTCAAGGGCTTTGAACACAAGTCACAGAGCGCTCGAGCGATGTCTTTTAAGATTCAACCGGCTCATCCAAAATCGAGCCGAACTCCGCAGCTCCGATTTGCGCAGAATGTCTCGACTCCGCGATCCGGCGGAATACACGAAGAATGCAAAATTTTGGTGGGCCGGTCATATAATAAGAAGAGATGTTGACAGATGGACAAGAAGACCAGTCGAGTGGGCTCCTATAGGATCTTCGCGATCCAAGGGTAGGCCTGTGGGATGGAGATGTGCTCGTCGAGCACGTAAAACAGCTGTGAATGCAGCTAAACGATTTCTCACATCGTTATCTTCGTCGGATTCTGAGTCTACCATGGATGGCGATTGCGAAATACAGTAGCGAATGGTTTGTTCCAAGTGCTCCATATGAATGAAGACGAGTCGTATAAGTATTCGCATATTTGCCATTTATGGTAAAGAGCAGATTCAGAAAACCCTTAATATGCGAAGGAGAGAGGACATACTTGTGATCGACTAAAAAATCGTTACGATGATGCTCTATAGTCATTTATTTTCGCGTTTATCAGGTAGTACCTCTATTTAAAAGGTTTCGAGCTTTTAGGGCACCAAGGAGTCGCGTTGCTGCAAGCAACTATCAACTCACTTCCATCTAGACCAAACTATGCAGAAGGGAAGACCATAAACAGAGAGAAACTGAAGAGTAGCAGCAAAAACTGAAAAGAACATTGTTTGACAAAGTTCAGTTCTTTCGCTAGCTACAGTAGCAAAATGACTCTTTCGAAGTTATGGGGAAAATTCGAAGGGTTCCACAGAGCAGTGACATCAAAGATAATGATGACTTCATCGATGAGTTTTTCGCCTACAGTTCAAGATATGAAACACAATTATTGCTAAGGAAATGTGGGGCGTTACCAGAGTAGCTTGAAGAGGAGATCAATGATTAACGAATGATAGGCGATATAGGTGAATAATCAATAAAACCGCACCTGTAGCTGAAATTGACATATCCGTATTCTATAACAAACAAATGAATGACCATAACCACTACTCGTTTGGATCAAATGCTTTTCGCATCCTCCAGTCTTTGAAGAATACAGGATATGCTTCAAGATCTAGCCTCAGGAGCCTGGTGTTTGCACTATCCCTGCGTGAACGAAGTTGAGTTCACGAATTCTCCGAGAGAATTGAAACAGTTATGGCAAAATAACCAGCTAAGCCGAAAACCAAGCTGCAAATCGCCATTCTTGCGCAAACTATTGCAACGTGATGTGTTTCAAAAAACCAAGCGTACGATCGACAACTAAGGTGGGAAAAGGCTTATCTCGAAGATGAAAAAAGTAGGGGGAAACGCAACTAACCTTGAATTTTGCTCGGAATACTCTCGATACATCTTCACAGAGCCCTATTCGAGCGCCAGAGTTACACGATACATTGATACGAGGCAACTGCAAAGTTGATGAGTTTGCTGGTTGGAATATTCTTGAGGAAGAGTATTTCTAGGCTACTGAAAACGGCCCATGCTCGTTCACGATATCCCTTCACTAAACATGCTCCAGAATGGCATCAGTAACACTAAGAAAACACCTTTTTCCTTCTACTGTATTCCGAGGCTAGGCTGTAAACAGTATCTTCAGGAGTTGCAAAGGATCCCGATTGAAAAGTGATGTCGTTCGCAATAGCAACTATGCTATAGCCACATGGTTTTTCAGGCGTGAAAAGCCTATAAAAGTTCTGTTTGATGAAAACGGCTAAGATTGATGTCTCAAGCAACTCGCCTTAGTAGCCATGCCACCATGCCTGTTTCGTTGTTGCAGTTGTCAGCACGCTGTTTGAGCTCCTCTTTATCCGAAATACGTACAATCTGGCCGTTCTAAAAAATGATCTTTGAATGAATGAGAACAGTCATAGAAATTTCTAGTAATTTTGTTCTCATAACAAAACCTAAAGACCCTCGTCTATAGAAATGTGCCCCTGCCTCTATAATTGGGGCAAGAACCCTCAGTTCGGATCGTCCCGTCCAATGATAACTGTTTGAAAAAGAACTAACTGTTCGAATGAGAACTTACATCGTCACAGCCAAGGAATTCTAGTACCACAGGTGACTTTGCTATGTCATTTCAAGACGAGCGGGAAGGAATCTATATTCCCACCATCCCTCCTACTATCTTCGAGTTGAAAAACCATACTAAAGGGGACAAAGTTGCGATTGATCGGTCAATTACACAACAGAGTGATACAGTACATCGGTGTATCGGCCAACATCCTCACAACGTAACCCCGTGGAACATGGGATGCTGTCGATGCTGCGCAACGCATCACGATGCAAAAGTAAAACCAGCATTGCGAGGTAAGAGTGGAGCGAGAATTTCAAATTAACAACTTAAAACAACTGAGGCCACTTCGTCTTGGTCGTGCTTACATATGCATTAGAAAATGGAGATCAAGTTTAAGGATTAAAAGCGTGGACGTGCCAGAAGAACGAGTTTGCATACGAATTGGAGGATTTGGAGAGTTGAAAGGAAAATGTGATCCGGAGTCTTAGAAGGAAAACCGAACCTCCCTCCAGGATTTCCCTTTACGATCTTGTCGCTATACACTCACGACAACATTCGTCAATCTTAATCGCAATGGGTCGCGAGTCGCGCGACGGCATGACCCTATCATCTGGGAAATAGAACGCAACGCACCCCATGAAACCTTCTACAGTGAGCGCTCTATCTCAAGAAACGTTGCATTATCTGTAACCAGTTTGGCTATGCACGCTAACGCGTGCAGTATATGTATGTCGATGGCCACTTATCCACGACGGAGTCATTCAGCTGAATTTTGGATAATCAGAATACGATAGATCTCTCTAAATTCGAACGCTGAACTGCGGACAGCATCACGCTCGATATATTTGAGCAGAGTTATTAGTGGTTGATCGTAGCTCCGTCCACCTTGGTGCAAACTCTAACCACTATACACTTGACCACCCTTCTTTTGACTGCTAACTATTTTTTCCGCATTTTAGAAAGTTTTCGAAGGGATGCATTTTTTGTCCTATCCCCGCTTTCCTGTGCCAGCTCCGCCCACTTTGGGCCTTTGATCACATTTGTTCCATTACCTCTAACCACTTTTTCCCGCGTTCTGGAACGTTTCTGAACAGAATTAAGAAATTTTGATCTAAGCCCCGCTCACTTTGGTGCCAACCCCACCCACTTCGTTCTTTTACGCCTTGACACCTTTTTGCCGCATCCCAGAACGTTTCTGAATAGAGCTATAAATTTTTGATCTAAGCCCCGCCCACTTTGGTGCCAACCCCGCCTACTTTCGGAATTGACCACATGTGTCTCATTACCTCTAACCACTTTTTTTCCGCATTCTATAACTTTTCCGAACAAAGTTACACTAATTTTTCAAAATTAGCTTTCGCCTCAACGCACGCCCCGCCTCTCGTGGGCGAGGCTTCGCTATACTTATGCATGCTCAGCACGCATGAGTCCTTGCTCACTCTTTTTATTTTTTTCCTGACCTCGACACCTTCGTTAAATCGAGTTATGAATCTATGTGGAAAGTACCGCCCACTGCGAGGGCGCTCCGCCCACCGCCGGTAAGTTTCCTTTATTTTGATTGTTGACCCATCCCTCACCTTGACACATTTTTCCCGGTGTCTGGAATGTTATGAAACGGAATTAGAAGAATTCGCCCATGACGACGCCCAATTCCGGCACATGCCCCGCCCCTCGGGGGCGGGGCTCCGCTAGGCTCACGTGTGCTCTGTTGCACTTACCCTATGCTTAACTCATTTTAAACTTGACCCGACTTCTCCAGGCGTTTCTTCACGCTATATCGAATTTCCGTACAAACAAACAAACAGACAGACAGACAGAGCGCTTTATATATATAGTAACGATATAGTAAGGATAATGATACTTTGGATAGGATTGTAGCCTCTCCTTCTCGGAGTCCGATCCTACCACCTGCCATTTAGTGTTTTCACCCAGTTGCCTGTATTCCTTGCAAATTTGAACTCTAAAGCTCTAAAGGAGCTCTAAAGGAGCAATTTTTCGCTCAAATCTAGACCGTTTGTCGGTAGTGACTAACTCCTGCTACCTATCATTAGTGCTTTCATCTTGCCACCTTTCGCCTGTTCCGATCCTGCTACTTGCATACCTCTAAATTTGAACGCCTTAGTTCTGAATTAACGATTTTCGCGATACACCCCAATGGGCGGGGTCTCCACATGTCACCTGCCGATAGTGCTCCACCTTGCCGCCTGTATCACTTCTGAATTCGAGCGCTCTGACTTTAACGAATTTTCGAGCACATCCTGCTCCCAGCCGTCGGACTGTATACCTGCTGCCTGCCATCAGTATACCATCCTGCCACTAGTATCTCTTCCGAATTTAAACCCTTCAGGTTGAAGAAACAAATTGTCGCGCACGCCCCGTTCTAAGTGGGCGGAGTCCATTTCTGCACGCTACTATCACGGTTACTATTCCTCTATCCGTATCCATTTCGAATTTGAACACTACGTGAGTGAGCCTCTTACAGCGGAACACAAAGGTTAGGCCGAGGTTTATATAGAAAAGTTCCACCAGCCATCGAAAACACTGAAAAGCTCGCATTGCAACTCGAAGCGAAACGAGCTAGGTAAAGCGCTAGATAATGTAGAAGCAAACGGCAAACAAGCCTCCAACACAGACGAGAGGTCGCCATGAGCTGGTCGCACCTAAACCACCCCCGTTCCAACACCGGGATTTAACGAGAAAATATGGAATTTTTCCAGTTTTCGTACGCGATTTGAAGCCAATGTAAACAGTCAACATTTACTGAGCGACTTACAAAAACTCAGTCACCTAATACCGGTACTTTGTGGCGAGCCACGCCATCTAAACAGGCGATACCAGAAAAATCGCTCGCAGTTAAACCTCTCGGAGAAAAAGTATTGTAGCCATTCTCAACTAATAACTGCTCAGCAACCTAAAAAACCAAGGGTTGTATTGGATGGGTCTTACAACGCAAAAAGTGCTCTCCAAGTTGGCAGCTCGCATTGAGCGGAAGATGCTGGAACAGTTGGCAAAACATGGATGAAAGCCCCTGGAAAACGGGAACACTAGTAAAAGCGGTGCACGAACAAATCAGCACGGAAGAGCGCACAAACGAAATGGCCAGAAAGCGAGGGGTTATCTACTGCGACAGAGAATCAGGTTGAAAAAAGAATCCATAGCTTCCACAACACAAAACACGTGCATGTTTTGCAATTTCTCAGAACAAAGCCACTGAATGTCGCAGATATGGCACTGTTGCTGAACGACGCCACTTCCTTCTGAACAACATGTGCCACAATTATGACGAGAAGGACCTCGAGCGAAGGTCTGCAGAAGAGAAGGGTGCAGATTCTGCTAAGGAAAAAGCACAATCAAGCTTTGTGCCACAAAGATGGGGGAAACCTACAAAACAGCAGGAAGTTCCACCAGCACACAAACAACCAACTCAGAAAACATGAGTGCAGCAGAAAGCAGGAAATAATACGACTCACTGGCATATCAAGAATATGAGAGTGAATCCCGTATCTGCATACACCAGGGAGAACGCTACACAAAATTCAGTTCAATAAGTGTCAGAGGATACAAGCACAGTAAGCGCTCATGGAACCAAAGCAGCACCACACAAAAGAAATTCACGAGTACTACCCTTAACAGGAAAGGGAAATGTGTGGAACGCGATAAAGGAAAAGAGGCGACCAGTCGAAATCATATTTGTTACAGGAGTAGACCACTCGTTTATCAACCAAACTCTGACACAGTAATTAGGCCTCATTCACAACGAGACGAAGCACGTCGACATTTACACTTTTGCACTCGCAGCATCAGAGGTGGAGGTGGTGTAGTGGCAAGCTGCGCACTATATCGCACGCACGGTCGCGGGTTCGAGTCCTCGATCGATATTCGCCTAGCCCAACCGAGCATTAAATCCTTACGGAGTCGGTTAGTTGTTACCAGACTCGTCTGAGAGGATAAAAGCACTCACTTGAACATCTGCTGGCCACCGCGAGTCATTGTATAGGCCACATACGCATTCAATCCGCCATTACGATTCTAAATGGAAGTCGAGTGCGGGGGCGCATCTCTCAGACGGGTTTGATTAACGTGAAAAACTTTATCCTTTTAGACTTTCTTCTATCACCGCCATAAAATTGAAGTTCTGATCACAAAGTTGTATGCTACGCTATACTTTGTACCTCTATATCCCCAGAAACGTACGAGGTCTCTCTCGCGAAGTTATGGTACCACTCGTCGCATAACTTTGTTTCCAGAACCGCTTAGCAAATTTCGAACACAGATTTGAGATCATGTTCGAAACCACCAACGGCGTATACATCTTATCTTAAATGGCCACCGCGACCAAGTATCCTTCCCTTGTTAGATCCAACACAAAACTCCTTGAGGCATACCACCAATACCTTTAAAACGCAGCTGAAAGGAAGCATTATCGAAGAAGTTCCTAACCCACGATTGAGAACTGGAGAGGTAATTCCTTACATCCCTCACCAGCCAGTCATCACGCCTCAGAAGCAAATTACTGAATTACGCGCGGTTTTTGAAATGCATACGCGCGGTTTTTGACGCCTTGTTGCATTTCAAAAACTGCCCCGCTTCGAATGATATTCTACATCGGGGTCCCCTCATTTAACGCCATTACGCTACGCTACGCTTCCGAGTTTCGAAATTCACCGCGACATCGGAAGTGATGTGACAAACTCAACCGCGACGCAACGCGCTTCTTCTGGGTACGCAACTACGAAAAGGTCCCACAGAAAGAATCAAGTCGTTTAACTATTAGTTAGTTACACTGGATCTCAACTTGTCCCTTTTTCTTCTTGGAGCAATAGTCCTTTCCACCTCCGCAACGCAGTAAATGTCAGAAGACTGGAAGAGATAAGAGAAAACCTCTACGGCGACAATCTTATATTAGCAGCAGAGACCCAAGAGAAAGCGATACACAAACTTACATATCGTCTAGATATCTTCGCAGAAATGAGAATGAAATTACGAGAGTTTCTATTTAACGATAAACTTATAGACGAAGGGATACCATGAGAGTCACGAACAAGTTTAGGGCATAGAAAAGTCTGGAAATATCTTGGTACAGCAAAAATGACAAGCTCACAATCCGATGCAACCTTCCAACTACGCGACATCTCACCAAACGTACTGTGACAAGGTGAATCGCTTCAGTGTATGACTCCTTTGAATGGCTCGCACCACTTCCCACTCAAGCAAAAAATCCCAACAAGACTAAGGAAACATGTGTTTGGTTGGGACACACCATTACCTGGGCACTTGCAAAAGCGCTGCAATATGCTTAGTGAAAACGCACGTGGATTCGAGCGCGCTTTCTGCGGACGCGTTCCAACTAGTCCAGAAAGCAGTTTCCTCTGATGTCAGCATGCGCTTATGTTATCAATAGTGAACAATTACCGTCACTAAAAGGTAACCCAACCATACCCAAAATGGAAATGAATGCATCGGGAATAGCGCTACGCTTCGCACTCTCAATCTTCCAGGCGCTGAAAGAACGCATCTTCCAACGTTTGAAAAACATCTACACATTCCCAGATTCCCAAGTTGCGCCAAACTGACCACAAACTCAGCCACCTCAAACCTAGGAATGCTCGTCGATAATTGATTGAAAGAGATCCGACGCACCGTAGAAGCATTCGATAAGGAGGGGGTACAGGTGCACTTTAAATCTGTACAAGCAAACAAAAATCCAGCTGATGCCGGTACTCGAGGTCTTACAAAAACGCAATTGACCCATGTAATTTGGTGGAGAGGACCTAACTTTTTACACGACTCGTTGATATATGGTAAGCTCCCACATATGCACTTGCCATGGGTAAGGGAACTTCTCCCCGGTTGCGGACTTTCGCCTTGCGGCATGCAGCAAATCTTACTGCAATTACTGTACTCATCCGCCTCCTCGCCAATCGATAGAACACAATATTTTTTCGTTGATTGCCTTTCTTTTTTACCAGTTTTGAGCGTTTTTTGTTTCTTTTTCGTTTTCATGTTTATTAGACTCGATTAATTAGAATGACTGCTATATTAGCGACGATCAAGACCGCATTGGAATTGGAGGGAGCGGCCAGCCAATTCAAATAATTAAAGGAATCCCTATCTCACAAATTGCGCGCTCTAATCTTCCATCGCAATCCTGTGATACGAGGCGGGTGCGGCGTGCGCGACGCCGTTTCCGGGGGGAAGATACCGGACCCACTTGCCATAGACAATGCTCAAAAACATTACCGAACCTTAGCGATCATAAACGCGATTGGAACAAAAACTATCCAGGAAACGAAAAAGCCTGTAATAGACCTATCCCGCTTCAGTTCATTAACAAAAGCAAAATGGGCGTTCGTCATGGTTTTCATCAAAAAGCTACTAGAGTACTCATCACAAGTATGAAAAGACGCAATACTTCAACACATTCCGGAACTACAAAAAATGCCCAATTATCCACGAGCAACCGAAGGAAACGCTTTGGCTGCTTTTCGAAGGATTATTATACGCAATCACTGTCACCTTACTGACGATAATTATGGATCTATCGGGTAAAACTACCTGTTCAAAAACGAACACTAAATTTGGCGATCAAAAAGACGGATAGGAAACGCGGCGAAGTTCCAATTTTGTGTTTCTCAAAACACCACTGGCCTCACTAATTGTACAAGAGACCTATGGTATGTGCCATCAAGGCACTGAATACGCGACGACAACAATACGTTCACACTATTGGATCCCAAAATTAAGACAACAAGTCCACAACTCGATAAAGAACTGTGTAAAATGTTGCAGGTTCGACGGGTTATCCCATGCTTATCCGGCAATAGGGCTGGCAACAAAGGGCTTACAAAGTCACATGGTAGCACGAAGCCACGCATTTCAAGCTATCGGTTTTAATTCTTTCGACTTTCCAATTCTGAAGGAAAACGATACAGAATGCGAAACTTATGGGTGCATTTTTACGTGCACACTAATACTTCTGGAACGCGTCCAGAGCATGTCTAGGAGATTTTCTGAACGCATTGCGAAGATTCATAGCTCGCAAAGGGGAACCGCCCACTATCACAGACAACAACGCACCCCCTCCCCCTTTCTCCTTCGAGCAAGTATTATTTCTCTCTTCCGCAACACTTTACCTCGGAACTCGACCAAATGAAGAGGCACCATGAAATTAAATGGAAGAATTTCACGCCTCACGCACTTTGGCAAGGACGTTTTTATGAACGCTTAATAAAGTCCATTGAACATGCACTCAACACGTCGTCCAAAGGAAACTCCTTCCTTTCCATAGAAATCCCATCAGAATCTTGGCGAAAACTGAGGCCTGCTCAAAATTAGGCAGCTTACCTATCAAGGCTCGAAATAAGACAATCTAGACACTGTCCACCCTATTGATTTCCTTCAGAAAAATATCGGGCTGACCTTCCCGTACAAAATCCCAAGTGGAGTGACCGATCCAACGGAATACCGCGCTCTGGCAACTAAACTGAGAGCAGTTTCTTTCCTTCTTTTCTTTTTTTTCCTTTCCAAAATTGGAAGTGATCAGTTTTGGAAAGAAAAAGCAGAAAACTACTAGATGAGCCCAAGAGAAACACACATACAGCTCTTGTGAACGACCCCAATCTTCCAAGAAATTACGGGAAATTAGCACAAGTAGTGGAAACTTACAGGAAGAGACGGTCAAATTGGGTAAATAGAGTCAATTACGGCAACGCGACGAACTGTGAGAAGACCTACTAACCTTATTGTGCCGCTTGAACTCAAAGACGACAAGGAAGGCAAATAAGAGCGGAAATGAATAACCACATTTGTGGTAAACCTGTTCCAAAACAGGTACACAAATAGTTACGCAAGCCCTTATCATATTCCATGATTACGCACTTTCGCACTCACAACGGGTGAATACAACTAGACTACCATATCACATCACCAAGAGTGGTCGTGAGGACCTATCAGCAAAGAAACAGCAACGGCTGCCGTTTCAGAACAAGAATGATGCCAATGGAAGACAACCCCTCTGGAGATATATAGTGTCCCAAAATTATGGGCGCCAATTCATGGCAATATATTCAAAGCTCATCAGATGAGACTGACAATGGGACTCGACAATCCTCTTCTAATCAGAGACCATACGGACGAGTCAAGCGAGTTAAGATCTGTGAACCAGGATGGTCATTCTTCTTTGCTGTTGAAGTCGCGCAGCTAGCTCGGCACCGCTAGCGGACTTGCTTGCATCTGTAAACTGGAGTACCGTTCTACTGGGAGGACTACGAGCTGTTTCAGGAGGAGTAGAATCAGTACTTCATTGTTTCCATCATGGCGCCCTTTGAGAACAGCTGTCCGTCAATTTTCACACCGACACCACGGGTCACTTTACCTTGCCAGTGACTTCCCCGAAAAACATCATTTTAATGTTCTTATAGCAACAGCCTAACCTCAGAAACACTGGCCTTTTCACTCTCTCCTGGTTTGCCTCTGATCGAATATCTTCTCTGTATCGTTCAATAGCCTTCTGTACGGATACTATAAGAGCCACAAGAAACTTCACAATGCGCATCCACCGCTTGCATACCGGTCATTGCAAAAGGCATTGAATGAGCCTCCGCCATCTAGAAGATAATGGGAGTTTCACTTCAGTAACCATGCATATTGCAAGAAAACCTACTTGTGCAACTAAATAGCAGCGAGCGAAGTGAATTTGATAAATCATTTCTACCTTATAATTTTCTGAATTCTGGTGCCCATAATTTTGGGACACTCTGCATATCGCAGGCTCCGCTCCGAAATCCTATTCAAACTCAAATGGTGGACCTTCAGTAAAGCTTCAATATATTGCAACAGCGTTATGGTATGGTCTCCCTCAACTGGTTCGGAAACTACTTAAAATTCCTTAAGAGCACAAGTCTTGTTTGCGGCTAAACGCCAGATTTTTCGTACCGAGGAGATTTTGAGGCAAAACAATGCGCTTCGGTTCCAACTATTGATATTCACGCACCAAAGCAACAAAAAAACAACTAGTTACTTGATAAACAAGAGTTTATGTATTATATTAAAGCGTAGATTTAATTCGAGCTCACATAACTATTAAGATCATTGACGCAGACGAAGAAACCAAACGCTTACGCAGAATAAAGAAGGCTATTATACAGTGCGTTTCATAATTATAAGGTCACATTCGATCTTTGCGATTCTGGAGAAAGCAGTCGGAATGGAATTTTTTGGCAAACACTGGAAGATTCCTCATCACAATGTACCTCCGTATCTTTCATCATCCTTCATCTCAAATTTTTTATGAATTTTTCAAAGATAGTGTCGGCTTTTGCACCGTTTCATAATTATAAGGTCATCCTGAGAAAGTAAACAATTTATTAACGTTGATGGCGTATGTACAACAGTTAATAATCTATAGCTCCTCCTTGCTTAAGAGCAACATCAAGGAGCCTGCGTGGCATACTAGAAACTGCGTTCCGAAGATGTTCCTCATCGATTGCTCTTCATGCTTCGATAACCGCTTCAGCTCTTCTGTGCCCTGGAACTGACGCTTATTCGCATAAACCTGTCTGACTATTATGTCCCAGATATGTTTAATCGGGTTCAATTCGGGACTGCAGAATGGTCATGGCAGAACGCTTATTTATTGGCATTGCAGCCACTCATCCGTTGCACTCTCATGAATGGAGGCTTTGTCTTGTTGAAAGACATAGTTGAGGTGACCGTGATGGCATAGAAGGGGTACCGGATGATGCTCCAAGACGTTCTGGTAATCCTTGAAATCCATACTGCAGCTCACAAGAGGTAGATCCAACACGACATCATTGCAGAATGCACCCCACACCATAGACGTCCTTCACCGAAATTGCGACGGCTGAAGTAAACTAGTTCCTTCCTCTAGTCGCGCCAGTATCGCTTCTTTCCGTCAGGACCGACAAGATTGAAATCCTATTCATCCAAAGAGACGACCTGAATAAGAATCATTCAGCTCTATGGTAAGATTTTGATGCATACCTGCTTTGCCCAATCTCTCTCTAGGTTCATCTTTGCAAATCCGAGTCGAGCCTCTCTGTGGCGATCGGTGTTTCATGGCACCTTCTCCCTGGTGATGTTCTTGCATCTTCTCACTGCTCTCCAGACTGTAGTTTTCGACGCAGAGAGGTTTAATTCCGATCGGATCTGGTTCAAGGAGGACGTACTGTTGAAAACAGTCCTCAGAATCTTCGGCTCGTCACGGGCAGTAATCTTTCATGGGTGTTCACAGTCGGTGTTATATCTAGGGACATCAGGGCTCTCCGGAAATCTTTGAATGAACCAAGGGGATCTCCCTATTTGCCTGTAGATGACTCGAGTACTGGACCCACCTTCATGATCAGCCTTCTCACCAGAGGAAAAGCAGATGACCACGAGCCATGATGACAGTCAGTTTTGAAATGCATTTGCTGAACATGCTTACCTTTATAAGAACCTTCAAACACGAAATTTCCTCTCCTCCCTGAATAATTGTTCCCTTCCTCAGGGTGACCTTATAATTATGAAACGGTGCAAAAATCGATAGACTGTTCGAAAAAATTCAGAAAAATGTAGCTGCGGTTAGAAAACGGATATTTAGGTTATTCGTGCTGGGAAATCCGTTCATGATGCTAGAAAAAAATCTTTAACGACTGCTTTTTTGAAAGTGCAAAATTTGAGGGTGACATTATAATTATGAAATGCACTGTACGTTTCCCGAGCCCTACATGCTGTACAACGAGATCGTACACAGAAGCATTCAACTCCAGAAAGCTATTCGCTACTTGAGTTACCTCTTCAATTGTATTCAAGAACTTAGGAATCACAGCGGAGGACGTGACGAACGCTCGACACAATGAAATCCTTAAGGAAAACATACTTTGAGATCGCTCGGTTACGCACAGAGCACCTGTGCGTAGCCGCATGTTTTTGCCGCTGCCCTTACAGTAATCGCTTTGGATATGATATCTGAAGAGGATTGGATCGTCCTGATTACCAAATCGCAACGCGATGACAGAGGTAAAGTGTTTGTTCTGGATCAGCGCCAATTGGAGCATACCATGACAAATTCGACATACTTGAAGAGTACTGCTCAATGGTATTGGCAGAACTGACATACGAGATTAAGAGTGGCAAAATTCACCAAGCAAGGGACTTCCACAAAACTGTGAGATCAACTTCGAAAGCAGTGAAGGAATCAGTGGGAGTCGAAATTTGAAACTTTTCCTCGATCAAGAGCAGCAACAACCTCGAGGAACTAAAAGCATGGTCAAAAATGAGACACAAAAACTCCGAGAAAACATCGCTTCGTTGGACGATCAGCCGAACACACTCGCAATACAATCACCGACACATTATCAAAAGTGTTAACACCGTCAGCTGCAAACGACAATACTGGAGGTAATTCTAAAGATGGTATCGGCGGTGAGGGGCAGGACACTAAAGTGCTCCAACAAAGATCGACCTCCCTCGACCAAATAGAAGCGGAGATAATCCAAGAGAGCAAGGATCTTTGGAAAACGTAGAAGTGGTTGACGTAAAGACGTAAGCTGCATGGCAAGGTAGACGTTCAATCGAAAGAAAAATCCGCGATGCATTCGCATAAATCGAGGAACTTGAACTTATTAACGAGCTGGACAAGGAGTCCGAGTGTGAGCCCAGAGATTTCGATCGGGGAGTAATGAGAAGATGGGACAGGAAAACAATGCGCCGTGTTTTTTCCGATAGAGTTGGAAGACCTGTAGCGCCTCATGTGATGCGTATAAATAAAGCTCGAGACGCAGATGGATAATTGAAAGAGAGCGTACGTGTACCTGCTGCCTCGAAATCAAGCTCACGAACCATGATTACAGGATAATCGGCGTTGCATGCTACCACTGCAAACGAAGAGGACATCATAGCGCCATGTTGCAAACTATGTAAAAGATGGTTTTTCATTGCTTTACTGTTCTTGTCTTTACTTTATCAAATGTGCGTTATGAGAAAAAACTCTTAGCGACCGGGAATATCGCGACTATTCGCGATTCTGAGGATGGTATATGTAGAGCTGCTAGGTGGGCTGATGATAATACAGTCTCTTATTTTGGTTGAGCTTAAGAGGTGGTATAAATAAACACTCATTGATACGGCTAGCTCCTCATCTCCGTGCGCCTGGTTCGCTGCTTTTTGTTGAACCTTTGCTATGAGACTATACTGAACCACCGTGTCAGAGTCCAACATATACATATCTATCTGGTCTGCCCAAAGCTATTTCACACGTGTCCCCCAGTTGTCTAATATAGCGAGCACCACATGGCAAACACTAATGCTAGAAAACCACAGCCACCTGTGCACTGCATCCTACTCTTTGACACGGGCAATTATGCGTTTGTGTGAAAGAACATTTAACAGCAAACGCAGAAATTGTTCGACTGCATCGCTTGGACAGCACAGAAAAGAAGGGCGTGGTGTTTCTGACTTCGACGTTAAATGCACGATTTTGGCCCACGAGAACAGTATTGGTGCCACAAAAACTTCCTGATAAGACATCGAAATTCAAGAATTAATAAGAAGAATGAGTGCTTCAACATATCTGGTGACCTCTTGCCTTACATCCCTGGGTGTGCGACGTTAGTCTCGACTGACATTACTTCGCGCCGAGGTGCGAAGTGACCTCATTAATGACTAACCTCATCTTAATTACTCGCCTCCCCTTGATCGTAACTAACCTTATCTTACTTATAAGAGAGATGGAAGTGATGATAATAGTGAGGAATGAAATTTCAAGAAAAGTAGTTTTTTAACGTTTAATTTTCATGGTCTTCGGATTTGAAGGTTTTATTACCATACAAGATGATAGAAATTTCAACAAAAAAATTCCAATAAAATCTAAAGAAGCCTAATTTTCCTTAGAAGTATCGTAAAAATAATAATTAAACAACTCAGATGGTCTTGTGCAGAAGTAGCATAGTAAAAGGGTTGGTGTGCGGATTGAAGCTGCGTTGAAGCTGAAGGGTAACAAGATAGTTGTATATAAATCGCTCACCCACCAGCTTTAATAGTAGCTGATGACCTCTCTTCGATGTGCTGAATTTAGCCTGAAGTATTGTAATATTCCGTGAGTGTGAAATGGCCTAATTGATCAGGATCAATTGATTTCATATGGTTATAGAAGTTTTAAAACCAAAGAACATGAAATTTTACATCTTACACGAGGGCGGAGGTGGTGTAGTGGCAAGTGGCGCACTATATCACACGCACGGTCAGGGGATCGAATCCCGGATCGATGCCCGCCCAGGCCAACCAAGCCTTCCATCCCTCCGGGGTCGGTAAATTGGTACCAGACTTGTCTGGGAGGATAAAAGCACTGACTTGTACATCGGCTGGCCACCGCAAGTCATTGTATAGGCCACATACTCACTCATTACGCCACTACGATTCTGAATGGAAGTCCAGGGCGGGGGCGCATCCCTCAGACGGGATTGATTAACGCCAAAACTTTATCCTTCATTATCCTTACACGAACTTTTTAGGCTTCTTTAGATTTTAATGGAATTCTTTTGTTGAAATTTCAATCATCTTGCATGGTAGTAAAACTTTGCGATCGTAGACCATGAAAATTTTACGTTGCAAAACTACTTTTCTTAAAATTTCGTTTCCTCACTATTCCCATCATTGCGATCACTCTCATAAGTAAGATAAGGTTAGTTACGATCAAAGGGAGGCGCGCAATTAAGATGAGGTTAGCCATTAATGCGGTCACATCGCACCTTGGCGAGAAGTAATGTCAGTCGAGACTAACGTCCCACACCCTACATCCCTTTGTGTAAGCTCTGATAGTGGAGACCGATACGTGACGCATCACGACAATGGGTCGTGAGGCTCTATCGTCTCTAAAGTTTGGCAACTGTATGGTGTTGGTGGAACTGACGTGGACGAGTTCTTGGGATTTCTACTCACCAGGGAAGGATCCCAAGTCGAAGTGGCCATTTGAAATGCGACCTATACTGCTGGACGTGGACGTTTGGATGCTGAGTTCAAATCTGCTTTCCACCTTTGCCGAGCGTTTCTCTGGACGGAGTTATGAGGGTGGTTTCAGGGAGCTCAACATCACCTGTATCACCTGTCGTCCCGTTGATCATCGACTTCCTCGAACGGGCGCCAATGACGTCTCCATTCATCCCTGTCACGAGCAAGAGTGATCCAGTGAATCGTCTCCGCTTCAGGGACACGAGGTTCAACATTCCTTTCGTTAAGAGCTTCGTGAAGAAGTCTGGCCATCTCGTTGGCGGCCTTCCTAGAGTTCGTTTGATGTCCCGAGGGCTGATCGTTGACGGAGCTCGGAACTCCGGATTCCCTTGGCTGCTTTCATAGGTGCCGGCGGAGGCAGTGCTAGGGGGGAGGAGGGAGGCAGACAGATAGGCAAACAGTCCACGCCCCTTCGAGGGGCTGAAAACAAACAACCTTCGAAGGGGCGTGGACTGTTTGCCTTACACTATCTGCCTCCCTCCTTCCCCCTAGCACTGCCTCCGCCGGCACGCCGGCTCGCCGGCCGGCCGGCGCACTATGAAACCAGCCCTTCTGCACTTGCGTGTAAAGAGAAATTCCTAGCATCGTCCTTTCCAAAGCGCGTTGAGTAACGCTGACAGCATGCTCATCCTGCTTTCGTATAGTCCAAGTCTCCGAGGCGTACGTCAAAGCAGGAAGAACAGCAGTGTCGAAAATGTGAGCGCGGAGCCGGATGTTCTTTGTCTCCTTCACTACTCCCCCGACATTCTTAAATGCTCCCCACGCGACGCGTTTCCTTCTGCACAGCTCTGGAGCTAGGTAGTTTATCATGTTGACTTCCCGACCTGGATACACATAGCTGGAGCATTCGGAAATATTCGTTCCGTTTAACGTGAAGGGAGCATCAGGTCAGTCCGTTTTTCATGAACATCGTCTTCGTTAAGTTCAGTCTCAAGCCGATCCTTCCACAAGCACTATCAAACTCGGCCAGCATTTGTTCCGCCTGCTCGATGTCCGGTGTTATAAGCACGATGTCGTCTGCAAAGCTGAGGTGATGGAGGAAGCGGCCGTCGACCTTCACTCCCAAGTCTTCCCATTCCAAATGACGCATAATATTCTCGAGAGCGGCACTGAAAAGTTTGGGACGCAGTAACTGTACCGTCAGGACGACGAAGGGAAGTCATCTTGGTATTGTAATTGGCGAAGCTACGTCGGGCTTTGCGAATGCTCTTTCCGGCCTCGGCGGCTTCGTCCATAACTGCTGCTCTTCTCTCTTCCAGATATTCCTTTATCGCTTCTCTGATAGCTTCGCAAGTTCGGACGTTTGTTGATGATTGCTTGTAGCTCGCGCGATTCCATGCTGGCGCATCAGCTTGAGAGTCTTCGAAGAGAGTCGTCTCATGGCTACTTGTGGACTCTCAGCTTTTCTAGCGCTATCGTGAAGATGTTCGATGAGCCGGTTGTGTTCTTCATCGATGTTGTCGATAACGGAATCTACCACTCACACGCAATGGAAGCGAAGTGGTCCCAGTTGATAGAGGTCTTGGGGCTTCGTTTCCTTAACTTCATAGCTCTCTCTCCACGCACTGAGAAGCAGAACCTAGCGCGGAGGAAATGGTGGTCTCATCCCGTGTAGAACTTCGGAACAACATCGACATCAGTCAGGCAAATCTCCGATTGAAGATGATGTGGTCTATTTCATTATGGAACTGCCCACCAGGTGACTCCCATGTCCATCGCAAATGAGAGGGTTTCTGGAACTGCGAGTTACCATGAATGGTGTGGGTTGACATGATAAACTCAGACAGCCTTTCACCTTGCTCATTCCATTCCATTTCGTGAGTCCCGATATGAACTCTCCAGCCATACTTCTGGGGCCAATCTTGGCGTTAAAATCACCGACGATGACCTTGAAGAAAGTGTGGTCTTCTCTATAGAGCCTCTCCAGATCCATATGAAACACTTCCAACTCCTCTTCTTCGTAGCTCGATGTTGGTGCGTGAGCAACGAAGGTGGTTATAGCTGGGGTTGAGACACATCTTCTTAATCGCAAACGTCCGATTCGGGTTGTTAAGCATTCATACGAATCGATGTTCGTGGCCAAGTGCGTATTGACGAGGACACCTAGCCGCCGACGCCTCTACTGTCGCATGTTCCAAGGAACAGTTCTTCTCCAGTCTCAAATACAGCGTGCAGCGGGCGATGCCTTCTCGTCTCGGTCAGTCCGATGATGTCGTACTTGATCTTCCTAGCTTGCATCATCAGGTCTTCTATACACGCTTCCGATGCAAGCGTCCGTGCGTTGAGAGTACTGATCGCCATCTTAGTCCTTCTCCTTTAGGGCAGCCTGTTTTGGCCCTGAGATTTTAGCAGCCTCTCCCGAGCGGTCCCACCCAACGCTGCCGTATCGGGGGTTCCCTCAGCTTCAGGGGAATGAGGCGTGGGGGCTGTTGACTCCGGGAGCTTGTTTATTCATAAAGTGGCAAATGTTAACCTACTGTGGATATAGAGTGCACGGGCATGCGAGTAAAACAGAAGTATTACTTTATGTGGATAAATATCAGCAAGAGCATTAAAAGGTCATAAAACGTGATAAAATCACCATGAGAGTATTTTCTAGTCCTTAAGGGGAACATTCTATATAATGCAAAGTTCCGTCCCCCACAAAACCCGAACCCTTGCCTCTCGTCCATGCGAGGGTTGCCTTTTATATTTCGGGAATGAGCAACCCTAGCGTTGTAATCTGGCAACTGACAGCTCTATCGTAAAGTTTGACACTTTTTAGGTTATGCTTACCCAGAAAGTTTTGAAATATGAGCGCTCCTTGTGTTGTTTACACTAACTTAAAAAATTTACTCAGACAGTTGGCGCGCCCACCCCCCACTTAGGCCAAACCTCCTTCCCCCTTAACCTCCCGCTCCCTCTTTGGAGATGAAGCTCCATTAAGGACAAGTGCTTATCGACGGTATGGTGAATTCAACTGAGGCCGTAGTTCACTCCAAGACGAATTTCGTGGAGTTCTCCAAAACAGTTGTTGTTCCGATGTTGTGCGCAAACTAATATTGCAAGATCGTCATATGACCTATCGTTAGATTGGTACGACCTTAGGCATTAAAGGGACCAGCACACATTCAATATTGCATGGACATTTGACTGTAAACAAATTTGATCTCACAAAATTTGTCAATCCCTCTGAAAAAAGGCTTGTGTCCATTAGTCGAAAGAAATGCTCAAAAATACGATCGCAGTGCTTCGAAACACGTCTATGACGTCGAGATTGGTGATGGATCATGGGTTTACGCGTATGAGCCCGAAAGTAAAGAGCCGTCGAACGCATGGGTATTTCAAGATGAGCCAAATACAACAAAAGCTGTCCGCACACGAATCACTTCCAAGCAAGCGGTCGCCTGTTTTTTGGAAAAGCTGGACATGTCATAAGCGCACCACTAGAACAAGCAGAACAGTCAATTCTAAGAGATATACAACCATTTGTTTGCCAGTTGTCTTCCAAAAAATCAGGAAAACCAACTGCCGAAGACGGATCACTCTTCACCACGACACTGCGAGCTCCCACACATCGGCTCAAACAACTGCATTTTTGAGCACTCAAAACAACTATTAGATGAGACATCAGCCATATAATCCCCAGGTGATTTCTTCCTATCCCGTACGTAAAAAATAAAATGAGAGGTCAACTTGAGCACTCAAAACAACTATTAGATGAGACATCAGCCATATAATCCCCAGGTGATTTCTTCTTATCCCGTACGTAAAAAATAAAATGAGAGGTCAACGTTTTCGACACCTGAAGAAGCCGTTGATGCGTTCGGAATGCATGTTCTAGAGTTACCTCGATCAGAGTGGCAAAAGTGCTTCAAAAATTGGTTCGAGCGCATGCAAAAGTGTATAGATCTTAATGTGGAAATTTCAAAGGCAGTGAAGCGATTTTCAATGATCAACACTTATTTTTGTTTTCTATTTCCGAAATATTACGTGTGTGCACTAATTTTCGCCGTTTTTTGCGTGCAAAAACATATTTACTACAAAATAAAAACCGAATGTACATTAACCAATGTATTGCCCATCGCTAGCTACAAATTCTTGCCATCTTTGTGGTATCTCGTTGTCTCTGCGTCTGAAGAAGTCTTCATCTTTTGAGGCAATCCAGTCATCCACCTATTTTCGCACTTCTTCGGCATTCCGGGAGCGTGTATCTGCCAGACTAACTTGCATGGACCGGAATAGGAGGTAATCAGAAAGAGCAAGACCTGAAGAGTATGCGGGCTGTACAGGTTGATCCCATCCAACAACTGCAAATTTTTTCAAGGACGTTCTTCGCAACATGGGGTCTGGCATGTTCGTGGTGAACCAGCACCTCATGACATTTCCTTGCGATTAACGGCTGCTTGCAGGTGAGAGCATCCTACAAGCTGTCAAGTTGGTGTTCGATCAGCAGTAACAGTTTCGTTCGGGCTCAGCAGCCCATAGTACACAACACCCTTTTGGTCCCACCAGCAAATGCAACATTACTTTTTGGCAATGAACATTCCGCTTTTGTTGCAAGCTCTCGAGTGAAGAGAAACCATCTCAGCAGGTTCGTTCAGATGAAGCTTGTCCTCTATAGAAGCATCCCGTGGGCTTCAATGCCAGTTTTCTTGAAATCAAACAGCAGGGAAGGGGCCTCCGGGGAAACGATTCATCACCTTCCATGACCAATCAGCCTGAGAGCAACATGATTTTGGGGAAAAACTGATCTGTCTGCTCTTAAGTAGGTAGCTAATACCCTATCGTATAGAATATGACAGGTATCACCGGTAAACCTCTAACATGGTTCGCGCAACGGCCCTTGTTATTCCGCGGCGGAAATTAACGCACACAATATAAAAGGCAACCTACGTAAGCGTAACGCTTACCACTACACCAAGCCGCCATTAGAAGTGAGGCACGTCCATGTAACTTAGATTTTCTTATGTTAAGCTTCCCGAAACCACCCTTATAACTCCGTTCAGAAAAATGCTCGGCGAATTTGGGAAGCAGATTTGAACTCGGCATCCAAAAACACGTCCAGCAGTGTAGGTCTCATTTCAAATGGCCACTTCGACTTGGGATCCTTTCCTGGTTAGTTGGAAGTTCATCGGTCGGAGTTGCAAGTATTTAAGAGCTGGTCTCCGTCAAGCAGGATGGGTAACACCCTAAAGTTCCGAAACGCTATCGGGCCTTGATCACGACGAATGGGCCGAAAAGTCAGGCGAATAAATGTTGCGCCATTGAAGAACCTGTTCGGCACAGAAGTACTGACTAAGAATAGAACCTGTGAGGTAGCTCTATCGGATATGATATGGTAGAAACCGCTTTATTGGCCGACGTTTCGGCAAATCGTCGTCTTCAGGACCTGAGCAGGTCGGAGCATCTGATCTGTGGCTTACCCGAATAAGCGTCCAAACGCATAAGCCCAGTTGCAACAGCTACCAGAAATCTGAACACCAAAAGATCCCAACCGAGAAACCAACTTTCTGCGGTTCCACCAACGTTGCCGCCCCACTCAATTTCGTGAGCAACAAGTAAGACACCATTGACGGTCGTTGGATAAGAGCGCGCGGGTTGTCCACAGAAAGGAATGAACTGCAGAAATTCACCTGTTATGGCAATGCACTCATTTCGGTTGTTCAGCTCTGGATTTTCTCGTGGATGTGCAACGCTTCCGAGGTTCTTTCAGCACCCTCTAGTTCTCGTAGGCTAGGATTCTGCATTTAATATCAAAATCATTGTCTTGATGTACTTGAAGTCGATGCTTCCCGAGTGGCGTAGAGAGGCTTCCACGCTTTTTACCTGGTAGATGTTCTTTGACACGTATGCCTAACATCCCTTCCGTCTCACCAATATATATTTCTGAGCAGGCTGAACACTGAAGTTGGTACTGACCCTCGCTGTCTGCAATTCCCGTCTTTTTCAAACGGACAAATAACACAGTTATTCGTAGAGCACGCTTGATCATAAAGTGTGTTGCTGATAAGATGACGTTTGATATTGTCCGCTGGTAGGTTTACCAAGAAATCATCATAAGCCAGATCCGCTCGAGCAATGCATTGTAGGATTTCCGATTTCCGCGCTGACTTGACCCGGTATAAATGAAAGCCGGGGATGCATCACATTCTCACGGTTTCTCAGCGAATACGCTTTTGAGCCTGACCTGTGTCTTGTCCCATAGCCATCCAAGTTTGCGATCTCGCATGCTAGCTTACATAACTCCTCTCGTTCCACATGGACCTTACTCAATAAGAACGTCACAATTTCTGTTTTATGCTCGCACAGCATTCGGAGACCGCTTGGAGAGCTTCGTTGTAGTTGACGTTCGCATAAAGCGCAGCTACTTCGAACGACTCTACTACGCAGTTTTCTTGAAGCCTACATTAACGTAGGCGATCAAGAACTTCGTTGGTGTTAGGCAGATGTGGGGGTACGTATCGGGGTAGCTGACCATCAATTCTGTTGAGGAACCAGGAAACACGGTCCGTTGGCTCTCCCACACAACATATGATGGGTCTAATTTTGCAATGACTAGCATTAAGACTTCTCAGCTTATGAGTCTTGATCAGGCTATAGAAAAAAAAGCACGAGGGTGTATCCAACTTCAATCTTCTAAACGACATTCTATCTAATTTTGCTCTCTTTCCGATTGATACCCACAAAGCATATCATGCAGAAGTATCATTAAGGTGGAGGTCCGTGATTTCACGATCCAGTGAACGAGGTAGAAGCGCGAAGTCCCCTCCATTGTCACTCACGGGCTCCAAAATGTTGGACGAGCATGAAACAGAAACTGTGACTTTTGGATTGAGCGAGTTACACACAATGGCTCTGATCGAGGACTTTCTTACTTGTAATATTTTCAAGTGGAGCGGGCAGCATTTCTCCCAAAAGCGAGGACTTGCAATGGGTCAGCGGCTAGCACCGGTCTTAGCTATCGGCTCTATGAGCAGGGCAGAAAGGCCAGTTGTAGCGCGCATGCCCATTATGTACTGTCGGTACATCGATGTATGATACATCAACGCAGCAAGAAATGGATATTGTTGATATATTGTTCGACATATATATGTATGTTATGTATGTTCGACATATACATGGATATACATATATATATATATATATATATATATATATATATATATATATATATATATATATATATATATATATATATATATATATATATATATATATATATATATATATATATTGTTCGACATCCTCAATCGACAGTCACAGCATATCAAGTTCACGACAGAAGTTCCGCACAAAGGCTGGCGTCCTTCTGAACACGCAGATAAAAATCTCAGGTGCAGGTGGAAGGTATCACGTGAAGTGGTATCGGAAGAACAGCTCGAGAAAATCTTAATCCGCACTGAATCTGCTCACCTTGAAGCTGTGAAACAAACAGTAGTTCGTAACATGTACAGCACAGCTACTGGAGTGTGTGCAGGCGAGGTGGAAGGAGAGGACTCACGTAAGCTAGCATGCGAGATCGCAAACTTGAACGGCTATGGGACACAACACCGATATGCAGGCTCAAAAGTGTATTCGCTGAGAAACGTGAGAATATGATGCATCTCCGGCTTCCATTTATATCGAATAAAGTCAAGGAAGAAATTCAACGATGCATTGCTCGAGCGGATCTGGCTAGCGATGTTGTCTTGGTATACCTACCGACGGACAGTCAATAGACCTTATGATCGTGCATATTCTACGAATAGCTGCGTTATTTGCCCGTTTGGAAAAGACGGGGATTGCACACAACAAGGGACAGCGTACCAACTTCAGTGCTCAGCCTGTGACGGAAGGAATATATATGGGTGAGACGGGAAGGATGTTAGGCACACGTGTCAAAGAACATCTAGCAAGTAAAAGGCAAGGCGTGGAAGCTTTCTACGCCGCTTGGAAAACATCGACTTCAAGTACATCAAGAAAATGATTTTGATATTAAATGCAGAATCCTGGCCTACGAGAACTAGATCGGTGCTGAAAAAATCTCGGAAGCGTTGCACATCCACGAGAGAAATCCAGAGCTGAACAGCCGAAATGAGTGCATTGCTATAACAAGCGAGTTTCTGCAGTTCATTCCTTTCTGTGGGCTTTGAGAACACCGCGCATTCTTATCCAACGACCGTCAATGGTGTCCCATTGGTTCCTTGTTGTTCGCGAACTTGAGTGGGACGGAACGTTGGCGGAATCGCAGAAGGTTGATTTTTCGGTTGGGATTTTTTCGTGTTTAAGTTTCTTGGAGCTGTTGCAACTGGACTAGCGCGTTTGGGCGCTTAGTTGGGTAAGTCGCAGATTAGGCGCTCTGAATTGCTTTCAGGTTCAGAAGACAATTTGTCGAAACGTCGACCAACAAATCGGTTTCTACCATAACAAACCTGTACGGCAAAGCAGTGTAAAATATTATACAACATGCCAAGGTTTCAAGAAGACCGAACGTGGAAGTTCTATCAGAATTTTGAACTAGCCTTCCCATATCCTATTCAACCCTAAGAGCTGTCTCTAATCGCTCATCCATTCTATTGTATGCCGGGAATGGAAATAGAATCTATACACGCGTACAATCGCATTTTAAAATATCCGCTATGGATACAGGCTCGAACCTGTTCTCGATCTCCTCACACGTTGCACGCACGCTTTCCTCCCAACCTATCATGAGTCTCGCTTCCACGAACTCTAAACAATGATGAAAAACCCAACAGTCTTCCCTTCATCAGGAACCACGCGGAGGATTCAAGAAATCTGGTGGGTGGGACGGTCATTTTGCGGTGTTTATAAAGTTGGGTATTCTGCGTAGGATCCACTCTTGGACGATCTTTCTCTTCGAGCAGGAATCCCGTGCTGCTGTAAGGAACACGGGCTGTTTCAGGAAGAAGAGGAATCAATTCAAGGCTTCAGTACGAACATCACAAGGCTTTAGTACGGGGTATCAGTATGTTCTTTTAGTACACTTCTTAGTCGGAAGGGTTTCAAATTCCATGGAACTTTGAATAGAGACTTACACATCTCGATAGCGCTTGGGAAGCCATTATCTTAATTTAGAAGTTAAAACTGCTAAATGAATCTACCAAAAAACTGCGATCGCTAGAAGTTTGCTTTGTTGAAGCATGGAGAGATAGTGCCAATTGTAGTGCGCGATTCCTCTTTCCTGCCACCTATAATAAGTGTTCCCATCCTGTCGCCTGTACTCCTACCGAGTTTGAACGCTGTAGGGTCAAGTTGACAGTTTTCGCGCAATCCCCGTCCCCTGTGAGCGGGGTCCGGTCCTGCCGTCTACTATGAGTGTTCCCATCCTGTTCCCATTACTCCTACCAAATTTGAACGCTCTAGGTAAACGAGGACAGGAGTTATGAATTTGCGCTCGAACATTTATTTCGCCCAAACCCCGCCTCTTGTGGGCGGAGTCCGGTCCTGCCATCTTCCATGAGTATGCCTATCATGTTTCCAGTAATCCTACCAAGTTTGAAAGCCCTAGAACCAAATCGACAATTTTCGTGCAAAGCCCGACCCCTGTTGGTGGAGTCGGTCCTGTTACCCGCTATAATTGTCCACATCCTGTCGCATGTTCTCCTGTGAAATTTGAACTTTCTAGGCCCACGGGGACAGGAATTATTAGTTTCTGCTCAAACTCTGCCTATTGTGGGCGCAGTCTGGCTGTGCTACCCTTCATGAGTGTTTTCATCCCGCCGCCGGTACTCCTTCTAACTTTGAACTTTCTAGGTCCACGGGGACAGGAGTTATGAATTTCCGGTCGGACACTTATTTCGCACAACCCCCCCCCCCTATGGGCGGAATCCGGTCCTGCCACCCACCATAAGTGTTCCCGTCCTGTCCTCAGTACTCATACCAAGTTTGAACTTTCTAGGTCCACGGGGAAAGGAGTTATGAATTTCCGGTCAGACACACACATACACACATACACACAAACGCACCAACAGACACACTTCGCCGATTATATGTATAATCTGCCACATTTTTGGATTGCTACATCAACATTGAGGTTCTTGTGCGGGTTGCGTTCTAGTGCAACTCAGTAATAGTGAATTTCTGATGCTACCAATAATAGTGAACGTAGTGAAACTGAAGAATTAATTTCTGCCCTTGCACTTTTGAGACGGTGGTGTTTTCAGATCGATTTGGAAGAACCATAAGTTTGAGACACCCAGTAATTGTGAACTAACCGACTACTTTTGAACAAGTGCTAGTTTCAGTAAGTAACAACAGCACCGCACAGCCTATTTAAACCAAATACTTATCTTTGGCATACATAAAAATGGTGACTTTGCTCTTTTTTTAAAATTATTCATGAGTATTCGATTCGACTCGATTCAACTTCAAACACACCTTCACAACTAGTTCTTCTTCAGATAGGAATTGCCTGTAGTCGCCGTTGTGATAAGCCACACGCTGTTCGGCGGTCAACATCTCAAATTGTCTGAAAACACTTATTAAAGCTAGGTCCTAGGGCACTCCTTTTTTTGAAATACTGATAAATACACTATGAAGACCGATAGATTGCGAAGTGAAATTTAATCCAAGGATTCAAACTTCCTGATTCATTCATTTCATACTACGAGGCAAACTCTGGATTCTTCTGATTTCATCACTCCCGGGCAACTTCACTCAGGAAGATCTCGTTATGTTCAACCGAAACCGCCAATCGATTTTCGATAAACACTTATACTTACCTTCTCTCCGAATATTGAAGATACTTTACTTTACCTCGTCGCTTCCGAAACCGCGCTGAATCGTTTTCACTTTCAAATCGTGAAAAATTCGCTTTTCACTCGTTTTGCTACCTCTAAAAGCCTCGCTTTCTTTGGCTTGCCTTCTTGCTGGTTGTTATCAACCCATAGCTAACTAAACTTTTATTATGTCGCATTTCACCTTGTAAGTGCTCGCTATTTCGCCTAAACTAAAAATAACCCGTTCAATTCTCACACTGTATTTTTACCCATTATCTCAATCCCTCGAGTTCTCTTTGGCCTGGCTGATAGAATGAACCAAACTGTTAGGGTATTGGCTCGTATATATCTTTCGCGACAATATTAGATTTATAAATTGTATTAGGATATACAAACTTAATGTCACCTACTTGTCTTTTATTATTTTAATAATAAATATCCCTCCTAAATCATTGGTTATCATCACCAATGGGGTAATGAATTAATAGGTAGTGGCATTCAGGACACTGATTGAAGAGCATCCCAGCATATCTTGATGGCACTCATGGATGTTTGAAAGGGATCGCACGACAGCAGTCGTAGCAATAAATTCCAGCAGCGCCAGCACCAACAATACATTTCAAGGAGCTACCAGGACGCCCGATGCCGACCTCACATTCGAAGCATGGTGTCAACGGCATCTAGACATCTTCACGATTGACGGACAGATGCTCGACGAATCAACTCGGGGACTGTATTCTGGAAAATCAGCGGGATGTCCCATTCAGCAAATCTGTTTCGATCACAGCAGTCGTTATTCAGCCGTCGCTACACCTACATGAAGCTCAACGAAGCACCTAAAAAGAACGTCATCACATCACCTATGCTGGACGCGTCAACCGCGAGAGTGTGACCCGAAAAGTGACCCGAATGAGACGGCAATCAGATCAAGTGCCTTGTTCCGTGTTTTCGTAAGCAGCCTACAGTTTAGTGATGATGCTTTCACTCGATCGAAACTGCCTGATGAAATTGAAATCTGAATGCCATAAGGCTTTTAGGCTAAGGCATAAGAAAGGCTTCTGCGACTCTAGCGATGACCATATTGATTTTGCGTTACAGTCGTCACTCAAAAAAACGCGTGGTCCATTCCGAAAATCACGCGATCTGATGCTGTACCAATGTCTCGAGCATAAGCAGCCAGCAGCAGCACCTAACGGTCGCGCAGATTGGTAGTACATATTCTTCTGACTGAAGAGAGATTCTCACCGTTCGACAAAATCTATGAGAAAGTTCGCTACCCCGCCGAGCTTTCGAGTAAAATTTCCAAACAACAGACGGGTTCACATCAATATTCCTTCATGTGTCTGCAACGAAACACCAGTCATTTTGGAACTCAATGGTCGTGTGCACTAACAAGGAAGGTCTTTCAGGGCGTGGGACGCTTTTTGAAAATGGTTTTTTGCATGGTGTAGGGGCATGAGCACTGAGTACAGAACTATGGTCCATTTCCGCTAAATGGCCTTCTGAATGCCAAAAAAAGAGTGAAAATGATTTCGTCATAAATCGTCGTTTTAACCCACTGAGCGTCGTTTGTTTCATTCATGGCGTCGTCTGTCCGCACAGTAGAAGGCTCCAGTGGACTGCGTATTGAAAATAACGTGAACCTTAGCCAAAAAGGGGCCACATGTAGAAACATGTTGAAGATTGCGGGGAGGTTTCATATGCGCTCTCCACGGTACAGCTGCCAGCAGCGTCGGATGCTGTGGTGGATAGCGATGTAGACTTCGAGTTGGGACGGCTAGGCTGGGTTGATGGTTCGGATTCTTGGGGCATTGCCGTTCTTGCATTTTATGCTGCCACCCCAAATTGGCTCCACATTGCACCACGGGCAAAGTAAGTACCTGACTGGTCATGGTCGTGACCGGGCCCACCCATGACCTCTACAAGTCGTTAGAATTTGATGTGTGCACTATCAATGGAGGAGCTTCCAGGCTTCACACTACCAGGAGCTCCCTCCCCCCCCCCCCCACCTCAACTTCCTCAGGAAAACAAGATTCCCATAATCATTGTAGCTCCCCATTCCGATCTTTCTCTGGGCGTCAACCGCAGACTTCTGTGGGAGCACGAATCAGATTCTCTTCCAACTCGTCTCCTTGCTGAAGGATCCATGAGCGTTGAGCTTGATGTAAAGAGCTGTCACTTTTGAAGGAAATCATTCAATTGCCAGATTACCTTTATGATGACTAGATGAAGGGTTTGGGCTATACCCGTTCCCAACATACGATCCCCTAACTCCGCCTCCTGCTATGAAGGGCTGGCAGTACACGATCAAGAAGGACATTGCTGATGTCGAGGTGACTGCAGAAGATGAGTGACTGATCGTGAGGAGAGGAGGAAATGGAGATGATCAACAGAACAGTGGTCAAAAACCCTCCAACGGCGCGAAATCAACGCTAGGGTAAGAAACGGTGAAGTCATCGAAATTAGATGCGCCTTCCATCAGGTTCAAAGGAAAAGGTTTTGAGTTTTGAAGGGTTCCGGTCGAAATAAAACAAGCAAAGAATTGTATGGACTGTGCAAGTGCAATGTGGTGAGGGGGGGAAGCTCCTTGTAGTGTGAAGCCTGGAAGCCCCTCCATTGATAGTGCACACATCAAATTCTAACGACTTGTAGAGGTCATGGGTGGGCCCGGTCACGACCATGACCAGTCAGGTACTTGCTTTGGCCGTGGTGCAATGTGGAGCCAATCTGGGGTGGCAGCATAAAATGCAAGAGCGGCAATGCCCCAAGAATCCGAACCATCAACCCAGCCTAGCCGTCCCAACTCGAATCACACATCGCTATCCACCACACCATCCGACGCTGCTGGCAGCTGTACCGTGGAGAGCGCATATGAAACCTCTCCGCAATCTTCAACATGTTTCTACATGTCGCCCCTTTTTGGCTACGGTTCACGTTATTTTCAATACGCAGTCCACTGGAGCCTTCCACTGTGCGGACAGACGACGCCATGAATGAAACAAACACGCTCAGTGGGTTAAAACGACGATTTATGACAAAATCATTTTCACTCTTTTTTTGGCATTCAGAAGGCCATTTAGCGGAAATGGACCATAGTTCTGTACTCAGTGCTCATGCCCCTACACCATGCAAAAACCATTTTCAAAAAGCGTCCCTTGCCCTGAGAGACCTTCCTTGTAAGGGCACGGCTTACGGTTCATGAAGGACTGCTCTACCAAGATGTTTTACCATCGTACCCAAGATGTAAAGTTAAACAGCGCACAAAATACAACAGGAGATTAACATTCAGAGAACGGGGAGAAGAGAGCATGCGCTGCGACCATAATTTGCGCCAATCCTTCAGGTTCTCAGTGGAAATCATATGCAGATCTCTGTAGAAATTCAGAGCCCAAGCTAAAAAATCACATTTTGGGGAATCTGAAGGGGATCCAAGCAAGGAAAAGACAAATAGGTCTCACCCACGGCAAGTGATAATGGGTGATATGCTGTTCGCGATGAGGAATATCTACAAAAATTTGGCACTATTTACCCTTTACTGCCCCACTTTGTCGAAAATGGGCTGGATTTCTACCGAGTTTTCTTCAAGATGATAAAACCGACTAGAAACTTGCCTAGAAGGGTAATTTGGCCCGTAGAACACGAATATCGCATCCATTCGTCATGAAAATGCCTGTCGCCCCGCTACACTAAGTTTTCAACAAGATTGGTGACCCAGCTCCATTTAGCGCCGACGCCTGTGGCGCGAGCGCCATGCATTTTCATGAGGAATGGATGAAATATCCGTGTTCTACGGGTCAAATTACCCCTCTAGGCAAGTTTCTAGTCGGTTTCATCTTCTTGGAAAAAATTCGATAGAAATCCAGCCCATTCTCGACAAAGTGGGGCAGTAAAGGGTAAATAGTGCCAAAAATTTATATGAGACGGTCTCAATACTATGGTCAAAGTAAGGTGATAGGCATGACGAGACTGCGCTGAGCACAACGCTCAGAAAAGGACGAGACTCCACACGTACTGTTCAACTCTTAAACACAAACCTCTCCTTGAAATTATCTAGCCCCAAACTCACTGCCTGAAAAGATCCCGTTCGACTCCCTTGCAATTTTTTGATCGATCGTGTAATTTCTTCCACTGCTCTAGACATGCGCGACCGATTAGTACTGGATAATCATACACGTATGTGGTGCCATTCGCTCTGAAAATCTTATATTCAAATACAAAGAAAATCACCATAGGAAAGATCGAAAAACCTGGTTGAAGATCGCTTCTTTTCTATTTTCCTGATCCTATCATGTACCTCCAGCTTCTTTCCATAAAGAAGATGAGACAGCTTCTGGGGAAATACTGCGCCCTTAAACATTGCAGTTAATGGGTGAATACACAGAAAGTACAAGCAATTCATTTACTGACCTTGCTATTTTTACAAACCACATTTTACAGCGCTTCAGACTTACTTTAGGTGACTAACATGTTTAGCACTATCCAGGGAAGGGTTGCACTGTCCGATGAGTTGTTCTACGACTGTGAGGCGCTAACTGGTTCCGTTTGTAGAACGCGCATCGGGAACACATTCAACCTCGATCAAGGATTCGGTGGTATCTTTGCGTAGGCCTATACAACGAATTTTGGTGTACCGGTCAGTACTTTTATCTTCCTAAAAATTCAACCCATCAGAGGGATGGAAGGTTCGGTTGGCGTGAGCGGGTATACAGCAACGTTCAGGGAAGTATGCGTCTTTACTTTTCCGAATGTAACCCCGCAAACTTTAACCTTTCCGCGGGGAACCTAAACAACAACAATATATTTGTGCAGCGGCCTAGCTGCACACTTCCAACCAATACTGGGCTTTATTTCCGAGTCGCCCCCCCCCAACATACACTTTCGCCTTCAATGACTCCGTGGCTTTTTATGTTGAAAAGTTCGAGGTGTATTGTTTTGCGTCACACACTTAGTACATCAATAAGGCTCTGTCAATGCACTCGGGAATCTGTAATTTACGGCAAAACTAAGTTGACGCCGTCATCCCGGGCTTCTATCAGGCCTTAACATCTAGGCGAGCTAGTTAGGTGCGTACAAACGGTTTGAAAGTAACACGAGGTCACAGGGTCAGTCGAAGTCAAAAGCCACTCAGAAACAGCGAGAATGACGCTTCTCCTTGTAGCAAGAAACATTGCGCAGCGTGTAAGGAATGGCTCGCGCCAAAATTCTTCGCGGAATCTTCGCCCGAGGGACCAACCCGTCCGTAAACACTGTCCGAGGTCTTCCGAAGGATTCCGGTGGGTTCGGACGTAAAGAAGCAAGCACAGCTTAGTCCAATAAAGCCAGTTTCTGCCAGAAACCGCAAAGTTCTTCTCGACTGGGCTCATGCTCACAAGAACTGGGTAATCTAGCAGTGCCGTGAGGCCATCTCAAGAGGGGAAACGATGTCTTTGCTGTTGGGAAGGGATTAAATCAAGTTTGTGGGATTGTAACAGATGATTTGTAACAATTTGTAACAGATGCGATGCAAGTTACCAGCTGTTAACCGTGAACTATGGCGGGGTACGGTGTGGTTCACGGTAGCTTCTGTGGCAAAGGAGTTGCCCCCCCCCTATGATATCGAGGTAAAATGGATACCAAGATGTGCTTCAACATTATGGAGGTCGATATCTGGCTTGTCCGCAGTACTGGTCCCGTTGTCTTAATTTTCCAGCAAACCATGACCCGAAGCACAAATCGAAGCTGCTAAGAGTTCCTCAGGAGGAGATCGACAACCCATCGAGTCCATGCTACACCGATTCAAGCGGTCATTTACTCCCAAGGATATGCAACAAACTATTGATGTCATACTTGTTATATTTGCTCTTATGCAAGTTGTTGCGCTGAGAAACTAGACAGATTGATTTCCCACTGGTAGTATGGTAATCGACCTTTTTTGACTTAAACCATTCAAAATGTTTCCAGTTAACTTCACGACAGAAAACTCGCCCTCGGACCACATTCAGTGATAGGCATCACAGTGGATAAATCAGAAGAAAACCTTGTTTTGAGGAAGTTACGTTTGAAAAAGTAAAAACGCATAGACGCTTTACTGAACGGTACTGTAGATCTGTTCGATACCCGGCCCTCGAGTGCGCCACTTGCAACCACACCACCACCCCTTGGCTCGCATCCAGTGAATCTAGATGAACAGATGAGTTTACCAAGATGGACATTAACAAGATGTACATGTAGCCGATGCAGCTTGTCAAAAAATCACTAAAAAATTCTATCATACCGCCACGCCCTGATTTCACATTGACTGTGTACTTCTTCGACTGGAACCAAGCTGATCAATACATTTTGCTCTCAAATAAGCGATCTTCCGCTGACTGCAACCGCATCGTACAAAAGACGTAAAACGGAAGTTACAAGATCGCCGGATGTAAAGGGTAAGAATTAAAAGTGCTAAATGAGATTTCGGAGGATTTCTTTCAAGATTGGCATGCTGGACTTGAGATGGCGACAGTTGAAAATGCAATTGTTCGGAAAGATGGTAGCGTCGTGACATGAAGTCTTCAGTCAGAGGACAAAAGGTTGCCCCACGTCTTTGCCGAGATTTCGCACAGCCTGCTCCCCATCAATGAATGGTTTTATAATACTCCCTGACATTATTCAAAAAAAAGTGCCTTGTTTCAGCTATAATTCACGCTTGTTGCACCCATAAATACTTTCTGCACTCCATCTCAAAATAGTGCGACGTTTGTAAATGATAGCCGAATTAAGGCGCTAACGGGAACGAGTTGCAGGGAATACGAAAGTTTGAATGGGAAAGAAAGCATAATGAGCGAAAATGTCGCAACGGTAGAACCAATCTCATTCAAAGCCTGAAGGGAACATACCCGGGCGCCACGGCGACGCTCGCTGTCTGTCCTTGGGAATATTGCGCATTTCAAATGACACTATCTCCAGAATTCTTCCACGCAAACCTTGAACGCTCAGAATTTTTTCATTCGAAGAACCCATTTAGCAGTCTCAAATTCTATGTACGTAAACATCACCCCAAACTCTATTGGCATATCTTCGTCTTCATTAAGAATTCCATGGAAAGTTGAACTTATTTGCGCTGGAGAACGATTCTTCCCATGCGCAGTATTATAATGAACTCATAGCGATTACCAGTCGATGTGGAAACCACTTATTATGGCTACCGTTCAACAAGATCGTCCAAAACGTACCTACCAAATGGACGATGGAACGGGGTAATTTCGCATAGATGGGAGGCCCTCTTAATGAAGGAGAAGAATGAACAAGTGCACTAGGTAAACGATTCACTCTGCTATTGAAAAATCCAGGATTACAATAGGCCCGTAACGTCGATTGCTATTCTGCGTTTTTCACCACTTTGTGAGAAGATCTTGTTTTTTTCTTCTTTTCAGCGACTTCCGGGTGCAAAAGGATCATATGGCTGTGATATGCTCCCGTGACAAAAATTTCCATACAATGCATAGCCCACCCCACGAGAAATAAGCAGTAAACACCATCCTTTCACGAGGGATGAGTCCCTGTTGGGACGCTATCCAATGCCAATGATCTGCTCCTACGGTTTGTAGGCAGACATCATCGAGGAAATGTTTTCAGAGGTGGAGAATTTATTTGACAACCAGTCGGGCCGTCCGGCTAATTCACTCCTTCTTATGGTAGGGTTGTAATAATCGGCAAATCGAACCCTCCTCATTTGAAACAAATGATAATTCTCGAAACACGAAATTCGACAGGGGCACGTGAGATGTATTCAAAATAAGTCGATGCTTATGCCTATGATTAGAAATCTCAATCTGTTACTATTCATCTGGAAGATAATGATCCATTGAAGGTTCAACTGATAGGCAATCAAAGCCCTGAATGGTACTTACAGGTGATGTCCACCATACCATTATCAAATGTCTTTATCAATAGAGCTTCCTTTCTCTACGGCTGCTCCATCAGATGAGAACCAAAGATTATGAGAGGATAAGTTTTCCATGATTGATATCGAAGCGAAGAGAAACAGTAATTCTTCATATCAATGCGAAGAGAAGAGGCGATTATTCACTGAGTCGCAAACTTCGCTGGATAACGGTCGCAATCCAATAGCAAGAATTTTCATCGCCTTAAAAATTGTACTTTTGATCGTTCTCTATAACTGCACTTACACTTCTCGCCCAATGGAACATATCAAAGAATCAAAAGTAGGTAGTAAATAACAAAAGCGTTGGATGTAATCAGTGAGTGGATCTTGTGTTCTGAGGCCTCTTTCATCGTCAGTGTTCCCATTATGCCTCCTCTATTCCGATGGGGATCTCCGCCCCTTGTGAGCAGGGTCTAGTCTTGCCACCCACCATAAGTGTTCCCATCCTGCCGTCTCTAACCCTACCGAGCTGGAACGCCCGAGGGCCAGATTGGCAATTTTCGCGCAACTCCTCCCTCTCCTCCCCCCTCCCCCGGTGAGCGGAGCCCGGTCCTTTCACCACTATAAGTGTTCCCATCCTACCACCTGTACTCCCACCGATTTTGAACTCCTTAGAGCGAAAAGACAATTTTCGCGCAAACTACGCCACCAGTGGTCGAGGTTCGGTACTGTCACCTGCCATAAGTGTTCACATCCTGTTTTCCGTACTAGTGAATTTGAACATTCTAGGTCCACGGGGAAAGGAGCTATGAATTTCCGGTCGGACACACACACACACATACACACATACACTCACTTACACAAACATATACACAGCGCGTTATATATAGTAGGATTGTATTAAAAATTGCATCGCGAAAGGGGAGACTTGTGGGAAAAACTGAGTGAAATAATAGTATAAGTGCCTTGTTGAAAAAAGCCTTTACGACCTCAACCCGCCGACAGATTCGAGATGCGCAATACTTTTGACAATCACAGAACACACGCATAGGGGCTACAATCTCACAGTGCCTTTGGCCCTTCCCTCACTTGTTAATTTCCATCTCCGAGGGCACGTAACTGAATCCGTGTGCAAAAATAAGTTATGATGGCCTCACTTAACAGCCTGACATCGAACTCGAATCGAACGAGTTCCTCTCCGGTCAATCAAGAAACTGAGCGTCCCATCCAGTAGTCAAGGATCTCATTCGATGCCACTTGCAATTATTCGTATGCGAGAGGCGGAAGGACATTAGGAAACCCTTCGTGATTCCTATAATCTCCCTACAGAAGGCTATTGAACGATACAGAGAAGAAAATTTAGTCACAGACAAACTAGGAAGGGCTAGAAAAGCCAGGGTTCTGAAGGGTAGAACAGTAAAAATATTTCGTTTGCGAATCGATTGTTATCCTGGGTAACCTGTGAAAAAGATGGCAAAGGAGCAAGACTTGTCGAAGTTGTCGGTAGGGCGGATTGTCACTCGAAACCTTCATTGCTATTCCTGTCGTAAGCAGAAATGCAGCTTTGTTCCCAATCTCAGAGAGTGCAGGGCCAAAAAATGCAGAAAGTTGCTAACCCACACGAGTGGGGAAAAACCGTACATCGTTTTCCTCTGGAGAACAAAAAATCACGGCAAAGCCACTCTTCAACAAATAAGATGATCGCATTCTGGCTAGAAACATTAGACGTGTAATCTTTTACGGAAAAGTTGCTGTAAGAATAGCAAAATTATACATCTCGAGAGAGTCACTGGCAAGGGTAAGACATTTAGTCGTTGCCGAAGTGAAAATTGGGGAAGACCTGTACTAAAAGAGCATACTGGTGAGCGTAATGAAGCACTGATCCGGCTCCGTTTCTTGAAACGGCTCTTAGTCTTTCCAGCAGGACGGTTCCCCCACCTACAGCGACAAGCTCGTCCGGAAGTGGTTCGACGCTAACTGTCCGAGTTCATTGTCAAAGTGCAATGGCCATCTTGTTTTCCAGATTTTAATCCGCTGGACTTCTACGTATGGTCCCTGAGTAGAAAAGGACCTGTTGGTTTTGTATTCCTAATTCGGAGTCCTAGAAAGCAAGCCTTAATTACAGCTGAGAAGAAATATAGGAAGATATCTGCGTGCAACTTGCGAGGTGTTTGAGAGCAAACTTCGGGCTCGTATTCACGCTCATGGGGGACATGTTGAAATGTAACTGTAGCATGCTGTAGTACATCATGCAAGCAAACGTGCGTGTAGATTCCATTGACATTCTCGCCTGAGAAGCTTTAAGTACATTGCCATGAATGGGCGCCCATGATTGTGGGACACTATACAAATATCTCCAGAGAGGTTGCCCTCTACTGGCAACATTCTTGTTCTCAAACGGCAGCCGCTGCTGTTTCTTTTGGGTAGGTCCTCACGACCATTCTTGTTATGTGATATGGTAGTCTAGCTATGTATTCACCCGTTGTGAGATGGTGCGAAAGTGCGTAATCATGGAATCTGTTGAGGGCCTGCGTAACTATTTGTATACTTGTTATGAGGCAGGTTCACCACAGATGTGGTTTTCCGTAAGACCCTCGAAGTCGCGAAAGAAGCATAATGTAGAAAACGAACCATTCCTTGGGACAGATGTATCTTTTGTGTGGGGTTCGTTGTTACCACGGGACATGTACTGCCGGCCTTAGGTTGTAGGGCCTACGTGTTTTGGGTTGGGTCGCACTGCTGATTCCGAAGAAGCGGCGCTCTTATTCGTTTATTTGTCGACTTTGAGTTTAAGCGGCACAATAAAGCTAGTAGGTCTTCTCACAGTTCGTAACGTTCCCGTAATTTACTCTATTTGCCTAATTTGACCATCCCTCCCTGTAAAAGTTTTTTTAACTTGTGCGAGTTTCCCGTAATTTCTTGGAAGATTGGGGTCGTTCATAAGAGCTGTATCTGGGTTTACGTTAGACTCGTCAAGTAGTTTTTCTGCCTTTTTCTTTCGAAAATTGATCTGTGATCCGGCACGATGAAATCAATGCTTTTTCTCCTCCCAGTTCAGTTGCCAGAGCGCCGTATTCCGTTGGATCGGTCGTTTCACTTGGGATTCTGTACGGGAAGGTCAGCCCGATATCTTTCTGAAGAAAGTTAATAGGGTGGATAGTGTCTAGATTGTCTTGTTCCGAGCCTCGATAGGTAAGCGGCTTACAGTTTGAGCAGGCCTCAATGCTGCCAAAACTCTGGTGAGATTTCTATGAAAAGGACTTTCCTTTGAACGACGTGTCAAGTGCATGTCTAATGGACTTTATTAAGCGTTCATAAAAAGCCCCTTGCCGCGCTACGCGAGGCGTGGAATTCTTCCGTTCAATTTCATGCTGCCTCTTCAATTGGTCGAGTTCCGAAGTAAAGTGCAGCGGAAGGGAGATATAATACCTGCGCGAAGGAGAAAGGTGGGTGCATTGTTGCTTGTGATAGTGGACGGTTCCCCTTTGCGAGCTATGAGTTTTCGCAAGGCTTTCAGAAAATCTCCTTGACATGTTTCGGACTAGTTCCAGGTGTATCAGCCGCGTTAGTGTGCATGTGAAGAAGAATATTCTCAGCATGTCAAGATTTTCTGAAAGCTTTGCGAAAACTCATAGCTCGCAAAGGGGAACCGTCCACTATCACAAGCAACAATGCACCCACCTTTCTCCTTCGAGCAGGTATTATATCTCCCTTCCGCTGCAGTTTGAATACATTGCCATGAATTGGCGCCCATAATGTATGAAGCAAAGACGAAAATCCTCATAATGCGGGTAGGATCCACAAAACTTAATAGGGAATGTGAAAAGGAGAAAGTGTCATCAAAATACCGAATAATTGTGATCTTTTCTAGGAACCACCTTTCTAAAAGCCGATATCGTCCTCGAGCCTCTATGGGTTATCTTGCATCCACTTTGTAACGGACTCAAAGTTCCCATCAAGCCAATCGAACTGAGTACATGATGAAAAAGACATGAAGCCAGCAACAAAAAACCACACGAAAAAGGCAAAAGGGATCTTGGCATTCTAAGGGATGCGAGCACGGTGCCAGATACCACAAGTGCATTTTCGAGCTCCGCCCGAGGCCGAAGTTTTGCCCATAACTCGCCAACCTTGTATAGTACAAGTACACACTAACCGTAATTCGAGCTCACAGATTCTAGGGGGTTTTGTATTATCCGTTGAACGATCTTCAGAGGCACAAATCAGGATAAATATATGCTCACTGGGTTCAAGGATTCAAGCGCGTGTGATTGATAGGGCATCGAAGGGGAAAAGAAACGGAGCGACAAGACAAACCCAAGAAATACTACTCTTATATGTGTAGCACACGTATACCCTCACGCCTGACGTCATTCCTGTGGTAGAGCGCAGAGCCTAAAAATCTGCTGGCAACTCATTGCTCGCCCTCTCATTTGTAAGTGACGTCCCGCTAATCACCTATTTCGTCGAGCGGCTGCCAGTGCGCCTTGTTTAGCTCATGTCGCGAGCCAAAGTATTATAGTACAATGGATCGTCCTCGCTCAGGGTACACAAGCCATGGAAATCCTTCCCTTCTTCGAACACCAGGAGTGTCATCAGCGCGACGGTCAGCTTCATGAGAAAGTGTGACCATCGAGCTGGTGTTGGTTTGACTTCCCGAGAGATTCAATCAGTGATCGCCCTAGTTTAACAGCTATCACAATATCGCATCACGTGTCCAGCCCACCCTACCTTCAATTCCTTGGCGTAGCCACGGCAGCCTCGATCTTTGTCCGCTGACGGAGCTCGGAACTCTGGATTCTCTTCGCGTTTCCTTCCGCTTCATTCCCGAGCTAGGGTACCGCTGGCGCGGATGCGTGACGCTATCAATTCTGGTTCAAATCAAATTCTTGTTGATGGTTCTCAAGGGGCATAAGTAGGCTCCCACGCCTTTTACCTGCTAGATGTTCATTGTTAGATGCCCAGCAGTATATTGTCGTAACGAGTCAACCTCTGCTATGAGATCACCGCCTACTTACTATCTAATGACAGTCGATGCTCTCTCAGCGGTCCCTCTCCCTGTTAAATCGCGTAATCGAGGGGGACGACAATGCTGGTAGAACCGCAGTAGGTTGGATTCTTGGCTGATATCTTTCGCTGTTTGAGTTCTTTAAGTTGTTGCAGGTAGTCTAGCGCATTTGGGCGCTTGATCAGGTAAGCACACAGTAAGGGCCGCGAACAGCTTTCAGATCCTTCAAAACGACGTTTTGTTCGAAACGTCGAGCGAATAAATGCGATTTCATCACAACAAACATGTACGGCAAAGCGGTGTAAGTAACTAGTAACTAGTAACTAGTAACAGTAACAGTAACAGTAACAAAGCATTCGGGAAAGTAACTGTTTGGAGGTCATCCTTAATAGCGTGCTCCACTCTTAGAAGCAATTTGCAATTTCCTTCGGGAAGGCCCTTTTTGCACACGCCCCGCATTGTGTGCAAAGTCCAACTTGAGTCATGAGTTTCCAAATGATTGGCCCATTCACCACTTATTCCAGTTCGGCTGAGCTGAAGACATGACATAAGGCGACATCACATCACAAACAGACTGACAGAAGAATAAGCATTTCATAAAGTGATGATTAGTTGAATGGCCCGTCTACTTTATGTCTTCCCTGCTGCCGTGGCATTGGACCCCTCCATGATGTCCTTCGTTCACTCCTTTCTCAACTGAAAAAGTTCTGAAGAATGAACTCGACTTATAGAAAGGATTTGAAGCAGGTTGTACATTTTGGATTCTGGCTACATCTACCGTCTATACACTTTTTTGGAAGCTGCTTGTAGGCGTACTGCAATTTTTCGTAGAGACTCCGATGGCTTTACCAGCCCAGGACAGGTCTAGGGCTGACCCTCACCTCACTGCGGCTGACATTGCCGCTAAGTTCAGCGCTAGCGATGGCACCATTGCTAGCCGGTAGACTGTAGGAAGACTCCTAAACAGTGCTGGTACTTACGGGAGGGCCTGACCAAAAAGTCGCTCATCAGTCCAAACAGTAGGAGAGCTAGAGCGGAGCTTGCGCCCTGTCACCTCAACTGGACGTCAACAGACCGTAGTGGAGATCCCTCTACAGATCGGAGCAAGTTCAATCAGTTGAAAAGCGATGGTATACGCTGCGGGCGACGTCCTATCCAAAGAGAGATTCAATGCAAATACACCCTACCCACAACCAAGCATGGTGGAGGAAGTGTTGTGGTACACGTTTCTTTCTCCTCGAACGGAGTGGGCCCTATTTCGAAAGTTGCCAGCAGGACAGATCCTGCAGCAGTATAAAGATCCGAAACACTTCTTAATAGTTGTGAAGGCGGCCTTCAGTGAACAGCGAACCATATTTCTGGAGAGGTCAACCAGTCATCGGATCTGAAACCTGTAGAGCACATGTGGGGTGAGCTGAAAAGGAGTTATTTCCAGCCAACTTTGTGGAAAAGCAAAAAATCGCTTAATAAGCGAAGGAGGGAAGGTAAGGCCAGTGTCTACCATTCAAAAACTGATCGACTCCATGCCTTTCCGCTGCGGTGCTTTCATAGAAAGTCGAGCCTTACTTACCAAATATCGATGTTTCTGATGCTGTATCTATTGCTGTTCCGAAATAAAGCGGTTTTAATTAGGTCGATGCTATCTGTATTTCCAACTTAATTCAAGTTCATTCTCCCTAACTTACCTTGAACAATAGCTCATTACAGACTAATAGTGGTAAACATTCATGATATGCCTTTGGTCAACATACCGAAATTTCGTATGATTTCATGAAGTAGGGAAAAAGTTACAATTGGAAAAGCGTTCCACTTTTGGCCTCGACTGTATATGCAAAAAATGAATTGCTCTTTCGAAGAACTCGGCCGGCTGCGACTCAAAGAAGTTGGACACCCAGAGTTGGACTTCTTCGCGATTTGCGAACTTTCCCTAGGCCAGGGAGCGCTGCATCGACCGAAACAGATGGTAAACGGATGATGCCAGGTCTGGGCTGTATGACGGACGAGGCAGGACCTCGCAGCCCCAGTCCTCAATTTTCTCCAAAGTGATTTCCGCGACATGTGGACGACGTCGTTTCGACACCTTGACGACGCAGTGCCTGATCCAGGCGGTTCGATTGATCTTTGTAAATGATGTAGCTGTTTGACTCGAATCCAGACTTCAAGGTGCACCAAACCTTTGCTGTTCCACCAGACACAGAGCATCACCTTTTTGCCGTGTATATCCGGTTTCGGAGTAGGTTTTGGAGTGTCACAGGCGTCTAACCACAGTATTTTTCGCGATGCATTGTCGGAGCAAATCCATTTCTCATCCGATGAAACAATAATGTCGAAGAAACCGCTGTTCTTGGAGCGATGAGGAAGAATTCCGGCCAATGCCACCCGTGTTGCCCTGTTTGCGTCGCTCAGCTGGCGCGGTACCCATCTTTCCCAACCTTTCTTCATTGAAAATAAATCTAAATCACCCGGGTGAGTGCTCGAGTAGCCGGCGGCATACCATGAATAAAAGAGAAATTGCCTAAATCTAACAGCACAGAACTGAAAGCAGACAAGCGATTGTAAGCGAAGAATGGGGTCTCGTATGTACACGCAAAAGTTGAGATCACGAGCTCTTACATGTGAGGTGGTGCGTTCAACCACACTTTTCAAAGGAAATAATGAGCTTTCAGCTTTCGAATTTCTTGTGCCCATTGGGATCATAACGAAATTAGGCGGTACTTTTCTAATGTTCGACATATACATATACATATACGTAAATATAAGTTAACTATATCCTGTATGCTCTCTTATACATGTACATATACATAAATATATGTTAACTACATATATTATGTACGCTTTTCTTCGTCCCCTAGCGCTAATCCGGCGGCGTCGCACTGAGTCCGCTCCTTTCACTAACAGTCTTATTTCATTCTCTCCTTAGACCTTCTGAAGTCAGCGTGACGTTGGTGACAACTTGATCACGCCCCGCCACTTCTTCTTCAAGCTCCTCGCGGTCGCTTTCATTGAGCTACGTACCTCGTTGCTTTCTTATTGGATGAGCTGGTGGCCCTTTCAGTACCTGTAAATACCTCTGCGTATGCTGCTCTCCAATTTTCAGCTAAATGTTGCGTAACCGTTCTGGCGCCTTCGGCGCCTTTCCAGTCGCATCCAACCGCAAGCCCACCTTGGGATCCTAATTTCTCTTGAGTAATGTTGTTTTTCCTATCCTCACCACTGCTCTGCTTTTCTTTGAGCATGCCTTTTCTGGTCGCGGAGTACCATCGGAATAGCTGCACTCCACCAAGCCACGCTTATTCGGACCTCTACATACTGGTCCATAGTATCGGCATTCATTTGTAGGCAAGCTGTGAGACTACATAATAAAATTCCTTCTGAATCTTGCTAATTCAAATACAGAAGGCAAATAAACGATGCAGAGGAACAGAGACAATCAAAGATGGAGCCGGAAGAGGTAAAAAGGCCGGTGTTTTCAAGTACAAGACTGTGGACTGCTTATTTGCGTGTTGGTGGTGATACTGGGTGACCTATCGAAAGGATGGCAACGGAGTAGACTTTATCGAAGTAGTCGATAGGGCCGCTTGTTGAGCAGAAGCTTCATCGCTACTCTTATTGTGCGCAGAAATGCTACTTCATTTTCGATCCTACTAGGCAATAGGGGGTCACAGGTGCAGAGGTTGCTGACCCTCTTTAGAACATCGTTCTCCCTGACGAGAAAATTTTCAGGGCAAAGGCAATCACCATTTGAAAAAACGATCGCGTTTCGGCTGGGAGCATTGAAAGAGCAGACCCCATGGAAAAGTTTTTACAAAAATAGCACAGTGGTGCTCATTGAAGGAATCCCGATCAATGGTAAGGTGACGTTAATTTCGTCGGCACCGGTGTGCATATTGACGAAGACGAATGCTTGTAGAGCACATTGATGGACGTAATGAAGCGTTTATACAGCTCCTCGAAGAGGCCCTGCCACATGCTTTCGTCACTAACATCAGAGGGCGGCTTATCTGGTCCGAAACTCTTGCCTAAAATTCCTACTGCTCGACGGAGTTTTGCGTTAGAGCCTCCACCTTTTCTTAATTATTATTTATATACATATCTTTATATAACTAATAGTTCAACGACACGCCTGCATGTTTGAACGGCTAAGAGTAGGCCACCTCAGCTCCCTCTGATCCAGAGTGGCTATAGCCATGATGTTGAAGACTCAGCACTGGCCCTGGCAAGGCAGTATTGAGACTCTAGAGAGCAAGCTTGCTAAAACAGCAATAAAACAGCCTCAGTACCCCGCACACTGGGCCCAGCCGTCCCCGGAGTCAGACGTCATGGCGACCGGTGAGAGGCGAAGAAATCTCGGGTTGCGCAGGGCGCCCTGGATTTTGGACTGTGACAGCACTCCCTCCACACGACACTGAGACTGTTCCCTAATAGATGATGAAACCCTCATCATTCATGGTGAAGAGCTTAAATGTACGACGAAACCAACACGTCGGCGGTGTTGGTTTCGTCGTGCACCCATCTGTCGTCCATCTCGTCGATTCTCACGAGGTCCTGTCTCCTCGCTTTGCCATCCTACGCCCACGACATACGCTTATGAAGGCCATATCTATCGTCACCTGCTACTCTCCACCCTCTACAGCTGACGAAATAGAGCTCGATGCGTTTCACAACTAACTTGAGGAAATCATCCACAACAAAAAGTTCTTCTACAAATTCGTTGTTACAGATTTCAACGCAAGGACTGGCGAAGCATCAGATGAGGAAAACAGGACTGGAAAGTTCGGAATGAATGACAGGAACGAGAATGGAACCTGTCTAGCTCGACTCTCGTCCCACAACTCATGCTAAACTGAACTACATATTAGTGAACGGAAAGTGGTGTTTACTAGATGTTGGTGTGGTATCTTCCTTCTGCAGTGGTCCTGAACAACGGCTCCTTCGCACTAATTGTAAGATCAGATTCAGTCACACACCGGAAAAGATTTCTCAACATTGCTCAGATAGCTCAAAGCATGTTGTACACGACGGACATGTCCTGAATGCCGTCTTGTCCCGATATGATTGGCAGGTCTTGGATGACCCGGGCGAAGACGACGATGTGCTGGTTCGGGGTCTCCTCACTTGTGTTGAACAGGCCAAGCTTCCATGAGCGGATACCTCCGTTCGCATTTCAGATGCGACGAAGGATCTTGTCAGGACAAGAAGAAGCTTGAGGTTTGACCAGAACACCACGCATCTTGAAAGGCTGCAAGCGAATATCAGGTGCAGGCAAGCAGTGCGGCCAGATCTTCAGCTATACAGGGAAAGGAGACTACTGGAAGCAACCCTGAACAGAACTAGTGTGAAAAATGCTGTCTGGTTCTTCGGGGCCACAGTATTCCACTTTCGTGTTTGAGGAAGGGATACGGAACACTTACAACATCGAGATTTGAGACGGAGGAAGTTACACGGAGGTTTTACACCAATCCGTATCGATCCACGACACGCGTGCGAAAATCAAAATCCCCATTGGCGGAACAGCACCACGGACCATTCCTTCGGAGGTGGGAGTTGCGATTGCGAGCGTGTAAACGGGCACAACGCCAAGCCCCGACAATATCTTGGCCGACCTACTCCGTGCGGATGGCTACGAACTTCATGCGCTTCTCACAACACATATGACATCTTACCTCCAAAAGGAGAAGATCCCCAACCAGTGGATGAACTCGCGGATGATCATTCTTCAAAAGAAGGGAGGCCGAGATGATCTTCGCGACTACAGCGAAATAAGCTTGTTGAGTGCGCTTTACAAGCTGTTCAAGAAGACCATTCTAACCCGCATATGGCGAACTTTGAATGAAGCTTAACCTGTTGAACAGGCCGGACTCTGCAAGAGATTCAGATGCTTAGACCACATTCAAGCGGTCGCAATGGTCATCGAATTGGACCGAGAATTCCTCTCGTTCTTACCTTTGTTGACTATGTAAAAGCTCTTGACAGCCTCAAAACGAATGCGGTCCTGTCGCTGCAGCGCGACGGTGGAGCTGTTCCAACGACCTTTCCCCATTCCCATAGGGAAGGGTGTGAGACAAGTCGACACTATTTTGCCGGAGCTGTTCACAGCCGCGCTGCAGTGGGTTATGAAGTCGCTCGAGTGGGACGAAAAGGGCGTTCGTGTGGATGGACGTTCCCTCCCAAATCTCCGCTTTGCGGACGATATGGTTCTCTTTTCAAATAGCATTGTGGAAGCTGAGACCAAGTTTGCTGAACTCAAAAAGGGCAGGAAAGAAAGTAGGGCTGCAGTCAATCAAACTAATACACAGTTCACGAAGAATGATCGGGATGACGAAAGTCAAATGAAGATGATGGCACATCTATCAGGGACATCTCGTCTTACGCTTATTTCGGTTGTCTATGAATATGGACAACGACATGAGGGAAGAATTGGTGAGACGGCAGAAAGCAGCATGGGCAGCCTTCGAACCTCTGAGAGAGCTCACCATTCATCTGGCTGACCCGTAACGTCGCGCTGATTTGTTCGATCCCACAGTCCTTCCTGCGCTCTATTACGGGTCGGAGACTTGGGCGACCAGTGCATCCACGTCAAGGGCTTCGAACACAAGTCACAGAGCGCTCGAGCGATGTCTTTTGAGGTTCAACCAACTCACTTAATATCGAGCCGAACACCGTAGCTCCGAAATGCGCAGAATGTCTCGACTCCGCGATCCGGTGGAATACATGAAGAACGCAAAATTTTGGTGGGCCGGTCATATAATGAGAAGAGATGTTGACAGATGGACAAGAAGACCAGTCGAGTGGGCTCCTATAGGATCTTCGCGATCCAAGGGTAGGCCTGTAAGATGGGAATGTGCTCGTCGATCACGTGAAACAGCTGCGACCGCGGCTGAACAACTCCTTACATAGTCACCTTCGTCGAATTCTGAGTCTACCATGGATGGCGATCACGAAAGACAGAAGCGAATGGTTTGTTGCTGGTGCTCGCACAGTGAAGACGAGCCGTATAAGTATAGGTAAGTATAAGTATCCGGCTCCGTTCGCTGAAACAGCCCGTAGTCCTCCCAGCAGTACGGTACATAGGCCCACAGAGCCAAGCTAGCACAAGAGTGGTGTCGATCCCCACCGCCTACCTCATTTGCGTAGAAGAATGATCATCCTGTTCTCTGAATCTTAACCCACTTGAATCTCTGGTATGGACCACGATTAGAGGAGAACCTGACCGATTTGCAACCCTAGTTTGAAATCTCGAAAGCAAGACTCAGGAACGGAAATGGAGGAGGAATACCCGCGTGCAACATACGAAGAGTTAAAAAACAGGCTTTGGACTTATATACAGAGGGTATTTGGGTGTTATTAGTGGGAGAACAAGCATATTATATTAACACATGAGAAATATACATTAGAGAAATTAACACCTTCATAAAAAAACATGTCTAAACCTAGTTTCTTGAGATGAGTTTCCTGCTTTTCATACAGAATAAGTAGCACAAGTCTACAGAGACGAAAGCACCGTTTTGTTAGGTTAAAAGTCACAAGTAATTTATTTTTGTCAAAGCAGCTTCTCTATAATTTTTTGACAATGCCCCTCCAAAGCTCTTCTCAGAGCTACCTCGACTTCCGTTGCTTCGAATATGAGGCTAGTATGAAACTACTACTGTTCAAGACAACGTATACAATTATGGAACCTACCTTATGCTCATCATAAATCCCGAATTCAGGAGTGACACCGGTTTCGTCAAGAAACTTTACTCGACGCTTCAGAAACTGACGCAAACCTTTGACCTCTGACAGTTTGGTGTATACGATTTCCACCTAGAATGAGTAATACATCTTCCGTGAAATACATGGAAAACCGTGAAAATTATATAACTAATACAGGTAATGAGATTGCTCAGCTTTTCATGGAAAATCATTCCCAAAATTACTCCCCTGTTTGCAGTGACAGAACCACGCCGTAACTCAAAGAACTCAAGATTGATATTGAATAATTGATATATGTATTTGATAATAATATACAACAGTAATGATATTGGAAGATTGGTATCGAATTGCAAATGCAAATATACTATTTCACCTGATACGACCATTTCAACGTACCGTATGATAGTCGGGAATTGGGTGGCATGAAGACGTAGCAAACTATCCGCTGTCCGCAAAATTGTTTGCACATTTGCCGCACGAGGATGAGATAGAACAGACTTTAATTAGAGGAAGCTGCACTTGTACTGTGTTCCAGGTCTGCACTGTGGCTAGAGACAACTGGCATAGCAAGGGCACGCTCATTGTCGACTTCCTTGCGTTCTCTCAACTAGGCAGCGATTGCTGTTGGTATTCATGCCGTCTCCAAGACATAGCGTTGCCAAGCCTCGCCAGCCAGTGGCCGAACCAAGTGGTCCCTAGTGACGCCTGCACTGCTCCTCGAGGTCCCCTGCTCCGACAAAAACAGACTACTATCAATTCTGACTTCATTATTCCAAACTATCGGATAAAGGATCTGAACCAAGCTTCACCCATCGCCATCTCGTTGGGATTAGCGGAGAATGAGCGCCGTTTTGCTTGACTGGTTGTAATTGCTAGAAGCAAACTGACGAGCGCGATGAACTTCACTAAATGGCGAAAAGATAATGATCGACACTTCGCCACTCCGCCATTCCGTGAAGTTCACCGCGCTTCTCAGAAATTATGCTTGAGCTTCAGGACACGCGTAAGTACGCGACAAACATTTGTTAGTGGTCTCGCGGTATCGAACTACTATGACCGTAATCGCCCATAGTCAATCACCTGTACCACAATCCTTCATACATTATAGACACCAGGCGGCTACGCACGCTCTTGCGTGCGCTGGGGGCTCTAGCCATAAGGGACGGAGCCACATGAGCTCTGATTTCCATTATAGACCTTTGTCATTTGAGCCTCTTCCCTAACACTTCTGTAGAGGCCGTTATTCATTTTAGGGCGTGAAATGGGGCTGTGTGTGGCCATGAAGAGTACTCCGATGTATTCAAATCAAATACTTCTGCAGTCCAGGTAGTCGAAGAAACTTTGTGGAGTTTGGGCCGTGTGTGGCCATGAACACTAACTTTGAAAGGGCAGCCCCCTTGGGTAGTTGTAGGGATTTACACGTTTCTACAGGGTATGCACCTGTTGGCCGGGGTAACTGTAGAATTTACTTCATGAGGTCTGAAGTTAATGTAGTGCCTTTGCTCCCTTGTGTAGAAGGTGTCGAACCATGGATACTAAATTTAAAAAAAAACTTTAGCCTAATTTTTGAAAGAGTTCAGTGGTATCCCCTAGTTGAACACCTATGTGGTCAGGGTTAGTGTGAAGGACAAATGTTCAAATTGCTGACCTCAGCCCCGCCCCCATCTTTGTAAACCCCACCCACTTCAGACTTCGTTCCACATTACTTTTATTGCCTCCAGACACATTTTATCCGCGTTTAAAACGCATTTAAAGAGACCTAATAATTTTGATGTAAGCCCTCCCACCCCAGTGCCAACTCCCCCCACATCTGGAATTTGACCACATTTGTGCTACCGCATCTTACCACTTTTTTCCCGCATCACGGAATGTTTCTAATTCTTGATCTAAGCCTCGCCCACTTAAGTGCCAACACCGCCTACTTCGAGGATTTGGCCACATTTGCTCTTTTACACCTTAACACCTTTTTGCTGCATTGGGCTTCGCTAAGCTTATGCACGCCCGACACGCATAAGGCCCTGCTCACTACTTTTATTTTTTTCCTAGCCTCTGCGCCTCAATCGAATTGAGCTATGAATACATCCAAAAAACACCGCCTATTTTGAGGAAGCCCCGCCCACAGCACGTGGGTCTCCTCCGTCTGATTTGTTGACTCAATCCTCACCTTTGAACATTTTTTCCTGTGTCTGGACCTTTTACGAAGCCAAAATGAGACGTTTGGCTATTCGCACCGCCAATTCCGGCACCTGTCCCGCCCCCTGTGGGCGGAGCTCCGCAGAGCTCATATGTGCCCCGTTGATCTTATCTTAGGCTCCACCCATCCCGAACTTGTCCCGACCTCTTAAAGTTGTTTTTCAAGTGGTACTGAATTTCACGTTGAACAAACAAACAAACAAACATACATACATACATACATACATACATACATACATACAAATAGACACACCAAACTTGTGGATTATATATAGTAAGGAGATTATACATAGTAAGGGTTTAGGCAGCTCAATACCTAGGGACATGTCGTAAAGTGCACCTCTCTCGTTAACATGTATCCGTAGGGTGCATGCCATGTACTCTAGGAGAGGTTGTAAAACTTTCGAGGTCGCATACCTACATCTTCCCATTTCTGGTAATAATCCCGAAAAGACGTCATATATGAATTTGCGAAGACTTTCAGATATCCACAGGCTATGCACCTGGGTGGTCGGGGTCACTGTGAATTCCCTTAAAAATTTGTTTTCAGAGGATGGTGTACCCAAATTCGAATACGCTCTGCAGTCTATTTAGTCAAAGAAACTCTGTGTAGCTTCGGCTGTATGTGGCCATCAACACTAACTTTGAAAGGGCAGTCCCTTTGGGTAGTTGTAGGGATTTACACGTCTCTACAGGGTATGCACCTGTGTGGTCGCGGTTATTGCAGAATTTATTTTTTGAGTTCTCAAGTGAATGTAGTGCATTTGCTCTTGTGTAGAAGGGACCACTGTGTGTGGAACCATGGATACTAACTTTTAGAAAACTTTTGGCCGAATTTTCGAAAGAATTTAGTGGTTTACTCTAGTTGTACACCTATGTGGTCATGGTAAACGTGAACGACAAATGTATAAATTTTTGATCTTAGCCCCAACCCGCCCCAGTTCTTCGCAAACCCCACCCACTTCGGACTTCGAACCACATTACTTTTACTCTTTTTCCCGCGTTCTAAAACGCACCTGGAAAGACTTGATAATTTTGATGTAAGCCCCGCCCGCTTCAATGCCAATCCAGCCCAGCTCTGGGATCTGATCACATTTATCCGCATCCCAGAACGTTTCTGGATAGAGTTATAAGTTTTTGTCTTAGCACCACCCACTCTGGTGCCAACCCGCCCACTTTAGTGCCAGCCCCGCCCACTTCTGGGATTTGACCACATTTGTTCTTTTACACCTTATTTCCTTTTTGCCGCATCCCAGAACGGTTCTGAACAGAGTTATAAATTTTTGATCTAAGCCCCACCCACTTTAGTGCCACCTCCGCCCACTTTAGTGCCAGCCCCGTCCACCTCTGAGATTTGACCAAATTTCTTCTTTTACGCCTCAATACCTTTTTACCGCATCCCAGAACGTTTCTGAACAGAGTTATAAATTTTTGACCCAAGCCCCGCCCACTTTGGTGCCAACCCCGCCCACTTCGAGGATTTGGTCCCATTCGTTCCACTACCTCTGAACACTTTTTTCCCGCATTCTAGAACGTGTTCGAACGGAGTTACATTCATTTTTAAAAATAAGCTTTCGTCTCAAAGCACGCTCCGCCCACCGTGGGCGGGGCTTTGCCAAGCTTATGCACGCCCAACACGCATAAGGCGCTGCTCACTCCTTTTATTTTTTTCCTGGCCTCTGCGCCTCAATTAAATCGAGTTATGAACACATCTGAAAAGCACCGCCCATTTAGAGAAAGCCCCGCCCACAGCACGTGGGTCTCCTCCGTCTGATTTGTTGACCCAATCCTCACCTTTGAACATTTTTTCCTGTGTCTGGACCTTTTTCGAAGTCAAAATAAGACGTTTGGCTATTCGCACCGCCCACTCCGGCACCTGCCCCGCCCCCTGTAGGCAGAGCTCCGCAGAGCTCATATGTGCTCTGTTAATCTTGTCTCAGGCTCCACCTATCCCGAACTTGTCCCGACCTCTCCAGACGCTTCTTCAGATGATACCGAATTTTGTGACGGACAAACAAACAAACAGACAAACAGACAACACCAAACTTGTGGTTTATATATAGTAAGGATAGCGCGGTGCAATCGTCCATTGCATTTCAGCGACGAGACCTACAGAGCGGAAGGCAGCAGGTGCATCCTCCGCCGCCTGCGTGTGGCTGCGTTGTGGTTTTAATTGACCCTTTTATTTCTCTAGCATTGGAGCGCAGCACAGTTTACGCGCCATTCTCAAAAATGCACCACATGACCCCTAAGCTGCCCCACCACCCGCCCCATGTCCTTGCCCAAGGCCCCTTCTCCATGCGTCGTATATGGAGCGAGTGAAACTTGTGCATCCATAAAAGGTTGTGCCGTGAATTCAAATATATTGTCTACAGAAATTCCGCAGAATTCGGAGGATACTCTTTGATGTCTTCCGCTATGTATCGCCACTCCATTTCAGCGGCACGCAGCCGGTGCAGCGAGAGTGGCACGCCGCTCAGGTATAACATCTCATTCCTTCTGGATTACGTAATGATACAACGCACAAAACTAAAGGGGCAAGGTTCATAGAGTAGGAAAGAGCACAGGTCAAAAATGCTGACACTCATGGCTAGATATTTCAGTGAGGACCCGCAACCTTCGTTATCTGGTCCAGGTGAACAGACGCTGAATAACAGAAAGCGATCATCCTGATGACAAGCAGCTTGGAGGTGCAATGCTTCCGCTGTATCTTTGAAACTCTCACCTCTTTCTAAGCTTAGGTCTGAATTCTTTCACATTCCATCATTGCCGCTAGCTCTCATGGAGTGTGATTAGGGCTTCACTGCAACCTCATTCAACCCCTTCAAATTAAAATTCCAGGAAATCAATGTGCTATGACTAATACCAAAGCATGAAACAGAAAGGAGCATAGCTGACTTGGAGCAGGGAGTCAATGTGCGATACTCGATGACAGAAATTCGATAATTCGTTTCAAATATAAGGGCGCGTTAGGGTACTTCACTGGACTGTTTTACTTTACTCAATGTTTCACCAGTTATTTATATAAAATGCTTAGTTGTCACTGAGTACAGCTTTTCAATGCACTCTATAGTTTGAATGGAAAGAAAAATGACATGTTTCCGTTGTATAGCGACTCAAAATAATAAGCCCTCCTTGACTCTTCTAATGTTTGAGAACCAAGAGGAGACCAAGATGAGAGGAACCAAGTCGTGTTTATTCGGTCGATTAAACAAAAATTCACTAATTATCTTTATAGAGTGATTGATAGGAAGTTACACTGTGAGAGTATCTTTCTATCGATATCGGTCAATGCCCTACACATGACTTATCCGAATCCTTTCTGCTTATAGGAAGTTGACCTGAGAAAACTTGGTCTATTACAATAACAAATGGATGTTTATCGGTGCGAACCGACCGAATCCGATCTACAGGGTGCGCCATAAATGTGGTAACACTTTTCGGACGTCCGTAATTTCCTTGTTCGGAGGGTTTTTCCAAATCTGCACCTCCCCTTATGTTTATGATATACCTTAGCCCACACGTCTACTTTGGTACTCTCAATCCCTCAGATTTCGAGAAACACTGGAGCCTCGCAGACATCCTCCGACCGCTCGACTTTGCAAGCATTTTGTGAGTCCTTTCCGGGTTTGTTTCTCATTTGAACATTTCCTACACGACAGTCTCTCGAATCGCTTTGCGTAGACTGGTCAATAACAAACCTCAATACAGTCATCTTGTATCACATTCGACCCCTTTTCCGAATACATTTGCTTGGGAACGAGTACGCAGCGGAACCTGCAGAAAAAGAAGGAAAATGACTGCTAATTTGCTTGTATGTTCTAATCCGATGGTAAGAGTCTATCCAGAGTAAATACAATTGTATTCAAATAAGATTCGAAAGCCCTATAAGCTTTTTGAAGAGACGAAATTGAAGAGTAAAAACCGATACCGTGTGCTACTTGCGCGCGGCCCACGCTTCGACATACTTCTTTATAACAAAAGGGTTTTCAGCGTGGAAAAAATGTTGAGATCCCAAAACTCACGTATATCTCACATTACTAGTGCTAAAGCCGTTGAGAAGCGCCTCGCAAAGCCATCTTCCCTTTGTCATGATAGCTTGGGCTACAATCTCTACCATCAGAGCGATATGGCAAATTTTGGCAGAGAAAAGCACAAAATTTATTCCGAACCTCATTAAGAAGGGGTTTTCTGAAAAGTAACAGCTGCAGGTTAGAGATTTTTCTAGAGATCCGATTTGAAAACTATGGCGCACTTACTCACGAATGGGAAAGGAGCGAGACTGGTGCTGAAGAGATTTTAGTCCATACGGGAGGGGAAAGCCTGCGCTTCAAAATGCACCATTGCTACTCCGCCTAAGAAATCATTGAAAACGGTCCGGGCTAGTGATTCTCATGAAACTCTGCGTGCTACCGTCGATTAGTAGCCGAGGCGTCTTCGAGCTATAATTAGTACAGAAGACGGTTATATTAGACCTTCTTGACCGGATCTTCGTTTCGTAGATGCGATGCATTGTTCACTTAAATTCACTATATATCACAAGGCGGTTACGCACGCTATCGCGTGCGCTGGGGGCTCAAGCCATAAGGGACGGAGCCACATGAGCTTCTGATTTTCATGATAGACTTTTATCATCTTAGCCTATTCCCTAACGCTTCTGTAGCGGGCATCATTTTTTGTCTAATGGGAAGCATGGAATTTTTCCGCTAGATCACGAAAATTCGGACTGACCGGTAAAGCAGTTCAAGAAGGGTGTTTGATGTGCAATAGAAAAGTTTGTCCAGCTCGGCTGGAGTTTTAGCATGGCATACATAAGTCTTGATATTGGAACATGTAATTCATCAAAGCAACACTTTTGTATACACAATATTCTTCAGCAACGGCGACGGGGATTAATCGAGCAATAACTCCAACCTTTTCTGACCTTAATTAACGAATATTTTGGTCTGGGCTGTGTGTGGTCATGAAAGTACTGTGAAATGGGGCTGTGTGTGGCCATGAAGAGTACTGTGAAATGAGGCTGTGTGTGGTCATGAAGAGTTCTCCGATGTATCCAAATCAAATACCTCCGCAGTCCAGGTGGTCGAAGAAACTCTGTGCAGTTTGGCCTGTGTGTGGCCGTGAACACTAACTTTGAGAGGACAGCCTCTCTGTGTAGTTGTAGGGATTTACACGTCTCCACAGCGTATGCACCTGTATGGCCGGGGTTACTGTAGAATTTACTTTATGCGGTCTGAAATTAATGTAGCGCTTTTGCATTTGTGTAGAAGGGACTACAGTGTGTGGAACCAACTTTTAGAAAATTTTTAGCCTAATTTTGGAAAGAGTTTAGAGGTATCCTCTAGTTGTACCCTATGTGGTCAGGGTTAGTGTGAAGTAGAGATGTATAAATTTTTAGTAGATAGTAGATATATCTCAGCTCGCACCCCCCCTCTTTGCAAACCCCACCCACTTCAGACTTCGAACCACATTAGTTTTACCACCTCTAGACACTTTTTCCCGCATTCAAAAACGCATCTGAAAAGACCTAATAAGTTTGATCGAAGCCCCAGCCACTTCTGGGATTTGACCACATTTGTTCTTTTATATCTTACCCCTTTTCCCCATCTCAGAATGTTTCTAAATAGAGTTACAAATTTTTGATCTGAGCCCCGCCCACTTTTGTGCCAATCCCGCCCTCTTCCAGGATCTCACCACATTGGCCCCATTACCTCTAACCACTTTTTCCCCGCATTTTATAACTTTACCGAATGAAGATACACTCATTTTTGAAAAGTAGCTTACACCTTAACGCGCACCTTGCCCACTGTGGGCGGGGCCTTGCTATGCTTACGCATGCCCAGCACGCGTGAGGCCTTGCTTACTCTTTTTATTTTTTTCCAGGACTCTACGCCTTCGTTGAATCGAGTTACGAACCTCTGTGGAAAGTACCACAAACTGCGAGAACGCTCCGCCCACCTCCGGTAGGTTTCCTTTATTTCAATTGTTGACCCATCACTCACCTTTGCACATTTTTTCCCAGCGTCTGGAATGTTATGAGACCGAATTAGAAGAATTTGCCAATGACCCCGCCCAATTCCGGCGCACGCCCCGCCCCTCGGGGACAGAACTCCGCTAGGCTCACATGTGCCCTGTTTCAATTACCCTATGCTCAACCCATTCCAAACTTGACCCGACTTGTCCAGCTGTTTCTTCGAGTTATATCGAATTTCCGTACAAACAAACAAACAAACAAACAAACAGACGCGAGCTCTTTATATATAGTAATGAATATGAACTGCTATTTCTATGGCAAAATTATTTTGTAACCGTATTCATGGCGCAACCTGTATATCACTGCAGCTCAAATCATGCATACATCACATTATGTTATGTTACATTACATTACATCAAATTACACACATACATACATACATACATACATACATACATACATACATACATACATACAAAAATACATACATACATACATACATACATACATATATACATACATACATACATACATACATACATACACACATACATACATACACACATACATACATACATACATACATACATACATACATACATACATACATACATACATACATACATACATACATACATACATACATTCATACATACAGTAGCGCTCAAAAGTCTTCGGTGAAATGCTTTGACGCGTTTTCGTTCATATCTTTTTTCGTAGTAGACCGAATGACACGAAATTTGGATATGTCTAACTAGAGCATATTTCACCCTGCCCAAACCTACTTCACTGCAAAGCTGCAATATCCACAGGTAGAGTAAGGTGTTTGTTACGGTAGCAGATTTTGCTAAAACTAAAGTTGTTGGAGTCTGCACCTATTCGCACCTTATGTGCGTTTTTCACATCTACTACGATCGGCGTTACCGCTCGTACACTTTTGACATGATAAAAGGGAAAGAGATTCTAGAAGGGCCATCATCTGTATTTCCAGTCGATTTTGAGTTCATGCTCTTTGGAATATCTAGAACATGATCAGATCGCAAGTTAATAGTGGTAAATATTCACAATACATCCACGCTCCGAATATAGAAATTTCGCTCGATTAGAACCAGTAGGAAAGAAGTTACGACTGAAAAGCACGGCTGAAGAACCATTTCACCGAAGACTTTTGAGCGCTACTGTACATACATACATACATACATACATACATACATACATACATACATACATACATACATACATACATACATACATACATACATACATACATACATACATACATACATACATACATACATACATACATACATACATACATACATACATACATACATACATACATACATACATACATACATACATACATACATACATACATACATACATACATACATACATACATACATACATACATACATACATACATACATACATACATACATACATACATACATACATACATACATACATACATACATACATACATACATACATACATACATACATACATACATACATACATACATACATACATACATACATACATACATACATACATACATACATACATACATACATACATACATACATACATACATACATACATACATACATACATACATACATACATACATACATACATACATACATACATACATACATACATACATACATACATACATACATACATACATACATACATACATACATACATACATACATACATACATACATACATACATACATACATACATACATACATACATACATACATACATACATACATACATACATACATACATACATACATACATACATACATACATACATACATACATACATACATACATACATACATACATACATACATACATACATACATACATACATACATACATACATACATACATACATACATACATACATACATACATACATACATACATACATACATACATACATACATACATACATACATACATACATACATACATACATACATACATACATACATACATACATACATACATACATACATACATACATACATACATACATACATACATACATACATACATACATACATACATACATACATACATACATACATACATACATACATACATACATACATACATACATACATACATACATACATACATACATACATACATACATACATACATACATACATACATACATACATACATACATACATACATACATACATACATACATACATACATACATACATACATACATACATACATACATACATACATACATACATACATACATACATACATACATACATACATACATACATACATACATACATACATACATACATACATACATACATACATACATACATACATACATACATACATACATACATACATACATACATACATACATACATACATACATACATACATACATACATACATACATACATACATACATACATACATACATACATACATACATACATACATACATACATACATACATACATACATACATACATACATACATACATACATACATACATACATACATACATACATACATACATACATACATACATACATACATACATACATACATACATACATACATACATACATACATACATACATACATACATACATACATACATACATACATACATACATACATACATACATACATACATACATACATACATACATACATACATACATACATACATACATACATACATACATACATACATACATACATACATACATACATACATACATACATACATACATACATACATACATACATACATACATACATACATACATACATACATACATACATACATACATACATACATACATACATACATACATACATACATACATACATACATACATACATACATACATACATACATACATACATACATACATACATACATACATACATACATACATACATACATACATACATACATACATACATACATACATACATACATACATACATACATACATACATACATACATACATACATACATACATACATACATACATACATACATACATACATACATACATACATACATACATACATACATACATACATACATACATACATACATACATACATACATACATACATACATACATACATACATACATACATACATACATACATACATACATACATACATACATACATACATACATACATACATACATACATACATACATACATACATACATACATACATACATACATACATACATACATACATACATACATACATACATACATACATACATACATACATACATACATACATACATACATACATACATACATACATACATACATACATACATACATACATACATACATACATACATACATACATACATACATACATACATACATACATACATACATACATACATACATACATACATACATACATACATACATACATACATACATACATACATACATACATACATACATACATACATACATACATACATACATACATACATACATACATACATACATACATACATACATACATACATACATACATACATACATACATACATACATACATACATACATACATACATACATACATACATACATACATACATACATACATACATACATACATACATACATACATACATACATACATACATACATACATACATACATACATACATACATACATACATACATACATACATACATACATACATACATACATACATACATACATACATACATACATACATACATACATACATACATACATACATACATACATACATACATACATACATACATACATACATACATACATACATACATACATACATACATACATACATACATACATACATACATACATACATACATACATACATACATACATACATACATACATACATACATACATACATACATACATACATACATACATACATACATACATACATACATACATACATACATACATACATACATACATACATACATACATACATACATACATACATACATACATACATACATACATACATACATACATACATACATACATACATACATACATACATACATACATACATACATACATACATACATACATACATACATACATACATACATACATACATACATACATACATACATACATACATACATACATACATACATACATACATACATACATACATACATACATACATACATACATACATACATACATACATACATACATACATACATACATACATACATACATACATACATACATACATACATACATACATACATACATACATACATACATACATACATACATACATACATACATACATACATACATACATACATACATACATACATACATACATACATACATACATACATACATACATACATACATACATACATACATACATACATACATACATACATACATACATACATACATACATACATACATACATACATACATACATACATACATACATACATACATACATACATACATACATACATACATACATACATACATACATACATACATACATACATACATACATACATACATACATACATACATACATACATACATACATACATACATACATACATACATACATACATACATACATACATACATACATACATACATACATACATACATACATACATACATACATACATACATACATACATACATACATACATACATACATACATACATACATACATACATACATACATACATACATACATACATACATACATACATACATACATACATACATACATACATACATACATACATACATACATACATACATACATACATACATACATACATACATACATACATACATACATACATACATACATACATACATACATACATACATACATACATACATACATACATACATACATACATACATACATACATACATACATACATACATACATACATACATACATACATACATACATACATACATACATACATACATACATACATACATACATACATACATACATACATACATACATACATACATACATACATACATACATACATACATACATACATACATACATACATACATACATACATACATACATACATACATACATACATACATACATACATACATACATACATACATACATACATACATACATACATACATACATACATACATACATACATACATACATACATACATACATACATACATACATACATACATACATACATACATACATACATACATACATACATACATACATACATACATACATACATACATACATACATACATACATACATACATACATACATACATACATACATACATACATACATACATACATACATACATACATACATACATACATACATACATACATACATACATACATACATACATACATACATACATACATACATACATACATACATACATACATACATACATACATACATACATACATACATACATACATACATACATACATACATACATACATACATACATACATACATACATACATACATACATACATACATACATACATACATACATACATACATACATACATACATACATACATACATACATACATACATACATACATACATACATACATACATACATACATACATACATACATACATACATACATACATACATACATACATACATACATACATACATACATACATACATACATACATACATACATACATACATACATACATACATACATACATACATACATACATACATACATACATACATACATACATACATACATACATACATACATACATACATACATACATACATACATACATACATACATACATACATACATACATACATACATACATACATACATACATACATACATACATACATACATACATACATACATACATACATACATACATACATACATACATACATACATACATACATACATACATACATACATACATACATACATACATACATACATACATACATACATACATACATACATACATACATACATACATACATACATACATACATACATACATACATACATACATACATACATACATACATACATACATACATACATACATACATACATACATACATACATACATACATACATACATACATACATACATACATACATACATACATACATACATACATACATACATACATACATACATACATACATACATACATACATACATACATACATACATACATACATACATACATACATACATACATACATACATACATACATACATACATACATACATACATACATACATACATACATACATACATACATACATACATACATACATACATACATACATACATACATACATACATACATACATACATACATACATACATACATACATACATACATACATACATACATACATACATACATACATACATACATACATACATACATACATACATACATACATACATACATACATACATACATACATACATACATACATACATACATACATACATACATACATACATACATACATACATACATACATACATACATACATACATACATACATACATACATACATACATACTACATACATACATACATACATACATACATACATACATACATACATACATACATACATACATACATACATACATACATACATACATACATACATACATACATACATACATACATACATACATACATACATACATACATACATACATACATACATACATACATACATACATACATACATACATACATACATACATACATACATACATACATACATACATACATACATACATACATACATACATACATACATACATACATACATACATACATACATACATACATACATACATACATACATACATACATACATACATACATACATACATACATACATACATACATACATACATACATACATACATACATACATACATACATACATACATACATACATACATACATACATACATACATACATACATACATACATACATACATACATACATACATACATACATACATACATACATACATACATACATACATACATACATACATACATACATACATACATACATACATACATACATACATACATACATACATACATACATACATACATACATACATACATACATACATACATACATACATACATACATACATACATACATACATACATACATACATACATACATACATACATACATACATACATACATACATACATACATACACATACATACATACATACATACATACATACATACATACATACATACATACATACATACATACATACATACATACATACATACATACATACATACATACATACATACATACATACATACATACATACATACATACATACATACATACATACATACATACATACATACATACATACATACATACATACATACATACATACATACATACATACATACATACATACATACATACATACATACATACATACATACATACATACATACATACATACATACATACATACATACATACATACATACATACATACATACATACATACATACATACATACATACATACATACATACATACATACATACATACATACATACATACATACATACATACATACATACATACATACATACATACATACATACATACATACATACATACATACATACATACATACATACATACATACATACATACATACATACATACATACATACATACATACATACATACATACATACATACATACATACATACATACATACATACATACATACATACATACATACATACATACATACATACATACATACATACATACATACATACATACATACATACACATACATACATACATACATACATACATACATACATACATACATACATACATACATACATACATACATACATACATACATACATACATACATACATACATACATACATACATACATACATACATACATACATACATACATACATACATACATACATACATACATACATACATACATACATACATACATACATACATACATACATACATACATACATACATACATAATACATACATACGCATCAATCCTGTGGATTATATATAGTAAGGATTTTGTACTGGTGTCGTGTTTGTTCTTATCCGCTGGATAAATTGTTTTGTTAACTGCTCTTGTTCGTGGGTCGGTCACAACCGTAACTAGTTGGAGTTTTGCCAAACATTACAGTTTGGCCAACACAACATTACATTACATTACATTACACAATCCTGTGGAATTATATATAGTAAGGATTTCTTGCCGACGACCATCTCTTTGGGTCTGACTTAAAATCTTCAGCTATTGTCTTCACATTTTAGCGAACGCTGCGAGGAATAGGGAACGACGGAGAATTTCCGCTCAACTCCAATACAATTTCGGGTCACAAGTATTCTACATGACATAATGTCGAACTCGATTCAACTTAATATATACGATTTCATAACCGCCTCTTGAGCTATAGCAGCGTTACATCTGTGAAGTCTTGTGCCATGCGGGAAAGCCTCAAATGTAAGCCATAGTAAAACAGCAAAACTGACATTTACGCTCTACACGGTGATACGGTCATCACGAGAGTGCTATGGTTTTCGTTATTTTATCTACTTACCAGGGAAGGATCCCAAGTCGAAGTGGCCATTTGAAATGGGACCTACACTGCTGGACGTGTTTTTGGATGCTGATTTCGAATCTGCTTTCCAAATTTGCCGAGCGTTCCTGTGAACGGAGTTATGAGGGTGGTTTTAGGGAGCTTAACATAAGAAAACTTAAATTACATGGATGCGCCTTTCTTCCCAACGGCGGCTTGGTGTGGTGGTAAGCGTGACGCTTCATGTGCGTGAGACTATGGTCCGAGTTTTGTGGGGGATGGAATTTTTGCATTATATGGAACTTTTCCCTTAAGGACTAGAAAATGCTCTCATTGTGATTTTATCACGTTTTATGACCTTTTCATGCTTTTGCTGATATTTATTCACATAGAGTAATACTTCATTTTTACTCGCATGCCCCCTCACTCTAGGATCACAGTAGGATAACTTTTGCCACTTGAATGATCAAATGTGATACTCTGCGCGAAATGCTTGTAACAAAGAACTTCTCACAATGGAAGCAAGGGATGAAAAAGGATTTCGTCACAGCCCATCGCTTCACAGTTGCTGACCCCAAATCAGAAGGGAAACAGAATTGTGCAGGCGTCCCAAAATCACCCGGGTATTCAAGTAGCCGGCGCCATACCATGATTGAAGAGGAATTTTCTGGATCTAACAGCGCAGAACTAAAAGTAGACAAGCAATAGTAGGCGGAAATGGGGTTCCGAGTGTACTCGCAAAAGATGAGATCATGAGCTATTACATATGAGGTGGTGCGTTTAACCATGTTTCTAAAAGGATGATCTGAAGAAGCTTTTGTTGGCTGTATTAGCCTCCTGGAAGCCTCAAGGAAAGTGCAATTCCCTTCACCTGCTTTATTGAAGGTAAGACGCACTGAATAGCTTTCTGGTCTGTGAATGATATCCACGAGTCCATGGTCAACAGTGCCGGTGTTGGTGGGTCCGGAGCTGCTACGCACCATCGCACCCAATCTAGCCCCAACACCCACTTTAGCATCACCATTGCTCGTCATATGCCTTGTTCTCGCCAGGAGCTCCAAATTTTGCGCACGGAAGAATCTCCTACTCTGTAACAGGTAGGTAGGTAGGAGAAGGCATCAGCAAAGCATCAAAAGTTCAAAGAACGTGATAAAATCACCATGACAGTAGTTTCTAGTCCTTAAGGGAAAAATTCCATATAATGCAAAAATTCCATCCCCCACAAAACTTGAACCATAGTCTCACGCACATGAAGCGTCACGCTAATCACCACACCAAGCCGCCGTTGGGAAGAAATGCGCATCCATGTAATTTAAGTTTTCTTAGGTTAAGCTCCCTAAAACCACCCTCATAACTCCGTTCACAGGAATGCTCGGCAAATTTGGAAAGCAGATTCGAAATCAGCATCCAAAAACACGTCTAGCAGTGTAGGTCCCATTTCAAATGGCCACTTCGACTTGGGATCCTTCCCTGGTTAGAAGAATGCAGTCCCACTACTAGAGGAAAGACAACTTCTCTACTTCACCTCTTTCTCAACACCGACGAGTTTTTTGACACTTAATTTTTCTTGACGCCTTCAATCCTAGCATGCCATACTATCCTTCTCAGCGGGCTCTCATAATGTCCATTCCTGGCAACATTCTGCGGGGGATTTCTGTTGTGTGTTATGTATGTATGTATGTATGTATGTATGTATGTATGTATGTATATATGTATGTATATATGTATATATGTATATATGTATATTGTATATATGTATATATGTATATATGTATATATGTATATATGTATATATGTATATATGTATATATGTAATATGTATATATGTATATATGTATATATGTATATATGTATATATGTATATATGTATATATGTATATATGTATATATGTATATATGTTATATGTATATATGTATATATGTATATATGTAATATATGTATATATGTATATATGTATATATGTATATATGTATATGTATATATGTATATATGTATATATGTATATATGTATATATGTATATATGTATATATGTATATATGTATATATGTATATATGTATATATGTATATATGTATATATGTATATATGTATATATATATATGTATATATGTATATATGTATATATGTATATATGTATATATGTATATATGTATATATGTATATATGTATATATGTATATATGTATATATGTATATATGTATATATGTATATATGTATATATGTATATATGTATATATGTATATATGTATATATGTATATATGTATATATGTATATATGTATATATGTATATATGTATATATGTATATATGTATATATGTATATATGTATATATGTATATATGTATATATGTATATATGTATATATGTATATATGTATATATGTATATATGTATATATGTATATATGTATATATGTATATATGTATATATGTATATATGTATATATGTATATATGTATATATGTATATATGTATATATGTATATATGTATATATGTATATATGTATATATGTATATATGTATATATGTATATATGTATATATGTATATATGTATATATGTATATATGTATATATGTATATATGTATATATGTATATATGTATATATGTATATATGTATATATGTATATATGTATATATGTATATATGTATATATGTATATATGTATATATGTATATATGTATATATGTATATATGTATATATGTATATATGTATATATGTATATATGTATATATGTATATATGTATATATGTATATATGTATATATGTATATATGTATATATGTATATATGTATATATGTATATATGTATATATGTATATATGTATATATGTATATATGTATATATGTATATATGTATATATGTATATATGTATATATGTATATATGTATATATGTATATATGTATATATGTATATATGTATATATGTATATATGTATATATGTATATATGTATATATGTATATATGTATATATGTATATATGTATATATGTATATATGTATATATGTATATATGTATATATGTATATATGTATATATGTATATATGTATATATGTATATATGTATATATGTATATATGTATATATGTATATATGTATATATGTATATATGTATATATGTATATATGTATATATGTATATATGTATATATGTATATATGTATATATGTATATATGTATATATGTATATATGTATATATGTATATATGTATATATGTATATATGTATATATGTATATATGTATATATGTATATATGTATGTATGTATGTATGTATGTATGTATGTATGTATGTATGTATGTATGTATGTATGTATGTATGTATGTATGTATGTATGTATGTATGTATGTATGTATGTATGTATGTATGTATGTATGTATGTATGTATGTATGTATGTATGTATGTATGTATGTATGTATGTATGTATGTATGTATGTATGTATGTATGTATGTATGTATGTATGTATGTATGTATGTATGTATGTATGTATGTATGTATGTATGTATGTATGTATGTATGTATGTATTGTATGTATGTATGTATGTATGTATGTATGTATGTATGTATGTATGTATGTATGTATGTATGTATGTTTGTATGTATGTATGTATGTATGTATGTATGTATGTATGTATGTATGTATGTATGTATGTGATGTATGTATGTATGGTATGTATGTATGTATGTATGTATGTATGTATGTATGTATGTATGTATGTATGTATGTATGTATGTATGTATGTATGTATGTATGCGGGACAAAAGTGGGTGGAAGTAATGAAACGAATGTGGCCAAATCTGAGAAACGGGCGGGGTTGGCACCAAAATGGGCGGAGCTTAGATCGAAAATCTATAGCTCTATTTAGAAACGTTGTGGGATGCGGGAAAATTGGTAAGATGTAGTAGAGCAAATGTGGGACAACAAGTGAAATGAAGGAAAGTAACCCGCGCTGAGCGGAGTTTTCTCGCAGCGGACCTATTAGGTTGGAAGATAAGTCCTGCGACACTTTGGAAAAGTTTTTGAATTTTATATTTTTTTATCTAACGAAAACTTCGATCTACAATATAATCACCATTATTATCCTTTTTCCCGAGCTCTAGAACGTTTCTTAACAGTTATGAAATTTTGATCTAAGCCTCGCCCTCTTTAGTGCCAGCCCCACGCACTTCGAGGACCGCATTTATTCCATTATCCCTAACCACTTTTCTCGCATTCTAGCACGTTTCCGAACGAAGTTATGAAATTCGATGTAAGCCTCGCCTACTTTGGTACCACCCTGCCCTTCCTAGGATTCGACATCCTGTTCCGTTAACTCTGACCACTTTTTTCCCGCATTCTATAACCTTTCCAAACGAAATTTTACTCATTGAAGTAGCTTTCACCTAAACGCACACTCCGCCCATTGTGAGCAGGCCTCCGCTGAAGACATTTATGCTGGAGAAACCTTCGACGAGGCTTCCCCTACATCAACTTTTTCCTCTGTTGCCTTTTTCCAAACCGAATTATAAATGTTTTCATAAAGCATTGCATTTTTGGAGAACGCTCCGCTCATCTAGGGGTGGGTCTCCGATCTAAGTTACCAAGGCGCACCTCTAGCCACCTTCACACCCCAGTTTTGAAGCCGTTTTGTGACTGAATTTGAAATCATGACCCTCAATACAGCTCATTTCGACGCACGCCACGCCCACTGTGAGCGGGTCTCCGCCACGCTGATGTCTGCTTTATACTTCTCGTGACATGGCCCACCCGGAGCCACGCTTGACCCGGCCCCTCCAGGCAGATATAGAGAAGCTAAGGAATTTCGCGACAGACCACAGACGACAGAACGACAGACGAAGCGCAGACGACAGATGAATTATATATTACCAGGCGGCTACGCACGCTATTGCGTGCGCTGGGGGCTATAGCCATGAGGGACGGAGCCACATGAGCTTCTGATCTTCATTATAGACCTTTATGATATGAGCCTCTTCCAGGATACTTCTGTACCGGCCATCATTTCGTTTTAGTATGTGAAATGGGGCTGTGTGTGGCCATGAAGAGTACTCCGACGTATCCAAATCAAATACCTCTGCAGTCCATGTAGTCGAAGAAACCCTGTGTAGATTGGGCTGTGTGTTGCCATGAACACTAACTTTGAAAAGAAAGCTCCTTTGGGTAGTTGTAGGGATTTACACGTCTTTACATTTACATTTACACGCATTTGCTCTTGGGTAGAAGGGACTACTGTGTGGAACCATGGATACTAACTTTTGGAAAATTTTCAGCCTAGTTTTTGAAAGAGTTTAATGGTATCTCTTAGTTGTACACCTATGTAGTCAGGGTTTGTGTGAAGGAAAAATGTATGAATTTTTTGATCTCAGTCCCCTCCCCTCTTTGGAAACCCCATCGACTTCAGACTTCAAACCACATTACTTTTGTTACCTCCTGACACCTTTTTCCCGCGTTCTAAAACGCGTCTGAAAAGACTTAATAATTTTGATGAAAGCCCCGCTCACTTGTGCCAATCCCGCCCATTTCTGGGATCTTAGCACTTTGTTCTTTTACGGTTTAATACCTTTGCGCCGCATCCCAGAACGTTTCTGATTAGAGTTATGAAATTTCGATCTGAGCCCCGCCCACTTTGGTGCCAATCCCGCCTACTTCTGGGATTTGACCACATTTGTTCCATTACCTCTAAACACTTTTTCCCCGCATTCTAGAACGTTTCCAGGCAAAATTGCATACATTTTTGAAAAAAAGCTTTCGTTTCAGGCTTAGATAAAAATTTCATAACTCTGTTAAGAAACGTTCCAGAGCTCGGGAAAAAAGTGGATAGAGGCCAGCACAGGAAATGAAGCCTACCATGATTGATGGGCGGGGCATGCGCAAGTGTGGGGGAGTCATCCACGGAACATAACACAGTTCTATGAAGTCCTGGAGAACGGGAAAAAATGCATTGAGTCTGGAAAAACTGCAGGCAAAGGGAGTCCTATAACTTAGAGGAACGTGCGCCAACGTGGACGGAGTTTGCAAGAAACGTACAATCTGTTAAAAAGAAACAGGACTCCGTCCACAGTGGACCTAGAGCGCTAAAATTTGATAGGTTGCAGGCGGCAGGATAGAAACACTTATGGTGGGTCCGGGACTCCATCCACATGAGGCGGGGTTAGTTCGAAAAATTTTAACTTGGACCCAGAGCGCTCACATCCGATAGAAATACTGGCGGCAGGATGGAAGCACCTATGTCGGGCGGCAGGACATAACTCCGCTCACAGGAGGCGAAGCGTGGGCAGAAAGGTGTTGATTTGAATTTGAAGCGAAATTTCGAAACCAAGGTTAAATAAGTCGGAAATTAATTGAGTTACTCGAACACTCAAAACCTAAGGAGGCTTGTTCATGGCGGACGGGGCGCGCGTTGGGGTTTGTGTTTGGTCGGGAATGAATAACTCCTGTTATCATCTACCGAAGCCTCAAAATTTGAAAAAGGTGCAGGCAGGGAGGCCATTTTGACACGAGAAGGAGGAGAGCCCGGCATCAGCCGGGAGAGCCGACTTGTGTAAATACATATATACGCTTACGCACGCCATACCCGTATGCACATCAACTCATACACGTACGGACACTAACACATTCTGAAGGAATCCTATCCAGTGAACCTTCCTTCTACCCTACAATTGATCGCACATATTGATCATGCCCTTCAATACCAGATAAATCCGTGCGTGAATGAGGTTCAGTGCGCGGTAAATGAAATGGGTCTGTATAATGCCGTTCCGCATCACCGTTCTTCCCTGAAGGTTCGGCAGTCCTCCACCTGAATGTGCTCAGCCTCTATACCTAGGACACGCATGATTTGATCGTGCATTTCAATTCATATTGGGATGATTCTCAACAATAGTCAACCAAACATTGACTGTGTTTACGACATTGAAGGCACGCAGATTATCTTAATCAGCTAAGAATGAAGAATGGAAACACAAAAATGTGGATATGTTTTATAGCTACTTTGTGAATTCCGTTCTTTATTCAATCCTTACCTGCATGAGTGGCTTGAGCGAATTGCATACAAGGACGTGAGTGAGAATGTCGACAGCAGTGAGTTTCTGTGAGAGAGCAGCTGAAATAACACTGGAAGCATTTTCTGCTTCAGTGACTAGAAGATCATCATGTTCCGAATGTTCAGGAAGTTCCTATAAGATAAAATTTCGTATCGCCTACTGCCACGATGTAGATCTACCACTTACTTCCAGTTGGGCTTCACGAGAACTGCTTTTTGACTCCATCCTAGTAATAGGTTGAACTATATTCACTAGCAAAGTCACGCGAAGTTGCGATCGAATACCATTTGACTTGATTCCGTATTCCGAGAAATTGCTCACGATGGAGTCAATCTAGAAGCGTGGATTGAGATGAAAATAATTAGAAAGGCAAAATCAACGCTGCCAAAGGCAATCATTGCTGCTGATGAGTTGATGATTTCCTCAGCACTCCATAGAAACCATTTGAAATTCATATAAATTTTTCAGAATACAGATTGACGTGATTAGGAGAGCTCAAGTTTGCTTTTCGAAAGATTGCAAACTGCTGCAAAACAGTCGCCGTTAGCAGCAATTCTTAATTGCGGGTTTCTCCAAATTGGTGCAAAATGTAGCTGAAATTGTCAAATGTAAGGCATGCTAGACTACAACAGAAAAGACGAGTCTTCACCAACACAATTTTTATGCGTTAAAATACGGCCGGTTAAAAAAGAGAAAAAAATGAGATGTCGAAATGAAACCTATAATACGGTTGAGTTAATTATGTTTGTACTCATCCCAACTAGAGCTCACCAAAACTTCTTGTGTTAGCGTACGAATAAGGTTGCCACGATTAACACTGATTTTAACGAGAGAGAGATACTGGTTGCTATTCGGACTGAGTGGAATGATGTAATGTCTGAAAATAGAGTTTCCTAGGCAATTAATCAGAAGTGGGAAAATAATGGAAAGTAAGGAAAACGAACACGAGATTGGAGTCCTTGACGAAGAAGTCATACACCTTGGCATGATAGTTAGCACAAGGCAATTCCGTGCAAGTAATGTCATTGACTGCGAAATGTAGACTTATATATGCACGGATGGCGAAGTCCGCCAGCTTCTCATCGAAAAAAAATTCATGAATGACCTTGTGCACCCACGGACTAGAACTGCACAAATCCTTCGGATTCATGCCGTTATTCATCATGCTTTCGAAGAGAGACCGCAACCTGGCTACCGCGTCACTGACCGAGAGCACTTCTTTCATGTTTCTATCTGCCAGATTCACTTTCTCAATATCCCAAACAATCTAAAAAAAGAATGATGCGAACAGTAGTGAAAACATACTCGGAAATAAGAAACTTGCTTTATTAAGGAACTTTCTGTACTTCACTCGACTATTTCGCAGAAGAAGCTGCCTAGCTTGATTACAAACGTCATCGGTGTGAAACATGTTGCCGATCTCCCGTAGATTGTTGACAAGAGGAGTGACCTGAGTCTAGCATCCTCAGAAAAATACAAAAAAAAAGTTGTTGACACAGATAATACAAAGGAATACCAAGTGCATCCCGCGTTTCTCGATAGCACTGAGCAATGCCGACATCAACTTATTCTTCCCTTTCAATTGAGTGTGCGAGTAAATCATTGCTACCACTCGATCCTTGTCAACTCCAAACTGAACAGCAGCATTTTCACTGGAGTATTACTATCCGCTAAACCTTTCGTCTAAAAAAGTGAGCTTTTAGTAGGTCATATTAGAGCTGTCATAATAAATCCATGGATAGATCTTCACCAAGGTGGGTTTTGTCACAAAATAGCACTGTCGAATCAAGCTGATTTCTATGGATAACATTTTGATAAGATGAGGCACATTTTCAGCCACTACACAACACCTCTAATAATTGTTCGATTGGATAGATGTATAACCTGGAGACGCAACTGTATCCTTTCGCTGACTGATTATTCAGATGGAATGTGCCAAAGAGTGAGGGCGATAATACGATCGGCTACATGTCAAGAGCTACAATACAATGCCGTCATCTGGATTTCGAGTTTTTTGGATTCATTATCAAGTACTTGCTGACCGTATTAACCCTCTCCTTTTCAATGAGCCCCTGAGAGTGAAAGGACAACATTACTAGCTGGCATTTCGGTTTATTCGCCTCCATTCTCGCCTGTAACGTTGAATAAGAATCAAAAATAGCACTGCAGTTTGTTGGAAAACAACTCTATAATTTTTCCATCTAGGCGATTTGGTTTAGTTTGGGTCACTAACTAAATGCTCAAAAATCGTCTACAGTAGTACGATCACGCCCTTCGGATGAATGATAACTGTCCTTGGGAAACCTGAAGGCGATCAAAGCGGCACTGTCTTGATATTTTAATGAAAACTCAGAGATTATTAGCTTTCACCCTTAGCCAACACACAATCGGGAGATTAGAATCAAAATACCACGAAAACGAAACGCGCCACCAATTGAGGAACAATACTACCACGGGTAATTTTGCTTTTCAACTTAAAAAGGGTAACCCAACATCATCGTGATCTGTGCCTCTGAGTAACGATAACTGAAAAGCGCTGCCGCCTGTTCGAGTATCGAAAACAGTGCGTAAGGACAGTTATCATTCATCCGAAGGGCGTGATCGTACTACTGTAGACGATTTTTGAGCATTTAGTTAGTCGGTCCAGCAGTCTTTGAAAAATCGCATTGTGTTCAGTTGTGCAATATTTTGTTTTCGACGTTTTAAATCAGTGATCACCCTTTCTTTGGAGTTTTTCGCCGCAATTTCGCAGAAGGATCACAATCCGAAGCGATCAAGTGGAACAATGGAATAAGCGTGTTTTCAAATACTGGCCTTTCCAAATTTGCTGAACGAATCTTTTACGGCCTCATCAAGACGACCTTAGATCCTAATTAGATGACCTCATGCGAGCACCTTACATGAAAGAAGATAAAAAACATTGATACACCTGCGCTCTTAGTACAAATTGGAGCAGGGGCAGGAGTGACGCCTCATATGCGTGCGACTATGGTTTTGTGAGGAGCGAAGTTTTTGCGCAGTTAAAGCCACGTTCGGTTTTGTTTGGAACAAATCGTCGTCTTCAAGGACTTGAAAGTAGTTTGTAGCTCCTGTTCTGTAGCTTACCCGACAATGCGTTCGAACGCGATGGGCCAGTTGCAAAATCTCCCAGAAATTGAACACCGAAAGACCTCAAAAAAAAGAAGTCAACCTTCTGTGGTTCTACCAGCGTTGCCGTTCTATTAGATTTTGTGAACAGTGGGCCAATGAAACACTACTGACGGTCGTTAGATAAGAAAAAGCGGGGATCTCAAAGCCCACAAAAAGGTATGAATGGCTGAAGTACAGTTGTTACAATAATTCCAGTTTTCCATATTCGGTTTCTCTCGCGGATGTGCAACGCTTACAATATCTTTCTAGAACAGGAATCATTCCCGTAGGCTTGGATTTTGCATGTAGTATCAAAATCGCTGCTCTGATGTTCTCTTAGTGATGCTTCAAAAGTAGGGCAAGCTTGCTTCCACGCCTTTTAGCTGCTATATGTTTTATAACACGTATGGCCACCATCTGTCTCGTCTCACCAATAAGCAGGATGGGCCGAAATTATGATGACAGCGACCTGACGCTCATACCAAATTCTTTGTGTGCTTAAGACATTTCATTCTGTTTCCTCCATTTCACGAGGTAGTTAACATTATTTCCTTCCCAGCGACTTTTAACTACTAAACATGCTATACTAAACTTTTAACAAATTTTAAAAATAATGCAAGCTTTGTATGATTCTGTATTCAACTCTCACGAGGTTGTTATAAAAACTTTATTGGCTGACGTTCCGGCGATGTCGCCTTCCTCAGAGCCTGAAAAGATCAAAACAATTTGTGCATATCCGATCAAACGCCTCTGCCGCCCTACTGAAGTTCGAGACCCCCCAGGGCGCGCACGTAATCTAAAAAAGGAGCTACTCACCGTAACTTCGTGGGTTCTCGCAATCACCCAGCAACCGAGAGTGGGACCAGAGTCAGCTGGGCTAGGTCTTCGTCAAATCACTGTGGGAAGGCAAGCCTTATATAGGGCCTCAGTTCCCGGGTAATTGTGAGGCATTCCTCCCTCCGGTTCATTTTTGGATTGGTGACCTGTATCCAAAATGCCTCGAGGGATTTCCGCGCGCACAATTGTGACTCCTGGGCCACAACCTCCACGGTGACCTCAAAAACATCTCCGTTATGGTTTTGAATGCGGTGGGCTCCTGAGGCGGTAGACTCTCTTGATCTATGCATGCCATTCAAGTGCTCTTTGATTCTTACATGGAGGGGTCTTGCCGTTTCCCCAATATACTCATCCCCACAATCACGGCAAGTGATCTTATAGACCACCCCAGATATAGCGCAATCCCCTTCCCTGCCAGTTGGACAGACCACACAATTTGAAGTGATGCAGAGACGATCATATGGTCGATTCCGAACCAGGCGTTGCTTGAGATTGAGAGGTGGTACATTTATAATGGCCACCGAGTTCTCCAGACCCGACCTTTTAAGACATTTTCTAATCGCGGCGCTGACTGCATCAGAGATAAATGGCAGTACGAAGGGAACCTTCCCGTCCATGAAGGTACTACCATTCCTTCGTAAGACGCCACTGAAAAAAGGTCGGTGGGTGGTCGGAGAATATCCGTAGCCGTTCAGTTGGGCAATATCGCGCGCCATTTCAAGAGATTCTTTTCGCTCATCCTCTCCAGTGCAGACCTTCAGAGCGGTACGAAACATATTCCTAACAACTGCTCGTTTCGTCTGGAAAGGATGAGCTGATCGACAATGGACAATGATGTTTTTATTGCTCGGCTTCCTGTACCACTTCGTAGCAATCCTATCATCCTGTAGCATCACTTGAACATTTAGAAAAGGGAGCCAATTTCTAGTAGGTTTTTCCCGTGTCTACTTTATATGCTCTGCCTGCGTGTTGAGCAGGTCAAAACACACATCTATCTCTTCCTGCGTTGAACAGACTATGAAGCAGTCATCTATATAGAGTAAGGGGATGTGTTCCAATACAGGCGCTTCTACCTTGGCCATAAAAGCTATTGCCAAAGCAGGCGCCAGTCGTTGCCCCATAGCTAAGCCTCTACCCTCCGCGCAAAATACCTTCCCGACCACCGAAAAATGTTACAACTGAGGCACTCCTTCAAAAGTGCGATCAGTTGAGATATAGACAGCCCTCGCGTATTGATATCATTGTGGTGCTGGCTGAGGAACTCGAGAATGGCCTCCATAGCAGACTCGTTGCTGACGTTGGTGTAGAGGGCTTCTACATCAAAAGATTCCATAGCCCACGAATCACCGGGGTGTAATGCGCTAAGGCGATCTAGGAACATTTGGGTGACCACAAACACCTCGTATACCTCGTGAGACCTCGTGAGACCTTATAACAACCTCGTGAGAGTTGAATACAGAATCATACAAAGCTCAATCATGCCGAGGTTCATTGAAGACCGTACGTGGAGAATAATGCAAGCGTCACAACCCCATGAATCGATCATGACTTTGCATTTACAAGTACTTTTGGCACGGAACATCTACAGACGACAAATGTAACAAGGCACTAGTATATTCAACCATAAGACGTGTTTAAGAATGGGAACAACTGCAGATAGGAGGAGTGAACATAAAGGGCCTACAGTTACATTTAGAAGTGTAAAGGTAGCAGGGCTAAGGTCTGTGTAGAAGTGGAGTTCACTTCGAGCCGAAAATGACTAAATGAATAGATATATCAAGAAGTTTTCTGCGCAAAATCGTGGAGCATCATCTGCACATAAGACCCTCATACGATCAGAAAGTGATTTTGAAGAATGAGCAGGCTAAAGAGAAGAGATAGGTTGCATCACAAAAGCTGCCCTACGGATACCCGCAAAAATCGGCGCACGGAATTCCTGTTCTTTGAAGCTGGGCGACAAGATTCATACGAAAATGAAAAAAATGGGATTGATACAGTGCCCCTACCCTTACCTACCACCTCAACGCGGCGGGTGTGTGAACGTGCGGCGTGTGGGCGTGTCCGCTCTACCACTCCCCCCTTATCCGTCCGCCCGTGGTCGTTGTTGGATTCGTTCTTCACGCGCTAGGTTGCACACGGCAAGCCTTGGCACATTACGTCTAAATAACTGCGCTCTGAACTAAGGACAAGGACTCGCTCGGGGAAATATCTACCTACCAAAAGGGAGGCAACCTGTTGCCCTGCCACATGCTTCGTCTTTACCGTCAGATGTCGGCTTGTATGGTCCGAAAGCTCTCACCAGCATGTTTCTACTGTTCGATTGTAACTTTACTTGGAGCTTTCATTATCCATTCAATTATATTTATAAAAAAAATATATGTATATAAAATTAACGGCACGCCTGCATGTCCACACGGCTGAAAGTAGGTCCCCCATGTGCGAGAGCCTGGCAAGGTACACATGGATATTCGTGCCAAAATAGTAACAAAAATGGGCCTCATTGCCCTGAGCCTGAGGGAGCCCCAAATACGGCAGCGTTGGGTAGGACCACTCGGGAAAACCTGCTAAAATTTCAGGAATGAAACAGGCTGCCTAAAAGGAGGAGGACTAAGAAGGCGATCTGTACTTCCAAAGCACGGACGCTTGCATCGGAAGCGTGTATAGAAGACCTTATGATGCAAGCTAGGAAAATCAAGTAGACGTCATCGGACTGACCGAGACGAGAAGGCACCGCCCGCTGCGCGCTGAAATTGAAACTGGAGAAGAACTGTTCCTTGGAACATGCGACAGTAGAGGCGTCGGCGGCAAAGGTGTAATCGTCAATACGCACTTGGCCATGAACATCGATTCGTACGAAAGCTTGACAACCCGGATCGGACGTTTGCGATTGAGAAGATGTGGCTCAACCAACCATCTCCGTTGCCTACGCACCAAAATCAAGCTACGAAGAAGAGGAAGAAGAGTTGGAGGCGTTTTATATGAATCTGGAGAGACTCTACAGAGAAAACCACACTTTCTTCGAGGTTGGTGATTTCAACGCCAAGATTGGCCACAAAAGAACGGCTGAAGAGCTCCACATCAGGACTCACGGAATGGAATGGAATGACTAGGGTGAAAGGCAATCCGAGTTTATCATGTCGACCCACACTATCCATGGTGACACTATCCAGTTCCAGAAGCCCTCTCATTTCCAGGGGACAAGGGAGTTGCCTGGTGGGCAGTTCCTAATGAAATAGACCACATCATCGCCAATCGAAAGTTTTGCCTGACTGATGACGCTGTAGTTCCGAGGTTCTATACGGGATCAGACCATCGTCTCCTCCGAGCTAGATCCGCTTTTCAATGCGTGGAGAGAGAGCTGCGAAGTTCAGGAAACGAAGCCAGCCCCAAGGCTGATCAGTAGGGATCACTTTGCTTCATTGGCGAGTTTGTGGGAAGACTCCGTCAGGGACAACATCGATGAAGAATACGGCTCGTCGAACATCTTCACGATTGCGCCAGGAGAGCTGATAGTCTCAAAGATGTCAAGAAACTTCTCTCTTCGAAGACTCTTGAGCTGATACGCCAGCGTGGAATCGCGCGAGATGCACGCAATAACCAGCTAATGTCCGAACTTGCGAAGCAATGCAGAGAAGCGATAAAGGAAGTCATGAATGAGAGAAGAGCACCAGTTTGGCTGAAGCAGCCGAGGCTGGGAAGAGCATTCGCAAAGTTCGCTTCGTTTCGTCAATCGTCTGCTTCGTCAATTTCGCCAACACCAAGATGAATTTCATTTGTCGTCCTGACGGAACTGTTACGGCATCCCGAAGGGCAGTGAGGAAGGCCACTTTTACGCCTACCTACCATCTTAGGCAAGACGGATACGTCGTCCCTTCAATTATTCCTTCAAAAATTCGACATGCCATCACGTCGATGAGGAATGGTACAGCACCCGGCCCCGACAGGATCAAAGCAGAACATCTAAAGAGCCTTCCGCCGGTCATTGTCAAAACCCTGGCCCGGCTTTTTACGCGGAACCCGTCGCATTGCAAAGTGCCCACTTCGTGGAAAACTAGCAAAACCGTGTTGCTGTATAAGAAGGGAGATCCAGACGACATTGGCAATTATCGCCCATTTGCCTGCTGTCTGTAATCTATAAACTCTTCACACGCGTTATCCTTAACAGGATTGGCAGAATATTAGATGAAGGGCAGCCATGCGAGCAAGCAGGGTTTCGTGTAGGGTTCAGTACAATCGATCACATCCACACCGTTGCAAGACCCACTGAAGTATCGCGGGAGTACAAAATGCCGGTATGTCTCACGTTCATCGATTTGAAGAACGCCCTTGATACCATTGAGACAGAAGCGGTAATTGAAGCCATGGGCAACCAGGGTGTCCCTACTCGATATATAAGGATGCGTGGAAGCAGAAAGCAACAGATCTTATTTCAATGTACCATGTTAATAGAGATTAGTGATAAACACTTTTCTGAAAGTTTTTTTGATTCATTAGCTTTCTATTCATTTTCGGGGATGTGATATCTATGTAATCATAATATGGCCCACCCTGTATATTTCGTCGCAGGCTAAACAGTGAAGTTGGTACACTGTTTCTTACTAGGTGCAATCTCCAACTTTTCCAAACGTACAAATAACGCAGCTATCCGTGGTACATGCACGATCATAAAGCCCGTTGCGGATCTGGTGAAGTTTGACACTAACCACTGGAAGGTTTATCAAGACAATTTCATTAGCCATATCAGCTTGTGCAATACATTGATGAATTTTTGCGTTGACCTTGTCAAATATAAATGGAAGCCGGATATGAATCATATTCTCACAGTTTCTCAACGAACAACTCTGTGAGCCCGACCTTCGGCGTTGTGTCCCATGGCCATTCTGGTTCGCAATCGTACTTGCTAGCTAACTTTCCTTTTTGCCTGTACACACTCCTCCAGCTGTTCTGTACATAATACGAACCACTACATGTTTCACAGCTCCAGAGTGAGCGACTTGGCGGGTAGTGCGGTGTCCTCCGAGCTGTTCTTCCGATTCCACTTCACACTGGGCCTTCGACTTGAGATGTTTAAATAGTTCTAGCGATAGGGCCAGTTTTTCTACGAACCACCAGTACGGAATAAAGCCAACGACTGAACAATTCACAGAATCAGGCAAGAGCGACCATTGTTGGTGCGCGAAAGGAGCGCACTAGCACTGAATCTAAAATACAGACGCCTATTCCATTCCTATGTCCGTTCTATAAAGAACCAGAATCTTTCCTCAAACAAGACAAAGTTTCGATACTGCCATCAGGAGTAATTGCAATTTTGGGAGACATGGGCGCGAATGGTTTTTGAACATGACGAACGCACAATGGGAAAGATTGCGAGGGATACGAGAAGTAGCGGACGTCGTCTTTCCGCAGTGACAAAGGAGAGAATTCGTGGTTCTACCTCGTTCACTACGTCGGGAATCACAGAGCCCAACCTTAGCGATACACCTGTATACAACCACTTCACGAAAGGGCGTTCCTAACACAATGTCTTAGGCTGCATGCTCTCTGGGTATCAATCCGAAAGATAGCAAAATAGTACAGAGGGCTGACTAGAAGACTAAAGCTGGATACAACTTCGTGCCCGGTTTCTATAGCTGATTAGGATTCATATGTTGAAAAGTCAGTTAATGCCCGTCCAAACGAACAGTAAAACTTGATTTAACAATAAGATTGTTGGCCAACTTCTCCAGTATTGCCCCACACATCTGCCTAACGCAATGTATTTCTGTAATGTATTTCTTGATCGCCAGCGTTCGCGTAAGCTCCAAGAAAACTATATCGGAAGGACAGCTCGAAAAAAATCTTGCTATACTCAAAGTCCGGTCATTCTAGAGCTTCCTTAACTATAAGGTTAACAAGTTAGCCGAGAGAGGCAACATCAAGCATTTAGCGGCACACGTGAATAAATTCCTTAAACAAAGAGGAGCTAAGTGTGGTCTACTGGGACTGAATGGTGAAAAATACACCACTGATCATGATAAAGCTGAGGCACTTGCCGACTATTTCGAAAGTGTTTTCACCCCAGCTTCGGACAGACTTCACTCCGCACCCTGTATCACTGACAAGTGCCTAGCTTCCCCGATCGTTACCTCACAAACGGTGTATAAACATCTCAGGACCCTGAAGCTCTCCTTTTCGCTAACTGCTGCTGATGGTGTGCCTCAATTCTTTTTCATAGAGTTTGCTAAAGAACTTGCACTCCCTCTTGCCCACATGTACAACATATCCTTTCTTCTGAAACAGGTCCCATCCATCTGGAAGCTCGCAATTGTCACACCCACTCCTAAGTCCAGTGACTCAAATCTTGACTCGAACTTCCCATAAATATCTTTTGTACACCCCTGAAAGTATTGGAGAAAATAGTTAAGGAGTTCCTACTTGATTGGGTCACTGAACTGAAATGCATTCCTACTAAGCAGCACGGATTCCTTCCTGGCGCTTCAACGTGCTCGCAACTGATTGATTGCACCCACTCTTGGATTGGGGCAATCAATGCTGGGAGGAAGGTCTCCATTGTCTACTTGGACTTAACCAAAGCCTTTGATACCGTGTGTAGATCCAGCCTATTAGTTAAACTCGCAGGCATTGGTGTCCGAGGATCGGCACTTGTGTGGTTCCAACCGTATTTGACAGGATGGAAAATGAGAGTCCGCTTCGATGATTATGTATCCACCTCCAGAGAATGCACTTCGGGAGTCCCTCAGGGAGGCAGCCTTTCGCCACTTCTCTTTCTCACTTGCCCTTATGACCTGTGAGCCATATTCGAATTGATACCAGACTTCAGATAGCAGCCTATGCTGACGATATAAAAATATCCGTTGCTTTTAATGAAAATGATAAAGAAAGCGCCCAAAATCTTCTCAATCTGGCCATAAAGAAGATGAACAATTGGTGTACCCAATGGGAACTCAACATCAATCTGAATAAAACTCATCTGCAAAAGAATCTGGAGTGAATTTGACCCAAAGCCTGAAGTGGAGCGCTCACATAGAAACTATTTCTGAAAAGGGACTCAAGCTAGTCCACATGCTGTTCAGAAATATCCATAGTTCCGAAACTACAGTCTGGATTAAGCTGTATAGCATGTATGCTTTACCCGTAATAGGGTACTGTAGTCCCGTTCGGAGTCCTTCTTCAGTGGGTGATGTTCAAAAAATAAAAAGAATTCAGAGAACTTTTACTGGGATTCTATTTTACCGAGTCTTTCCTCCCAGAAATTACCCACAGGCCTTACCCGAGTATCAAGAACGTCTGAAGAGATTAAATTTGAAAAGTCCTTACTATAGACGGGTTCAATCAGATATAAATTTAGCATTCAAGCTTCTGAAAGGTGAACTTCGCATTAAGCCGTCGACTTACTGGACGTTTTTACCTACATCAGGCCGAAGAGGATCTTCTCGAATTCTTAACCACAAGATGGGCAAGTGGCGTCGCGAACTGTGGTTGAACAGCTTCACTGTAAGAACTGCGAAATGGCTGGAAGCTCCGCCCTCACGGCTCCTCGAACTCACAAACTCCAACCAACTCAAAACAGCCATTAAAAAGATCAATGTTCTAGAGTCACTAGGCATTCCTGATGTTGTCTGAGACCGAGCTTGCCCCCATCCTCACTTACTCGTTTCGTGAATCACTCGAATGATTGCTCCACAACTATTCTAGGTTTCTGACCGGCTACTTGATGTTTCCGATGGAAGTTTTCTCCTTGTTGGTGGACCAATGGTTTGGTGGCTGGATGAAGGCTCCGGACGCATGCATGTGGGTCGTACACTTTACTCCCCTAGCTTTCCGTTTCCACGAGGGAATTCGGTATACGTGTCTCGAAGTTGCGGAAGCCCTTATGACCCCTGAGGTGGCGACTGGGCACCTTAGCCGACTGGTGCAGGAGGGTATCGTGTCCGAACTCACGCGCATGCGGGCTGGAGCTGACACGGTGTCGCTAGGACGTATTGGGCTAGGGGACGAGCAGTTAACCACCATCCAAGCAGCAAGTGCCTTTTTCTCATACGTTTGGACACAAATGAGCTCAGTCTTTTTCCTATCTTTTTTTCCTATATTTTTCCAGTTCTATCAAGTGCTTCAGAGAATTAGTTTTTTTTTGTTACTATCCGTTATGTTCGTTTGGATCTAGATTTGATTTGCATAAGTTTATTGTTACTATGCAATCAGACCCTGTTTTACCCCTGGCTAGAACTCACGTTTTAAAAAAGCGCGTCGGTCGACGCACACTAAATAAAAAATAAAATATAAATAAAAGTTGAAATGTATACTGCCGTAGATTTTGTCGGAGGCTGATCTCAAAGCTACGTTCCAAATCTGTGAAACTTTCTGAGAACAGAGTTACGGAACAGTTTTCCTCCTGTGTTATACCACTGGGCTGAAAATATTAACCAATCGAGCAACTCTATGATCCAAGCAACGATGGCGCAGATGGTATGGAACGGGACTCGTACGCATTACATGCATCCTTGATCGTGTGCCCTTTCCGCTTTTTCGCAAAACGTTCCTTGAACGCTGCAAAACGTTTTTGCACCTCAGCGTCTGAAAGCACCTACGGCGGTATACAACTCATCTTGAATGGCCCCTGCGATCAAGTATCCTTCCCTTGTAAAATGAAACAATATCATACAGAGAGTATGGTTGTGACGGTCGAATGACTGAAAGAGGCCGTGAAAAGTTGGGGCATCATGTCAGATAAAACTTGGTCTCAAGGGTCCTGGTCTGCAAGCTAAAGGAGTTCAGAAACGTAGAGGCTGTAACGGTTGAAATATGCAAAGATCGAGCTCTAATCATCCACAGGTGCACCTTTCTGAAAATTGAAGGCTACGTTCGTTGAGGTTGCGAAACAGCGCAGAAATCACGAAAAGTGAAAAGCCACAAGAAAAATGCTTGTCCCCGCTCAAACTGCATTAGGTTAAGAGGACAACCGCTACTAAGAATGGTAGAAAAAAATAGAAAATGGAACCATGGAGGGTTAGCAGTGAAATGATAATTTTGGCAAAATTCACCAATCCAACGACATCATTCTCTATCCCTTGAAGATTCGAAGCTCTTTTCATTTTATACCTGCAACAATTTTTTCCTAAGGAGAAAATTGTTGAAACGTAATATGATCTCGGAGCGCAATTTCACCCAGCGCGATCTGGAAATTCGGTCCTATACCTGGGAATTTCTCAACCCACAAGCGCAACCTGACTCAATGATTTCTCAGTGATGTGCTCATCCTTTTGGTTTGAGACTTTCTTCTGCAGGGACTGCCGGGTTGCAGATCGGAAGTTTCACGTGGAATTAGAGTTTTTCGAGTGAAAGCAAGCGGTTCATAATCGCGATTGGGCAAAGCTTCAACACATCACATACGCTTTCAACTTTTTTGAACTCTAGCGGATTCAGCGTGTCTTCTTCTACACCTTGAAAGCTGATGGGAAACGTCGGTAGTTGCCTAATGGCTCAAGTCAAAATCCTCGGCTAGCATACAATTATGGAATAGGGATCCTACTGATAACTTCCCCAACCAATTCAACAGTCGACCAGTTGTAGCCCGACTAACGCCAGGTCTCCTCCTGTCTGTCTAAAGAAAGCCTGTTGCCCAATCCTCCCAAATTTAGAAGCTTCCGTGCAGGAGAACAGGAAACATAAATTCCGGGCCAAACGCTCACACTTCATGGGCGCCTTCCCCCTCATCAACAGACTCCCGCTCGACTCATGTATCTTCAGTCGTGTCACCTGCCATCAGCATTCCGTACTGCCACCTACACACATATCGAATCTATGCGATCTAGGTACAACTTGACAATTTGCGCGCACGCGTCTCCCCCTTTATGAAGAGTCCAGTTTAACGCCATCAGTGTTTCCATTCTATCGCCTGTACCCCTACCGATGTTGAACGCTCAAGGCAGACGGGAAGACGTGTTTTGCGTTTCCAGTCAAAGATATACCGACACACATACCGTTACACCTACACACAGAGGACCACCATCACTCCCCTTTTTTTCTCGAAAAGAATAAGTAGTGAGTAGTTGCTTCATATTGAGCAGTCCAAATGGCTAATATCGGTTGCCATTATCGATCACTGCGTTTACAGCTATGTCTTGAACGTCTCTTCAACGTCCTCGGAGTTGCAATATTGCACTGCTCGAGTGAACAAAGTAGCTACTGATCGGTCTTTTACAAAACAGGTGAGTATAGCAAAATCAAAGCACATTAAATTACAGTATACTCGCCAACATCCCCACAGGTGAATCCTACCATACGATTACCCCATGTCTCAAGGGAGTAAAGCTGTGGATTGACAGTGCAGAATGTGGAAAGCTACACCGGAGCAGGAATGATGTAACTCTGTTGTAATCACTCTTCTACCGTACCTCGCCCACTTCCCCGTGGGGGAGCGTAGCTCAGATCATGTGTTTCCTGAGTAGCACTACTCATTCCCCGCTTGTTTCAACATGGATAATCTGTTTTACTTCAACAAAAGCGTTGCTTACTCCTATTTTCTCTCCTGAATACATACATATACATACATACATACATACATACATACATACATACATACATACATACATACATACATACATACATACATACATACATACATACATACATACATACATACATACATACATACATACATACATACATACATACATACATACATACATACATACATACATACATACATACATACATACATACATACATACATACATACATACATACATACATACATACATACATACATACATACATACATACATACATACATACATACATACATACATACATACATACATACATACATACATACATACATACATAACATACATACATACATACATACATACATACATACATACATACATACATACATACATACATACATACATACATACATACATACATACATACATACATACATACCATACATACATACCATACATACATACCATACATACATACCATAACATACATACCATACATACATACCATACATACATACCATACATACATACCATACATACATACCATACATACATACCATACATACATACCATACATACATACCATACATACATACCATACATACATACCATACATACATACCATACATACATACCATACATACATACCATACATACATACCATACATACATACCATACATACATACCATACATACATACCATACATACATACCCATACATACCATACATACATACCATACATACATACCATACATACATACCATACATACATACCATACATACATACCATACATACATACCATACATACATACATACATACATACATACATACATACATACATACATACATACATACATACATACCATACATACCATACATACCATACATACATACATACCATACATACATACCATACATACATACATACATAACATACCATACATACATACCATACATACATACATACATACATACCATACATACATACCATAACATACATACATAACATACCATACATACATACCATACATACATACCATACATACATACCATACATACATACCATACATACATACCATACATACATACCATACATACATACCATACATACATACCATACATACATACCATACATACATACCATACATACATACCATACATACATACCATACATACATACCATACATACATACCATACATACATACCATACATACATACCATACATACATACCATACATACATACCATACATACATACCATACATACATACCATACATACATACCATACATACATACCATACATACATACCATACATACATACCATACATACATACCATACCATACATACATACATACCATACATACATACCATACATACATACCATACATACATACCATACATACATACCATACATACATACCATACATACATACCATACATACATACCATACATACATACCATACATACATACCATACATACATACCATACATACATACCATACATACATACCATACATACATACCATACATACATACCATACATACATACCATACATACATACCATACATACATACCATACATACATACCATACATACATACCATACATACATACCATACATACATACCATACATACATACCATACATACATACCATACATACATACCATACATACCATACATACATACCATACATACATACCATACATACATACCATACATACATACCATACATACATACCATACATACATACCATACATACATACCATACATACATACCATACATACCATACATACATACCATACATACATACCATACATACATACCATACATACATACCATACATACATACCATACATACATACCATACATACATACCATACATACATACCATACATACATACCATACATACATACCATACATACATACCATACATACATACCATACATACATACCATACATACATACCATACATACATACCATACATACATACCATACATACATACCATACATACATACCATACATACATACCATACATACATACCATACATACATACCATACATACATACCATACATACATACCATACATACATACCATACATACATACCATACATACATACCATACATACATACCATACATACATACCATACATACATACCATACATACATACCATACATACATACCATACATACATACCATACATACATACCATACATACATACCATACATACATACCATACATACATACCATACATACATACCATACATACATACCATACATACATACCATACATACATACCATACATACATACCATACATACATACCATACATACATACCATACATACATACATACATACATACCATACATACATACATACATACATACCATACATACATACCATACATACATACCATACATACATACCATACATACATACCATACATACATACATACATACATACCATACATACATACCATACATACATACCATACATACATACCATACATACATACCTACATACATACCATACATACATACCATACATACATACCATACATACATACCATACATACATACCATACATACATACCATACATACATACCATACATACATACCATACATACATACCATACATACATACATACATACATACCATACATACATACCATACATACATACATACATACATACATACATACATACATACCATACATACATACCATACATACATACCATACATACATACCATACATACATACCATACATACATACCATACATACATACATACATACATACATACATACATACATACATACATACATACATACATACATACATACATACATACATACATACATACATACATACATACATACATACATACATACATACATACATACATACATACATACATACATACATACATACATACATACATACATACATACATACATACATACATACATACATACATACATACATACATACATACATACATACATACATACATACATACATACATACATACATACATACATACATACATACATACATACATACATACATACATACATACATACATACATACATACATACATACATACATACATACATACATACATACATACGTAAGTGTACATCAATCCTGTGGATTATACAGTAGCGCTCAAAAGTCTTCGGTGAAATGGTCCTCCAGCTGTAATTTTCAATCGTAACTCCTTTCCTACTGGATCTATTCATATGTAATTTCTATATTTGGAGGAAGGGTGTATTGTGAATATTTACCACTATTAACCTGCGATATGAACGTGTTCCAAAGGGTCCTGGGATCAGAATCGACTGAAAATGCAAATGATGGTCCTTCTAGAATCTCTTACCTTTTTTTCATGTCTGAAGTGTACGAGCGGTAATGCCAAACACAATAGATGAGAAGAACGCACATAAGGTGCGAATAAGTGAAGACGTCAACAACTTCACTTTAGCAGAATCTGCTACCGCAGCAAACACCTTGCTCTATCTGTGGATATTGCAGCTTTGCAGTCAAATAGTATTGGGTAGCGTGAAATATGCTCTAGTTGAACATATCCAAATTTGGCGCGATTTGGTCTACTAAGGAAAAAGTTATGAACGAAAAAACGTCGAAGCATTTCACCGAAGACTTTTGAGCGCTACTGTATATAGTAAGGATTTCTTGCCGACGACCATCTCTTTGGGTCTGACTTAAATCTCAGCTATTGTCTTCACAACTAGCGGAACGCTCGAGAATAGGGACGACGGAGAATTTCCGCTCAACTCAATACAATTTCGGGTCATAAGTATTCTACATGACATAATGTCGAACTCGATTCAACTTAATATATACGATTTCATAACCGCCTCTTGAGCTATAGCAGCGTTACATCTGTGAAATCTAGTGCCATGCGCGAAAGCCTTAAATGTAAGCCATAGTAAAACAGCAAAACTGACATTTACGCTCTACACGGTGATACGGTCATCACGAGAGTGCTGTGGTTTTCGTTATTTTATCATCTTAGAAGAATGCAGTTCCACTGCTAAAGGAAAGACAACCTCAACGAAGTTTTAGCGACGATATTTCCACTTCACAAGATACCTCCTCGCATTTCGACCCGATAGGGTTCCCAAATCTTAAGACCCAGATATTGCACACGTCCAGTCACCAAAAGGAAGATAAAAAAACGTTACAGGGCCGGTGGCCCTTGATTCAGCTCGAGCCCATACACCTATCCTCGCCTTCCATACGAGAGAATTTCGAATTTTTCGGAAATGATATTCGCACTGAGTTCACTGCATACAGCTCCACCTCCACTCCAAAAATCGTTGACATAATATAACGCATCTCCTGTGTGACTCTCTCACAGTTACTGACTGAATTTCATAACTAAACCTGCACTTTCTCGAAAAATGATACATTCCTTTCGCCTCCATAAAAAAGTTCTCCCGCCCTTCATGGTGATACAGTCCGTTTTTCCAAACGAAAACTAGATCATTTGTGTGAGACGTGCTGCGTGGCAAATTGTCTTGTTCCAATCTACGATATATGTCCATCTGATGTACTTGACTGTTTTGCTTCAATTCATTTTTCAATAGACTTTTCTTCCAAAAGGGCACCTCACCAACCCGAAATGTAATTTTAATTACAATTTTCAGCTGACGAAGAAATAGTTTGTCGGAGTCGTCAGCACCGATTCATTCAATCTGACTAGTTCATCAAACGAGTGAAATCTCTTCCTTCTGGCAATCTCTGTTGTGAAGGACCCTTCCTGTACCTCTTTCGAGCAGACTCAGCCTTTACGCCTGTTCTGCTTTTTTCACTTTCATATGGAAAAACAAAACCGATCGCTCTATTTCCTGAAATATTTCATGGATATTGTAACACTCAATGGTAGAAGTACGCCGTGCGTGTTCTAACAATGGCAGTTGAGGTAAGGATATTGTAACACTCAACGGTATAAGTACGCCTTGCTTGTTCTAATGATGGTAGCTGAGGTCAGCTCAATCCCCTGGTCCAGCACAGTCTCAGAACACCAAACAGTGACCTACCTCTTCGTTCAATAAGGCCACAGCATCATCGTAAACACGACCTTCGAAAAACTTCTCGCATTGCTTGTACTCATCAAGTAACGAATTAAGCACGAAACCAGTATTTGAAAGCAGTCCGTTCCCAAACCTGCACAACAAATATCAAAAATTGCTATGGAGAAACAATTGCTCCCTAATCAGTTATTCTAAATGGAGTAGACATAATTAATATAAGTGTAAATACAAAATGAAAATCTACCTTTCGCAAATTTGGTATACGGTATTGCACACAGCTTTCGCCATTTCCCATTCTGCGTGACTCAGTGAGCCGAAATATTCGTCGAGTATCGACTAAAAGAAAAAGCTCCGCAATCTATCAACATCACATCACATACAGGAACAAAACAACAAAAAACAACGGGAAAACAACCTTGATCAGGACGAAGTTCTCCATTGAATCCACCTCCACAATTTCCTTGATTCTCATGCAATATTTCTCAGGAAGACGATTAACCATAGGACTGAGTGCCTGCTGAATATTTTGCCACAAATATTTGGAAGGGATAGGATGTTCCATTTCTGTCACTGGGTTAATACATAAGTTGAATCGATTTTTTTCAATCGGTTTTTGAAACTGGAGTTTTTGCTATGAGACCCTATGGTATCAGATCACGTCGCATATTGTTCGGGAATGTTCATCTTCATTGAATCGGTACAATTTGTTCGGAGCACCGATGTAATTCAGGAAGAATTTCGGTCGAGCGAAGCGAAATGTCGAACCGACAAACATAGCTAAACCAACTACAAACTCAACCTTCATTTTTCATTGCAAAACAACACTGTTGCACTGTTAACTTTACCACTACTTTTTCTAAACATTTCACCGGCAGGTTTTTCCACGTACGCTTTTTTTCAAAAATTGCTTTCCTGTTGAAGTTTGAAGCTATGACGCCTTCTCACATTGACTTTTTTCCTAACTTTTCTATTCATTTTGACACCACTCCATATGCCAAATATTTTCTCTTCTTCCTTTTCACTTTTTCGACTCCATTTCAGGATAGGTTCTGATTATTCGATGGTTCACTTTTGGCCGAGAACGCGTTATGATGCCAAATCGTCAAAAAAGATTCTTACGTTCTTTGCTTCCAATCGGGATATTCGGTGCTATCACGAATAGAGAGTCAACGCCTAGCCAGGAAGAGAAATCTGATTTACAGGATGCGCCAATATTACTTGCTCAAAGTTGCCGAGTTTGGCGTATTGATTTTCGCAGCGATGTTCTATCGATTAACCGCAAACATGTTAGGCAATTCTTCCTCTACCAAGAACACAAGCTTCGATCCTCAGCTCTTACTCCTTTCAAAATTGTTGGACCTCATCCTCTCAGACCCGCGATCATTCAGTTACACCGGTTGGGTGACTGTTCCATAGCCACCGCAAAAACTCTACCAATCAGCAGAAGAACTGTGGACTTCACCATCAAACGATTCAAGGAGCAGGTACTACAGAATACCACCCAGGAAGGGGACGAAAAACAACTGCAACTTTCACAAGAAATTTTAAAGTAGTACGGGATATAGTGCGGCGCAATCCGAAGAGGTCGATGAGAAAGACTGTCACAAAGCTGGGAATAAGTCATAGTTCCGCTTGCTGTGTAGATAAAGAGAAGCTGGGATTGACGCCTCATCGATGCCGGAAGGTGCACCTTCTCACTGCATCCATGAAGAAAAACCGGATCCAGAAGTGCATGATGCTCCTCCAACGGTTCGCCTCGGTGCGCCACCGAGACATTGTCTTCTCCGATGAGAAGCTGTTTACGTTGGAGTCGACCTTCAACCGTCAAAACGATCGAGTGCTCTAGTCGACACCTGAAGAAACTAACGAGAAAGGAAAAATTCATGGACGCTCTGGATGTGCAGAAAAAATCATGGTCTGGGCAGCGATCAACCACGAAGCGAAGTCTTCGCTGGTTTTCATCGACAACGATAAGGAAAGCAATACAGAAGTCTACTCGGAGAGTGCGCTGAAAAACATCTTGCTTTAGTGGACAAAAAATCATTTCGGCTTTAGACCGTTCGTGTTCCAACAAGATTCAGCACTGGCTCATAGAGCGAGGATGACCCAGCAGTGGTGCCGAGAGGCCCTCCCAGGATTTATCAATGTTCAGGAATGGCCTTCTAATAGCTCTGATCTAAATCCAATGGATTATTCCGTATGGACGCTATTGGAGAGCTAGGCCTGCTATCTATCTCTGAGCAACACCACTCAATTAATTAGCTGAAGGGGACCTGCTCAGAGCATGGGAAGAAATTTCTTTGGACGCTATTGAAGAGCAAGGCCTGCTTTGAGCAACACCACTCAATTAATTAGCTGAAGGGGACCTGCTCAGAGCATGGGAAGAAATTTCTCCGGAGTACCTTCGCGCCACGGTGGACGACTTCCCCTTACGTCTGAGGGCCTGTGTCTGAGCCCGTGGAGGGATATTCGAGATTTGAATTGACCGTGTATAATGACTCATATAAATAAAGTGTTGCAGAAAAAGTAGTGCTCAATCTATCGTTTAACCGATTTTACAGCGGCGGATATTTGAGCAAGTAATTATGGCGCACCCTGTAAATGGACAAGACGTGGGTGGGGGGGGGGGGGGTCTGCAAAGCGGAAAAAAATTCAAACTCGAAAGAAAAGGCACTTCGAGCAGCGCGTATTGAACAATTGCTTAAAGTATGGCAAGACTCAAAGGGGAGATTCTAAATCGGTGCGATCAAGGAATTGAAATGTCAAGTGCATTTGGATGCTGATAAGAAAGTATATTGAAATCCCACTGGTATCGATATGTGAGAATTAAGAAAGCTTGTCGCACAGTGTTGATGTAAACTTGCCAAAATCGCCAGAATAACTATGGAAAATGCACGTTTAATGAATATATGTTGTGTATACAACCAAGAACTATGCATTAAAACCGTTTTTTTTTCAAACTAGTCAATAGGCACTGAGTGCCGTGAACGTAATGACTGACGATGCAGTAAAAGAGTCAATATTTCAGCTGCTCGTACCTCAGTTTTCAGAACTTCGATATGGTGTGCTTTGACATACTATCTATTTTTTGTATCGAAACAATTTGTTCACTAGTTAAAAATTGCTCTAGTGAAATTATGTTATCTTCCGATGGATAACCAAGTATATTAAGTATATTATCCTTACTTTATATACTTTATATAACCGGACTCCACCTACAGGGGGTGCTGTTTGTGCGAGATAAATGTTTCAGCGAAAAACCATAACTCCTGTCCCTATTAACCACGAAAGTTTAAATTTGGTAGGAGTACCCAAGGCAGGGTGGGGACAGTAAGGTGGGTGGCAGGATCGGGCCACAGGGGGCGGGGTTTGCGCCAAAATTGTCACTTTGGCCCTAGGGCGTTCCTCCATAAATCCATAACTCCTGATCCCGTGGGCTTGGAGAGCAAAATCAATAGGAGTAGAGGGGGCAGGATGGGAACACTGACGATAGAGGAGATCTCAGAGAACAAGATCCAATCACCAATCAAATCCTAGCGACTTTGTTACTTACGATCTAGCTTTGATTCTTTGATATGTTTCATTCGACAAGAAGGGCAAGTGCACCGACAAGGACTGATTATGAAGTTTGGTTCACTTCTTGCGTACGACCGCTACCCAGCGAAGTTTGTGATTCAATGAAGGATCACGGTTTCTCTCTGTTTTGCTATCATTCATGGAAGAACTTATCCGACCGCTAATAATATGGATACTCACTGAATGATGTATAGAGAAAAGGAGCTGCATTCATAAAGACATTCGATGATGGTGTTATTATGACTCGACAACATTAGTGAGTACCATTAAAGGGTTTGGATGCCTACCAGTTAAACCTTCAATGGGTCATCATTGAACAGCGACTAATCGAGTTTTCTAATCAAAGGCATGGACATCGGCACGATTTGAATATCGTTTGCACGCCCTTTTGCTGCTCTATCGAATTTCGAGTTCCGAAAACAAATGATCCTTCTATATAATTCGATGAGGGTGTCTTTGGGTTTGACGGTATGTTTGTCTGTGTGTAGGTGTCGGCGTGTGTTTGACCGGAAATTCACTACTGGTGTTCCAGTGGACCTAGAGCGTTAAAATTCGGTAGGAATACAGGAGGCAGAATGGGAACACGTATGGTAAGTGGCAGGACCGGACTTCGCCCACAGGGGGCTTAGCGCGCGATAGAAATTTTAGGTGGCAAATCCGTAACTCCTGATTACGTGGTCTTAATGCATTGAAACTTGGTAGGAATACAGAAGGCAGGACGGGAGCACTTATGACAAGTGACAGGACTGGACTCCGCTTACAGGGGGCGGGACGTGCCCGAAATGGTTGCGCGGGAATTCATAACTTCTGCCCCGTGACCGAAAGAGTTTGAATTTGTAAGAGCTTTCCGTATTAACAGTGAACCTCGACATTTAAATAAGTGGTGAAGGATATGATATAGGATATGGTAGATACTCGGTGACGGGAAGCAATGTCCACTGATAAGAGAAGATAAGGGCCCTGAGAAAGCAAGAGTCACCTACCGGTCAAAATCCTAATGCCTCCGTTATCTACGATGCAGCTTTGTTTGTTCAGAATGTTTCATTCAATAATACGGGATGGTCGAGTAGGGTGACAAAAGTGCAGTGACAGGGACCCATTAGCGGCAAAGCGATAAGCAGATGAGTTTTGTTCGTTTCTTGATATTAGATTACGAACGCTGCCCAGCAAGGTGTGTGACTCAATGTGGAATCCCTTTGTTCGATATCATTTGCGACGAGACCTAGCCGACCGCCAGTTCTTTGGAGTTCTCAACTAATGATATCTCTGTAAAGAAAAAGGTTCATTGATAACGACATCGGATTATTATTTGTTTCGGATAAGGAGTGGAGAATTACCCGATTACTACAACTTTGCCAAAGAAGGAGGGAAGCCTGGCGTTAGCCGGGCTAACTGACTGTTTATATATACATATGCTATACTACCACTATATTATAGCTGGCCCACTTACTGCTCATATGAGGGAGGCGGTATTTGTGTCCAATTGTAATTACTTCGCACCTTCCTCGCCAATCCACCACTCGCCTGTGGGGTGACCTCCCTTAATTGGTTGGCTGGCGACCTTTTTGGCAGTCTCAGTGTACTGATATTGATTTTATGGATTGAAGTCTTTATTATTGTGTTACTATTAATAATAGTATAATATTTATTGTTAATATTATTACTATTGCACATTTTGAAATAGTTTTTGCCTATGTACTTTCGGTAGAACCTTAGAGAACGTGTTGTGCCTGGAATCCGGTATATTGGTACGTCATGCTTCCCACTTTTGCTTACCTGCCTTTCCTGCCTTACCTGCCAACATATGTTGGCACTTGGGTGTGCCCCGGATTTGTAGTAGCCGTAGCTGCCCCTAGGGTCTTGGAAAAGGCTTTGGTTTACAGAGCTCACAATGCTTGCGGGTGCTGAATGTAAATAAAAGGAATTCGGAGCTACAGCACTCGAGGAAACAGAATGAGGAGGTGCAAGGGGTGGAAGGGGTGCAGATTCATGAAATAGAGGTGGTACAGTGTATTGTGGTGGGCTAGCTAAATATAGGGATTCGTAGAAATAAGAAAGCAACAGGAGCAGCTAGGCATGAGTTTACCGGAGAGGAAGCTGCGGTCGAATTCGGAGTAGTACAAGTCAGACATCGTGCTCATGCGATGACAAACACACTGCAGAGGTGATATGATCTTGATGGTATGATGCTTTCATCCACATGTTTAAATACCTTCGAGTGACCTACTGCCGGTAATCAAGAAAAAAAATACAAGGCGTTAAAAAAGTGAGAAAGGTCACTCTGTTAACTATTCTGCTTTCAGGCGTCTTGTGAGAATGAATGCTGAATGCTTACACAATGCGATCATTTTCCCCGTTCCTTATAATATTTCCGATGATTATTTTAGCCTCCACAATTCCTTTGTTTTATTATTTATGCGTTTCATATTTTTGTTTCGCTTTATTTTATTTCTCATGTTTTGAATGTGAAGAAGTTTCTCACTCATACAATCGATACTGTTAGACGTGAGGCTAGCTGACTGACAGAGAGGTCAGCAGCCAACCAATTAAGAGAGGTCACCCCCCAGACGAGTCAGTGGATGGGCGAGGAGGGTGTGAAGTAATTGCAATTGGACTCAAATTGGCTCACCCCTCATATGAAATCATGCGTCCACGTAGAGAATACAGTCTATGCAGAAACACTCAACTTCACGTGAATTAGAGTGATACCTGTGCATTTTCCAACGGACGTGAGCATCGCTACTATTCCGCGTGAAAAGGGAGACTGTGAAGTATTAAACGATAATACTTCGGATGCACTAAGCATCTAATTTTACACAGGATCCAGCAGTTCAATTGAGTGGCACACCATAACTGGTGAGGTTGGAGAACGATACCTTTGCACGGAATACGGAACATTTATGAGGTTTCAATTCAGTAGAAAGGTGTTAAGCTATCGCTACTTTTCGTGTACCATAATTTCAATTACACTGTCCGTTACATCATTTCGAGCACGCGTCTCTCCTAGTCTATGTGGTCTCGGCAGTACATAGATTACAACCGGTGGAGAGCACGACTACGAACTGAAGCCCCATAATACCCCGCAAATTTGCCAATTATCCAGTGCGACCACGACGAAAACTGTTGTGCAAAGTGCTTTGGAGAAAACTCTTCAACGGATGATAATATCATGCAGGAACCTGAGTACGTTAGATATAGCGACCCATAAAGCACGAAGTTCTGCGAAGTTGCTACGCTCTCACGCAATTCTGTGGACGTTAGAAGCAATAACACTGAAGTTCAGAAAACTATTTCGGTGACGTGAGCAGATCCATATTAACCCTCTTCAAATGTGTCGCAGCGGCTGGTGGCTAATCATAAGAAACCTGTTGTCAGTTCACAATGTGGAACTAGGAAGTGTTCGCTTCATTCATCCGTTATTCTTGCTCGAGTAAGCTTCCACAGTTAACTATTTCATTTGGAGAGTAATCAACACCACTACCAAGACACAATCGAATGCCTCTTGGTCAGCCAGTTTTGACTAAGGGGAATTTATCGATACCGATTAGTGTCTACGATCCCTTGCATGTATGCTTACCTCCAGGGCAGCCGTAACTCTTTCAACTAGTTGCTCTTTCTGACAAAGGGAGTACTCCAAGTTGAAATTATCATTCGAAATAGGGAGGTAGATGAAATATTGCTAGAGATGTTTCCTGATGGTGACCTCGATCAGCTCTTTTGCTTCGCCGATCGGATCTCTGAATCGTTTAGAAAGATGTTCTATGTGAACAGGTAATAGAACAAGAAAGGAATGAGGTTCCCGCGCTCTCAATGACAGTCTACGACAGTGACCAGGGCAACGTCCCGCAGTAGTGAAACCATGGATCGGGTTTTAATCAGCAAAATTTTAGCTTTCCACAGGACCTCGTCCTTTATGATGCTAAGGGGATTCCTTTTATACTTGAATTGTCCTTTAAGAAGTTCTTTGCATGAACACACATTTCACTTTCACAATGAGAAACTCTTACCCATTCGTCAATGTATACAATATTGTGGGCGGAAATTGTGTAGTAGCAAGTGGCGCACTATCAGCCACGGAAAAATCGCGGATCGAGGATCGGATCGATTCTCGCCAGGCCAACCAAGCCTTCCATCCCTCCGAAACCGGTTAGTTGGTTCCAATTTCGTCTGGGAGGATGAAACCACTGACTTGCACATCGGCTGGCCACTGCAGATTATTGTACAGGCCAAACACACATTCAAAAAAGCCATAACGATACTGAATGGAAGTCGAATGTAGATGCGCATCATGAAAATAAGAGTGATTAACGCCAAAGACTTTATCCTTCACCCTTATGCGACTTTCTTGTATAGTATGCATGAAACGAAGGATTTTCAGAGAGAAAAAGTGATGGAAAAAATTCCACGACACATATTCGCTTCACAACCACTTTGCATGCTAAAGAAACATAAGTGTGTGGGGGGTTCAAAATCATTCGTTTGAGCGATTAGTATGACATGAGCGGCGAAAATGTAGTTGGGGGGCCACCTATCACAATGTCGGTATATCAAGAAATGAACTCAATGAAACGCGTTATGCCTTGTCATATCACGGACGTGCCGTGTTATATCAAGGACTTTCGTAGGGAAAGAGCACCGCGGTGGGCAAGTTTTCTTTCTTTTTTTGTTTTTTTTGCAGGAGGTAATCATCCCAGCCACCCAGCTGCTCCTACCCTACCTAGGCTTATTTGGGAAACTAAATTTCCTTGGCTGAAGCCGCATAAAAGAGCTAAAGTGGTCGGTTCCCATCATCCTCTACGCATCCAATACAGTGCTGATATAACAAGGACTAACATGTTAGACTGAGTTCATTTCTTGATATACTGACCTTGGGATGGGTGCCCCCCCCCCCCCAAACTACATTTTCACCGACATGAGCAAACAGAAAAAATCTCATAGATCTAGCAGCACAGAACTACAAGAAATTAATATAAAACGGTTGATCAGCTTTATGGTACCAACTATAGCTGCTTACAATGGGTTAAACTCCATGATCATTGAATGATGTCACGAATCCAGTAACAGCATGATTAGTGTTGATGAGCTCCAAGCCGCTACAAATTATCGCACTTATTCAACATTAATTGTTTACTCATAATGTGCATTTTGTTCGTTCCATCATCAAATTCTGCGTGTGGAAAATACTCTGTTTACGAAATTGCTAGTGATTCCCTCTCATAGTTAGGATGAGAAACCTAGGGGATTGCAGAATGCCCCTTCTGGGTTGTTAGAATGTGAATGAAATTTTTGAAAAGATTTTTTTCAAACGCTCGTTTTGGGAGCCTAAAGGAAGTTCGAACTTTCATTGAATAATATTATTACAGCTTTACATGGTTGCACTTTTCTAAGAAGGTAAAATAGGAGAGTAAATCTTCTAAGAGGGTTAACTTCCATTCGTAATAAGATCAGCTTAACATGGAGAGGCAGGAAAATAATTTTTCGCAAACTTTATTTCTTACTTCCATTGTGGCAAAAAAAGCTGCTGACGTTCTAGCACATATGCAAACTGGTTCACAAATTTTCAGTCTGGCAATTTCGGACCTGGTGGGCTGACCACTAAGATTGGTAATGATCATTCGCCAGCATTGGCTGAAGCCGACCTACATGTAACCAGCGTAAATACTTGTTGGGTAGATCAAAGCATCCACTGGAACATTCAACGGAAGTATCAAAAATTGTGGAACAGTAAAAAAAGATGTTAGATGTTGAGGGGCCAAATGAACTGATCGTGATCCACTAGACGCAGCGAGTGAGAATCTGCAGTTTACATTTCAAATACAATGAAGACCCTGTCATTTCCGAAGCGAATAGTAACAAGCGTTTGAAAACGGATCGCGTGCGAATTCCTGATTACCTGCTTTCAGTAAAGCGGCTGTTGCTCTGCGTATCGTTGTTGTGATAGTGCTCTTGAAGGCGCAGTTCACGATAATTTTGTGTAATCCAGATTACAACGAAAAATTGAAGATGAGGTGGAAAATTGTGAGGGGAAAGCGAAGAAACTGCGTGAATCGGCGTTTTCAAAGTGAAAGATGGCTTCGAAAAATCGGGGAAGAAAAGGGGGGGGGGACGAGAATGAGACCAGAAAAATAAAGAAGAATTGGGCTTTTGGACGAGCCGTACAGCGTGTGTCAGCGCGTACGTATGGGTTCCGGTGCAAACAGCTGACTAAGGTAAGCAAAAATTCATCCACTCATAAGCAAAGTTAACATAAAAACCCTAGTAACAGCAAAAACAGTTCATCTTTTAGTCTTTCGGGTAAAAAATTAAGTTAGGGACCGCAGCAGCAAAAAGAATAACAGTTAGCAAAAGAATAGGAGGAAAACATAGCCTCATCACTCGGCCATCATCTGATTGTATGTGGATCTTGACGCGAATACTTGCAATCTGCATCGCCTTGACACTTGTCTGAAGTGATATCGGTCGAGGGGCGCGAACTTTTGAGTTTTTGAGCGCGAGAAGGCATTTCCTTTTACCTTTGGTGACCATTGGGTATTCCTATAGGGAGAACTCAGAAACCATTTTCATGGTGAACGGTGCCTTCGAAGGATCAAGGTCAGGCAATATTGCACATCGAGGCCCGAAGCTAAACTTTGCCATACGGTGGTCACGCCAGCAAACTTAAAGGCAGTGTTTAGAAAAAAGTTAGGGTACCCTTTTTTGACGGGAATTCATAGGACTACTCTAGAATAAAGCGATAACAACGAAACAAGCGCAAAAAACGATGAACAAAAATAATTACAGAGGGTCAAAAAAAGAGCTGGAAAGGGGGGTTGGACGTATTTCACATTGAAAAAACGACGGTTAGGGAGTGTTCGCGCCAAAATGCACGAACGCGACGCAATGTCCGCAATACAGACAACACATCGAAATTAACGGAGTTTCTGAAATAAAAAAAAAACATTTGCATGCAATAGTCTACACAAAATATGTTAAAATCTTCAATAAACTTACGAGAAAAGTTAAAGAATGATACCGTAAAAAATTAATAACAAAAAAAAAAACAAACGATACGCGAATAATAGAAATAACAGCCGAATACTAGCCCCCTGTGCGAGGCGGTCGACCAGCTGATCATTCCTGGCAATTTGCCTGCCAACCTGCGTATCGATTTTTCGCCAACTTCGCTCCAATGCGAAAGCGGTGAAGGAAAATTCGAACCCGTAGCCAGCCTAGCGAGGGGCGGAGGCATCCCGTCCCCCAAAGTTCCTGGCCTTTCGTGCCCTATCCACCTGTTTTCCGACCTAATTCCTGCACAAATGGTATCAGAGGGGGCTTCGAATTCAAACCATGTGCAAATCTCCGAAACAATTTTTTCGTGAACACTGCCTTTAAGCGATTACGAGGGTGCGATGTAGTTTGGAGCACTCCCCATTGGGAAAAATGTGAAATTGAATCCCGACTCATTGGAATACGGTAAAGCAAGCAAAAAGGCTTAGAGAGCCTCAGGAAAGCTCATCTCGACCCAACTTCATACCATATCTCGGTCGTAACAGAATTCCCTCAATGAGAAAACATTCACTGAAGATGGCGATGTCAAATCTTATGGAACAAGTTTTATGTATGTATGTATATATGTATATATGTATATGTATATATGTATACATGTATATATGTATATATGTATGTATGTATGTATGTATGTATGTATGTATGTATGTATGTATGTATGTATGTATGTATGTATGTATGTATGTATGTATGTATGTATGTATGTATGTATATGTATATATGTATATATGTATATATGTATATATGTATGTATGTATATATGTATATATGTGTATATGTATGTATGTATTAGGGTGTCCCAAAAGTTTTGAGAAAATTTTGGTCATGTATTTCGCAACCATGCTGCGCAAGAAAGCGCCGAGGCAGAGCCACGGAGAAAAGGTCAGTAAGAGGTCACGCTTAGCAGATCATCATAACAAGAGAATAGTATTGCACTTTATCTTTGGAAGTGAGTTGTCAACATTTGAATGATTTTCGACTGACACGACTACAGGCGCCTTCTGCTTCATTACTACCGATCTGGTCACTCCGCCACTCAAGAGCGGAATGAATTGCAGACATCGATGGGCAGTACTGCACCATCCCTCGCCACCTGCTATAGGTGGTACGGCCGCTTCTCTAGAGAGAGTTTCACTTCGACGAAGTGCCACGGAGCGGACGTCCACGTTCCACCAAGACCGAAATTGTCTTAGCCTCCGTCCAAAGCAATCCTTCTCAAAGCTTGAGAGGAATGGAGAGGACGACTTCTGCTCCCCGTTCCACCACCCACGACATCCTACGCAGACGTCGCTTTCGCGCAGCAATTCTTGCAATCATCCCCCACACCTTGACTGAGAGCAAGCGTCAGGTGCGGGTCGATGTGTGTCGGAAGCTACTCGACCGCAAGCGAACGGTGATTGGACGAGCTTCATCATCGCTCAGGATGAGAAGTGGGTTCCTTATGATAATCCATACAGGAAGTTGCAGTGGCTACCAATCATCATAAGGCCAGAAGCCGTTGCCAAGCGTGGGGAACACGTCGAAAAGAATACGATCTCGTTCTTCTTATGCTCCGCCGGCTTTTTCTACTATGAGATCCTACCTGAGGGTACTGCTGTTACTGTAAGGGTATTCTGCGAGCAGCTGCGGGAGATGGTGTCTGGAGCCCCGGTTTCACACCGAATGCAGGGAAAGTTTCTGATTTTGATGAGTCACGCTCGACCACATCTTGCTAGGGCGACGGCTGAGGAGCTGGAAAGGCTTGGGATTACCTGGCTGCCCCACCCCCCATATTCACCTGATCTTAGTCCTTGTGACTACCATGCTTTCAGAAGCCTGGAGGCCTACACGAAAGGGAAAAAATTCAACAATCGTCAGGAGGTCAAACATGCTTGGATGAATGGATCGCTTCACGCCCTTCTTTCTGGATGAATGGCATCAGTGCTCTGCCCAGTCGATGGAGGGACGTCGTGGCTAAAGAGGGCCACTATCTCGATTACTGATCTCATCTTTTTGTTGTAGTATTTTTGTGTTGAACAAACCAAATAAATTTTCTCAAAACTTTTGGGACACCCTAATATATATGTATATATGCATATATGTATATACAGTAGCGCTCAAAAGTATTCGGCGAAATGCTTCTTGTAGTTGTAACTTTAGGTCATAACTCCTTTCCTACTGGGTCTAATCAAGCGAAATTTTAATATGTGTAGCATTGGGGTAGTGTGAATATTTACCACTATTAACCTGCAATCTGATCATGTTCCAGATATCCAAAAGGGCTTGAACAAAAAATCAACTGGAAATACGAATGGTGGTCCTTCTAGGAGTCCTTTCCTTTTTGCCATGTCTTAAGTGTACGAGCACTAATGTCGAACCCAGAAGAGAAGAAAAACGTACACAAGATCGGAATAACTGCAGACGTCACAAACTTGCTTCCAGCACAGTCTACAAACGCCTCCCCACTAGTATGTGGATATCGCTGTTTTGCAGCCAAGTAGTTTGGACAGTGTAGAATATCCTTCAGCTAAACATATCAAAATTTCATGTGATTTGCTCCACTGGGAAAAAGTTACGGCAAGTTAAAGTCGGCCGAATACTTTTGAGCGCTACTGTATGTATATATGTATATATGTATATATGTATATATATGTATATATGTATATATGTATATATGTATATATATGTATATATGTATATATGTATATATATGTATATATGTATATATGTATATATATGTATATATGTATATATGTATATATGTATATATATGTATATATGTATATATGTATGAAGAGGAACTTAAAGAGAAACTCAACTGCTGAAGAGAAACTTAAAGCAATGCTAATTTTTTAATGCCAAAAGGACAATACCCTCCAGATGTCATTGTGAAAGCAAATGAAAAAGGTTGGATGAATCAGGAATTGATGAAGGAATGGATCGTTGAAGTATGAAACAAAAGAGAAAATCACAATTCCGACCCTTATCGCTCTTTGCTGATATTTGATTCTGCTCGTTGCCACGTAACTGATAAAGTGAAACAATTTTGTCAACAATAGCAAACTTGCCGTAATACCAGGAGGATTGACTGAAATAGTGCAACCCTTAGACGTCGGCATCAACAAATCGTTTACAGACCACTTGAAAACTGGCTGGGAAAAGAGAGAGAGATGGGAGATGAAGCCAAAGCAACTTACACAAAAAGTGGAATAACGAGAAGGATGACCTTTGAAGAAGCTCCATTTTCAGTTAGTGAAAGTTTCCAATCCATTTCATCTGATGTTATGCAACATAGCTTTGAAAAAGCTTTGTGTGATTTGGAAAATCTCAAAAACGATTTTGCCATGATGGGTGTAAACGATGATGACGAAGTAGAAGTTGGAAAAGTTTAGTGTTATGTTTATGTTGGAGTCCTTGTTGTTTTTCTTGTTTATGTTGGAGTATACAAATAAAATTTTAAAAATATTTTTTCAAAAACATTTTTACTGGTAAATTAAACCGCTCTTATCGATGGAATTTCACTGATCGAATGGGCTCCTCAAGTTCTATCCAGAGATCAAAATCCGGCATTTCTAGAGAGATTCCTGCAAGAATTCCGTTAAAATCGCTATTTTCCATATGAATTGTTTATTAAGTAAGCGGGGTTTAGAGTTGAGGAACGGAGCTTCTTCTGAACCTTTTCTCCGAATTTTATTTATCCATCCATCAAATTAGAGGGGTGACTGCACTCAATTCCAATTTTATTCCAATTCATTTTTCACCGGTAAATTAGACCGCTCCTATCTATGGGATTTTAGGGTTCACACATATATATATATATATGTATGTCTACATATTTATATATGTATATATATATATATGTTTATGTGTATATGTACGTATATATGTATATATGTATTCAGATAAGTAACGGAAGGGAAGTCATGATTCAACCTTGTGATCGCAGATAATAGTCTAAGCAATTCGCCAATTGGCACAGTACGACAACAGCAACTAAAGTTTGCAGTTCGCGTGTGCAAACTTCGGTTGCTGCTGTCGTACTGTGCCAGACAACTGCAACTTTCACCGCTTCAAGATGAGCAGATTTTGCGTGTATTAAGATGTTTTCGAAGCAGCTCTTCCACTACCGCTTCACCCCGTATTCTCTCCCTGAAATAATGACCTACATCTCGAGATAAAGAAGACATCACACGAAATCTCTTCGAGGTCGTGATATGCTGATACTGACGTCTGATATTACTTAACAATTCATCCAGCTCTGGCGGCGTTGCAGTATTGATGCAGCAGTCATCGATGTACCGACAGTACATAATATTATAGAAATGCGTGTTATTACTACTCTTCACTCTGCTCATAAAGCGGATACCTAGAATCGGTGATAGCACCAATCAAGAGCGATTTCCTGTTTTAGGGGAAGCATCCTTCACACTCTGGCCGGTAATTAGTATACAACTCTATTCTATTGTAAGGATTATGAAACGTGCGCTCGTTGAGGATGGCGATGAAACAAAAAGAATAAAATCGAGAATAAACCAGCGAAAGAGTTGGGGGAAATGTTAGCAAAAGCATCGGATAGGATGCAACTATAGAAAAAACAAATTCGATTCCACTGTCCACTGATCAAAGTTATCAATAATTGTATAACTTTTAATGTGTTGGCCGGATTGGCAAATAAAAAAATGGAGCGTACACCAAACCTTAAAAAGAGCGAACGGCAATGTTGAGCTCTCGAGGTAGCAGAATAGTTCCTCCACAAGATCGTTCATGTTGAAATCGGCGCCTGGAGGGATAGAACCTCTCAACACGTTCATACACATCTGCAAAATGAACTCATTCAATGAAATGGATGACCCATCATAGCTACAGAAAAGTTACAAGTCTCACATCAAAGCATATACTGTGTTTCTTCGTTTCCGGAATAATGTGCTCGTTGTCAGGAGACTCAGCCCATTCAGAGAATGCTTCCAGAAATGGTCGCGGTTTGTATTTCTCGCTGTCTTTCTGATCCACCAGACGAGCAATCACTGAACCCGGGTAAAGAAGATCGCCTTCTCTAGCAACATGTTCTAACCTATATAATAAGATGAACCGGTCAAAGCACATGTAAACGATGAATGAGAAATATCTGAAACATGCCTTCCCGGTGCCTTCTTTACCTCCACATTGAACACTAGCTTCATCGATTCGACAGAAGCGTAGACTGCACCAACGCCAACCCATTCCTGCAGGAATATAACAGTGCAAGAAAGGGATCTTTTACTACTTTATCTCATCCAACTAGCAAGCCTTTTTTGATTACAGCCTTCGACTTTTGGTTCGGTAATGAACATTTGGATTACTTCATTATTTCGAGTGGACGATGTGAAGCAAATGTGGGACTTATTACACGCTTTGGAGCATCGAATAAACGCAGAGTTCTGGTGAATACCTTGATCATGGAGTGAGTAGTGCTGAGTCAGGGCGCGCCATCCATAAGCTTGAAAGAGCGAATCGCTCAGCACGTTCGGTGAGGGACGCTACCCAGACCGCTTCACGAGGGTGAGACAGCTGTCAACTAGTTTTTTCTTGTTACCAAGACGAGGATGGTCACGCACGCACGAACAACTTGTCGGGCTCGCGACCCGTGAAAGCTGGGGTGAGGGAAAATCAAGCGTTGGTGAAGGGCTGACGGTTTGTAAAAACCAATCGCAGAATCGAGCCATCTGAGCTAGGACACAGACGAAGGAGCACGTTGGACGAGACGTGCTGTAAATAAAACGAACGTACGTACCTATGTCCAACATAGCGTACCTTTGTCAGGAGTGGATTTGTGGAGACTACAGTCAGAAAGGGCTTACCTCCCACATCTTGCCTGTACATGTATACTGTAAGCCTCATGGCTTTTCCAACTAATCGATAGGCGATATTTACCATCTAGATTGCGCAGAAACATTCCCATGCTCCGATGAAATGCACTAATTACGGGCTGGCTTCCCCGCGAGCTCCGTATAAAACGCGTGGTCAGGCGCCGAGGTGGACTCGCCGTCGCAACCTATGGTCATCAACGGCGGATTCGCCTATCGTCAGACAAGCCGTCGCCGTCGTCAGCACGCTCTATCGAAATCGTTCCGTTAACATTGATTCCTAACAAGTTGTTGCATTAGCTGGTGTCGCTACCGCTTATCAGAGGAGGTGCCAAGAACCAAACTGCTAGCAGCGAGCCCTCCATCCGACGGCAGACGGAGGGACGGTGAGTCCGAAATTTTTTCTTTGCCATTTTTTCTTTTCTCTTCTCTATAGTGTAGTTGATTTCATTTCTTCGATCTTCTCTTCTTTTTTCCTTTTCTTAGCTCTGTCACAGGAAGCCCTGAAGGGCTGATTTTAGACACGCTAGTAGGAGAATAAGACAGCAATCCCGTAAGGGCTCTCCGCAGCATTGACGGGACCGTAGTCTCTCCTTCAGCCGTTAACCTATCATATTGATCAGAGCTAGAAATACTTCAGTGACGGTTTCTACATTCTTTTTACTCTAGTCTCCTTTTTTCGACTTTCCATTTTTTCCAATAATGTTGCCGTATGTTAGGGCTCTCTGTGGCAATCTTCTCATTTACACTCCACGATTGGTTCATTTATCCTTTCTAATTATTGGCGGCCGGTAGGAGCCTCTCAGCTCGAGCTGAACCAATCGGCGATGCCTTATATTTTCTCTTCTGCTCGTTTTATTTTTTCTTTCTTTGCTGCGGGTTGGGCCAACCCGCCATTCTTGTTACCGTGATCGATGTGTCCAGTTGCCCCTATCAATATGACCGCCCCATGCCAATTTTGAGTTGTGTAAGGTTTAGTCTAAGGTGATCACCAGAACAGGAGGTTGCTTTCAAGTTAAATGGTTATGGCACAAGTTGGAAAGTTCCCCGGAGTTGAGGTTATTTTGAATAAGAGGTTCGTGCGCGCACAAGAGGTGTTGGACACCGTGTAGCTACAAGCATTACGTTGCATTACGTGAGTGTGGTTCTCCGTGGGTAGAGACGCTGTAAGTATTGAGCTCAGTTCTAGTAAAATAAGTAATAGGGGCGGCACCAATCAAGTATTAGAAGTAATGTGTTCAGCGCTAGTACAACAAGTAGTAGGGGCAACAACAATCAAGCACTCTAGTAGGTTACACGTAGTTCAGGCACATGTACGCTCTTCGATTAGGGATCCTAAAATCTTCAGTTTTTCTTCTGTCCCTCTATTTTCTTTTTTCTTGTCTTTGGGTTCAATACACAAAATTTTTTTCTTTTGCGATCGTAGTTTCGCTTCACCATCGCTATATCAGTATAGAGATTTCAATGTACTTCAGATTGGGAGATGTTTTCCTTAGGTGATTTTTTTCTTGTTTGCGAACGTATCGGCTCATTCACTTTCATTCTTCTTGGCACCGTGGTCTATCGTTTTGTCAGGATCTACCCCGAAGTTTGGAAGCTGAGATTCCTCTCCTCTTACTCCTTTCTCCTTATCAGCCCTGTCATCTTATTCCTTATCTTTCCCAGGCGCTAAGACGCTAGAGCTCTATCTCCTCATCGCGGTGCATCGTTCGTATTCCTTCGGAAGGCCAATAAGACTTGCTCTAAGCTGTTGTAAGCTGTTGGATCAAAAGAAGGAGATTTCTTTTTCAGATGAATAACAAGGGCATGGTTCCACCTTTTGGGAACTTTTGCACGAAAAAAGATCAAATTTGAGAGGTATTCGAGATGGGAGGAAATGATACACCGAATCGAGATGGGAGGAAATGCATACATCGAATTCGAGAATCGAAAACACCCGCACGAAAAACCCTCGAGGCATTCTGGATTCAGGTCTCTAGACCAAAAATGAACCGGAAGGAAGGGTGTATCACAATCACTAAGTGTAAGTGTATGACAATCACGCGGGAGCTGAGACCGTATATAAGGTTAGCCTTCCACCAGTGAGTCTGAATCACATCCAGTCTGAAGAGCTTGCTGGATCGCTGCTGTCTTCTGGGTGGTCGCGGGGATCGGACTGATCAATGGCAAGCGGCCCAACTTACAGTTGCGTGATGATCTCTGAGGCTCGAATTTCTGTAAGGTAGTTGATACGTTTGATCGGGTAATCATAAATTGCTTCAATCGTTCCAAGCTCTGAAGAAGGCGATCTACGCCGAAAAGTTAGCCGAAATAAAGTTTTTTACCAACCTCGTCCAAGTTCACGCAAAGAAAACAGTGATAGGTCTATTCTCACTTTCGACTGTGACAGAGCAGAACTACTTGCAGATGTGTTTAAGCTGTATATCGGGATCGTGGCCATGATGAAACATCTTTTCTTGAAGGTATGAGTTTTCCAAATATGGCTGATTCGGTTTGGTTTGATCGTCATGAAATTTACTCGTTATTTTCTAGATGGCCCACTTGCTCATCTACCGCACCGGGAGGTACCCCGTTCAAGTTTATCAAACTGGTCTCTGTATGCATTTCCTCCCATCTCGAATACCTCTCAAATTTGATATTTTTTCGTGCAAGTTCCCGAAAGGTGGAACCATGCCCTTGTTATCCCGCTGAAAAAAAAGTCTCCTTATTATGATCCTTACAACAGTAAACTGTTACTTGTAAAAGGTAAATCCACTGAAATTCAAATGTTGGAATCACTCAATGAATGGACTACCGCTATGGATTCTATGATATAATCATGGAATCCATAGCGATAGTCTATTCATTGAGTGATTCCAACTACTACGCTATGGATATAGCATTGATGTTATTTATCTGGACTTCCAAAAAGCATTTGACAAGGTTCTTCATGATGTGTTGCTCTTAAAATCAGAGCGCATTGGTCTTCATTATAGGATCACCAGTTGGGTCACAACCTTTCTATCTCAGCGTACGTTCTATCTCAGCGTTTAGCACGTTTTGGAGCACCTCAAGCAGGTGTTCTGTCTTTTTTGTAATTCAGCATTTATGTGTATGATCTGCTTGGAGTTGTCGTTGGTGACGGATAAAACGTTGCAGACGACATGAAGATATTTGGCGAGCCCAATTCCCCCTTACAGGCCACTAGTGATGCAGTACTTCAATAGTTTCCTTGTCGGGAACTCCCTCTTCCTGCTGCAAAATCAAGAATACTTCATCTTGGTCGTAACAACCCTCACATGACGTACTCAATATGCGGCGAACCTTTAGACAAAATCAACACTGTATGCGATTTAGGCTTTATAATTTATAAAAATCTTTTCAAAGAACATTGTCGATTTATCGCCAAAAATGATGAGGTCAGGTTTTTCCAGTGTCCAAGTCCTTGTGTTCTATTGATCCTACCCCTGTGTTTCCTCGCCACACGATAAAACACCTATGGATAGGTTAGAAAGACTTCAGCATGATTTCACAAGGAAGGTATTTATTCGTTCCCTTGGTTTTACCTATAGTAGCATTCTCCGTAGGGCGACTCCAAATAAGATACTGAAGCTCGAATTCCCTAGCGGTAAAAGAAAGAGTAATGATCTTCACGTGGTTTACAAAATACTTAACGGGCTAGCTCATTTTAAATTGCAAGTTCTTTTTTTCTGAACTCGCCTTCTACTAGAGGCCAAAGGCTCAAGATTGTACTTCAGCAAACTAAGTCCGTTTTGCGGAACTTTTTGAGTTCCATTTTGTTTTTCGGGCTTCAAAAGAGTGGTTAATCGTTATCCTGACTGAGGGAAATTTTATCAGCGATCTATTATTTGTTTGTATTGAACTCACTCTTTTTCTCTCTTTTTTCAGAATTCCATAATACCATAGTTGCTTGCCGTTACTGTCATCTCTTAATTTCGCTTTTTTTTTTGACATATGCTCGCGCATGTTAGTCCTACTATATATAACTCGCTAAGTGTGTCTGTTGGTTTGTCGGTGTGTTTGTGTGTGTGTGTCGGTGTGTGTGTCTGACCGGAAATTCATGACTCCTGTCGCAGTGGACCTAGAGCATTCAAACTTGTTAGGGATACGTGGGGCAGGATGTGAGCACTTATGATGGATAGAGGGACCTTTTTGAATTTCGTATTCGTAACTCCTGTCTACGTGGACCTAGAGCGTTCGAAATTTAGCAGGAATAGACTTTTCGTACTTATAGTGGAACCTCAGCATTTCGGTATGTAAGGTGGCATATGACGGGATCGTAGGTACTCGGTGACAAGAACTGATGTTAACTGATAGGAAAAGATGAGGGACCTAAGAGAGACCTACAGATCAAAATCCTCACGTCTCCGGTATCTACGATGTAGCTTTGACCGTATGTTTCATTCGTTAAGACGGGATAGTAGAGCAGGGTGACAAAAGTGAGAGGTAAGTGCAGTGTTAGGGGTCCACTAGGGCAATACGATAAGCAGACTAGAACTTTGTTCATTTTTTACTATTAGATTACGACCGCTACGCAGCAAGGTTTGTGATTCAGTTAAGGATCCTCTTTGATCGATGTCATTTGCGACGAAACTTCTGGTGAGCATTTATTTTCAAGAAAAAGAGCGTTCAAAAAAAAAAGACTTCCAATCAATGCGTAAGCACCGACTTTTACTCAGTACCATTTGCACTGCCCTGTTACTCCTGTATATTTCGTTTACAGGAAACTGTCATTTGTTTCAAAAAAAGGAATGGTGAGTTAGACTCACTACAACTTTATCAAAGAAGAAGGGAAGCTCTCGATTTCTATTGCGTCAAAGAAGGATTTTGAGCTCTGCATCAATTTCATAATCTCACTCGGCTAATCAGCGAAAAAAAAAACTCAAACTCAGCAAAACAGCGAAAATGCGCTTAAATCTATGAACTTTGAAAAATGGAAAAATTCTTTAGTTCAACATTTCCCGGGATAGGGTGTGTAACACAAGAAGGAGGAGAGCCTGGCGTTAGCCGGGCGATCCTACTGGTAAGTAAACAAAAGATCAAATAACAGTTGAAGAGGCGAAGTAAGAATATAACGATAAAAGTTGAAATAACGAATGAAGATTGAATGGCGAAAGTTAGCGCTTTTCAGAAGAGATCAAGCTCCTATAATGGCCCGCGCGTTTTGAGATATATTAGGTTGTCGAAAAAGTATTTGCGCCTTTTGCATTTTTTTTATTTATTTTTTTCCTTCACAATAACTAACAATTAACAAATATATGCACCATCATTATCGACAAGGTATTGCCATTCATCAGGCAGCTTGTGGTTCCTGCTTGCGTAGAATTCCTGAGGTTTCGAGGAAGAAAGCTCGTCAATGTACGTCTCGAGTTGATTCACATAATCGAACTTCTTATTTTTCGGATGGTCCGACAGCGACAGGAGCAGATGATAATCCGTTGGAGTTAAGCCTGGTGAATACGGTGGGTAGGCCAGAACATGCCATCTCAGGCTTTGAAGCTTCTTCTGGGTCTCCTTCGAAAAGTGTCGGCGAGCACTGTCTTTGAGAAAATAGACTTTCCCGAGTTTCTCTCTAGGGCTGCAGCAATCCGATCCACAGAGCACACTGGGCATCGGTGCTAACAGCGGAATTTGGTGGTAGAAGGTCCCAGTGAACGATCCTGTTGAATGGCTTCAAACGCTTGGCATTGCCTTCTGAGGTAGGAATTCTGGATTGGAGGTCGGGATTCCATGCTCTACGTATCTAAGCCAGTGGCGCTTCCTCGTGTGGTTTAAGTAGAGAACACACATATCGTCGCCAGTGATTAAGTCTTTCAGCCATGCGAAGGTGCGTCGGAAAGTCATCAAGTTTGAGCATGCATCCCTCTCCATTTTGAGGTCGTGATCACCCAGGTCAAAACTTATCCATATCTCCGAATCTCCATGTCTTTTCAAGAGAAGCAAATGGACAGCTGTTTTGTCGTGATGGCTATGAGCTTCTGTTTCAGTTGATGGGTACTAAACCTGGAATCTTCTTCAACCAGCTTCAGGAGATAGTCATCATTGAGCTTAGCTAGTCTCCTAGATCGTGGTTCTTCGGTCCAGTCAAAGTGGCCATTTTTAAACTTCTTGCACCAACTTCTTAATGTGCTATTAGAGACAATGAATGGCCCTATCGCATCACATATTGCCCCTGCCGCTCAATTTGGATTAACGTTTTTTCTGAACTTATGAAGCAAAGGCAGTTTGACTCGCTTTGGGTCGAGAGCGATTCTTGCAGCCATAACCGTTGCGAAATGCTACGGCAGATATGGTGTGGAGAGCGCATTGACCTGCACTTACACATATTCCGCAGTGAAGGTTTTAGAGCAATCCCCAAAGATTTCACAATATGGAAACCAAAATGCGCAAATACTTTTCCGACAACCTAATATTTAACACGTTGGCGAGCATGCATCCCGATGCCAAGACGCACGTTTTTGGCTCGCTGAGGTACTTATATTATTTATCAGGTGTTCCTATAATTTTTTCAGGTTTTCATGTATCAGCTGAGCTCACAGCCTTCTACAGAATCTCGAAGCATTGCGGTCCATGAATCATTTATTTCTGACAACAGATATAAGAGAAAATAAAGGTTAATGTAAGGACAATATAAAAACGCGGTCGTCAATGGGTTAACCTTTCATGTTATATCCTTATTATTATCCTTGCTATGTCTGCTCTTTGCCTTTAATTGAACGGAAATTCGATATAAGGTAAAGAAACACTGGAGAAGTCGGGTCAGTTTAGAATGAATTGAGCATAAGGTAAGTACAACAGAGCACATGTGAGCCCAGCGGAGCTCCGCTCACAAGAGGCGGGGCATAAGCCGGAGGGGTTTACGGGTAACTTCTTTTCATTTGGTCTCATGACAGTCCAGACGCCGGGAAAAATGTGCAAAGGTGAGGGATGGGTCAACAGTTAAAGTAAAGGAAACTTACCGGTGGTAGGCAGAGCGTTGTTGCAGTTTACGGTACTTTCCACAGAGTACACCTCGGTTCAACGAAGGTGTCGAGGCCAGGAAAGAAAAAAAGAGTTAACAAGGTCGTATGCGTGCTTGGCATGCGTTGGATGTAAGCTACTTTTCAAAATTGAGTGTAACTTCGTTCGGAAAAGTTCTAGAATGCGCGAAAAACTGGTTAGAGGTAATGGAACAAATATGGTCAAAACCCCGAAGTATGCAGGGCTTATAACAAAATTTCATAACTCTGTTCAGAAAAGTTCTAGACACGGGGAAAGTGGTTAGATGTCTCGAAACAAGTGTGGTTAAGTCCTCGAAGTGGGCGGAGCCGGCACAGGAAAGCGGGGCTAGACCAAAAGTTCATTTCTTAAAAACTTTCTAGAATGCGGCGAAAATGGTCGGGAGCACTTAAAAGAGGGGTGGTCAAGTTTTTGTAGTGGAAAAGGCCTGCACTGAGGTAAAAGGAGCTATGATCAACCATTAATCATTCTGTTCAAATGAAATATATCGAGCGTGATGCTTTCAGCAGTTCAGCGCTCAAATCTAGAGGGGACTACCTTGTTCTGATAACCCAACACTCTGCTGAGTGACTCCATCGTAGACAAGCGGTCGTCGACATATTATGCACGCGTAGCGTGCATAGCCCAATTGGTGTTATATATAACGCGCTAAGGGTGTGGGTATACGTATGTGCATAAGTATATGCATATGTGGATTCTCCAAATGTGGGTGTACCGGCGGCAGGGTGAAAAGACATGGTAGGGCTGTGCTCGGTCCTCAGGGATGTGCGCGAGGTGAGCGATATCCGAGTAAAAATATGCGGCCATAAGTGTAGAGAAAACAAATATACTTAAACTGTGTTGAGCATGATCTAACTCATGACGGCGGGTTGCTCACGAATTACTTCGGGGGGTGTGTGCGTTGAATAGGATTCATATCTCCTGTCAATGGACCACAGTGTCCAAATCTGGACATGATGCAATGTGCAGGCCAACCTGAACAGGAAAAAAAGCCATGAAAGCTAGCGGTCCGATAGATTTCGGTTTTTCGACCGTCACATTTCGAACAATAGCCTCTGAGGATTCTATCGTCGCGCACGGCTCAGCCTTTTCTATGAGACCTATAAGGTGAAAGAGAGTTGAACGGTTACTTCAAAAATATTCCTAGCTGCATTCAGAGAATCGCTCAGCAATTTTAACGGGCATATGATATCAGCATCTGAATACACGCCTAGCAGAATAAGTCTCATTTCAAATGGCTATTTGTACTCAGGATCCTTCCCTGGTGACTGAAAACAATACAACAAAATGATCTTGATTTGACAGGAATAAGTGCGTACCTTATTTTGTTTCTTGTATCCCAGTAACTTTCCAGTGTATGGAGACTTGAGAACGCTTGGATCATTATCTTTTTCAAAAACAACTATTGATCGACCAATGGTCACCTGAAAGCAATCACTACAAATTGGAAAGAGCCTAACCTTCAAAATCAAACAGTGCTGCAACTGACCTTAAATTTATCAGAAGTCTCCTCTAAATTGCACGTGTAACTGCGCTCCTGATGAGTGACGAGTAGACTTCCATCACCCAGCAAACGGATTTCTACTTGCGTTTTTCCTCCGTTCAACGAAACTATGTAATTAAGGGCTCCACTACGAGTCACTGTCACTTTGTAAATACTCATGTCTTTGACGAGATCGAAGAGAAACGTCTCCGTTAAATCCTTTGTTGGGAGAACCTATATCCGGAATTAAATGAAACACGCGAGAAAATGAAAATATGATACTAACCTGTCCTCGCTCAACAGCATTTCTGAAATTACTGAAAGCGGCAGTTACCCTTGCATGACCGATAATAGCACTACTAATGGCAATCATCTCGTGTTTAGGGAGCGGCACTTTCTGAAACGAAGTCTGGCTTCCAAAAGACTCAGTTATTGATTGGTAGCAAAGATTTGGACGAACTTACTTGAAGAATTTTATTTGCAATGCGATTGTCAAGCCACTGAGTATTGAATCGATTCTCTGTGAAATCTGGTTCTTTCAGCATGTCAACAAGGTAGGACACCTGCGAAGCGAACGAGGCGCGCAACTCCAGCTCTTGTAGGGCGCACAACATTACGGAGACAGCTTCATGACTGCAGAGCGAAAGTGAAATAAAACGAATCGCAAGCGCATTGTAGAGTAGAAATCAACAACACTTAACAGAAAAAGGACAATACTAACCGCGTACGTCCGCGAGCAAACAGGTGACCAAACTGTGAATCCGCAAACTCATGGACCTTGCCAGCGCTCGATACCGAGAAGTAACCCCAAACGTTTTGAGCGGACCGGAAATTCAGCACCTCTACCGATCCTGTAGACGGTCGGAAGAAATCCTCAGGGTCCTGAATGAGCCCATATACGAAGAAATTGATGGATGTTGTTCCTGAGGATAAAATGATCATATTTTGAAGGATATATTGTACAAACAATAAGGTGTGTGAGCGAAACACAAATATGGAGTAGTTTGTAAGTAGATGGAGGTGTTCTGGCAAAAACACGTCACCACATTCAGTCTAATGGGCTAGTACACAATAACAAATGGATCTCACAAGTAATCTTGATGGTTAAAAGCAAGAACTGGCTCCTTTCAGCAGAGCTCCACGAAAAGCTGTCGGAGTAACATATATAATTTCTCAGTGAGCAAGTTCGACAATTCGATGAAGCCTTTAACGCGCTATTCATGATAGGCAATCATTACAATTGGTAAGTTAGATCCTACTGGGGAGACCCAGATGGGCGGGGCGAAGGTATCTCCAGCATAAGTGACGTCAGCGGAGGCCCGACCACAATGGGCGGAGCGTGCCATGAAGCTCACATCCCTTCTTACATTTATATACGAAAATTCATAACTTCGCTTCCCATGGACCTAGAGAGTTCAAATTTGGTAGGAGTACAGGCATGATGGGAAATCTTATGCTGGGCGGACGGACCCAGTGGGCCAGTGGGCGAGGTTTGAGTGGAAATCCATAGCTCCTGTTCCCATGGACCTAGAACACTCAAGTTTGATGGGTGGTGCAGGAGGGAGCCGATATATTGTGTATAAAGAAGTGTAGCTTTGATAAATTACATGTTTCAAAATCAAGTGTTATGTACACCATGCTAATACTCCAGCCGGGCTGGGAAAACTTCTTTATTACACATTATACACCCTTCTTGAACTGCTTGCCTGTCAGTCCGAATTTTCGTGATCAAGGAAAAAAACTCCACGCCCATGAGATAAAAAAATGAAGGTCGCTACAGAAGTGTCAGGGAAGAGGCTCAGATGACAAAGGTCTATAATGAATATCAGAAGCTCATGTGGCTCCGTCCCTTATGGCTAGAGCTCCCAGCGCACGCGATAGCATGCGTAGCCGCCTGGTTTATAGTATGCGCACTAAGCTTGGCTTGGCAGCAACGCCAACCGAGTGACTCTGATGGCAGGCAATCAATTACGCAAAAAGTCACATAAGCCCTCCAAAGCAAGCATTTTCTGGATGGGGTATTATTGGGATTCCGCGTAGGAACCAATCACTGTCCCACAGAATTTCAGACAATACAGGGTGTCCCAAAATTATTTGCGCCGATTTATAGCAATATATTTGAAACTTCTCAACTGCGAAAGAGGATGGAATTTCTATGCACGCTAGCTAACACTATGTGCTACAACCTGCTAAAGTCGCATTCCAAAATATTCCCCGTGAGCGCGGATAGAAGTCAAAGTGTGCTTTCGACTTGATTGCATGCGGCACGCAGGTAACCTCTATTTCTTCCCAGCCGTCCTCCAGCTTTTGCATTCCAAACTGAGATTGAAAACTCGACAGGTCCTCTTCTAATCAGGGACCATTCGTGGGATTCAAGTGAGTCAAGTTCTGGAAATAGGATGACCATTCCTCTTCACCAATGAAGTCGGGCAGCTGTCATCGACACCACTCGCGGGCAAGCTTGGCTCTGTGTGCTAGAGTAGCGTCCTGCTGGAAGGACTAACAAGGAAGGTCTTTCAGGGTGTGGGACGCTTTTTAAAAATGGTTTTTTGCATGGTATAGGGGCATGAGCACTGAGTATAAAACTATGGTTCATTTCCGCTAAATGGCCTTCTGAATGCCAAAAAACGACTGAAAACTATTTTGTCAGAAATCGCCGTTTTAACCCACTCAGCGTCGTTTGTTTCATTCATGGCGCCGACTGCCCGTACAGTAGAAGGCGCCAGTTGACTGCGCATTGAAAGTAACGTGAAAGGTAGCCAAAAAAGGGGGCCACATGTTGAAAAGTGCGGAGAAGTTTCATATAGGCTCTCTACGGTTAAGCTGCCAGCAGCGTTGGATGGTGTGATGGATAGCGATGTGGACTTCGAGGAAGGACAACTGGGATGGGTTGACGGTTCGGAAACTCCGGGATTTGCCGTTCTTGCATTTTATGCTGCCACCTCCAGATTGGCTCCATATTGCACCAGGGCCAAAGCAAGTGCCTGACTGGTCATGGTCGTGCCCAGGACCAGCCAGGCACACCTCCACAAACCGTCAGAATTTGTTGTGTGGAGCGCTATCAGTGGAGGGGCTTCCAGGCTTCACACTCCCAGGAGTGTAAAGGAGCCTCTTAAATTCACACTTAATAAGTGTTGTAATGGGGGGGGGGGGTCCGATCCCTATAATATGGTTCCTATTTGATGGAAGCTGTCCTCGACCTCGTTCGTCAATGCAAAGACAACAGGTTTCCCGATTCCGACCTTCCTCTGGGAGTCCACTGCGGACTCCTGTGGGAGAACCAATCAGACTCTCATTCAATTCATCTTCTTGCTGAAGCATCCATGAGCATTAGGCTTGATATGAAAAGCTGTCAGCCCTGAAGGGAATCATTCTAGCGCTGGATCACTAGATGAATACTAGATGAAGGGTTTCGGCGATACCCGTTCCCAACCTACGATCCCCTAACTTCGCGTCCGTGTGAAGGGCTGGCAGGACACGAACAAGAAGGATATCGCTGAAGTCGAGGTGACTACAGAAGATGAGTGACTGATCGTGAGGAGAGAAGGAAATGGAGATGACCAGAATAGTGGACAAAAACCCTTCAACGGCGCGAGATCAACGCTAGGGTAAAAAACGGTGAAATCATCGGAATTAGATGAGTTTTCCATCAGTTTTGAAGGAACTCCGTCGAAATAGAACAACAATCAAACCATTACTGTCCATACCATTCAAAGAATTGTATGAACTGTGCAATGTCCATACAATGTCCGAAGACCAGATGATATGATATCGAGTTTTTTGACTACAAACTACGTGAGGAAGTTGAGAGGGGAGGGGGGATAGGAAAGGAGGATTCGGAGGTAGGAACGGAGGACTGGGAGTGTTGAGCCTGGAAGCTCCTTCACTGATCACTGATAGTGCGTCACACAAGAAATTCCAACGGCCTGTAGAGGTTATGTGCCTGGGTGGTCTTGGTCACGACCATGACCAGTCAGGCACTTGCTTTGGTCCTGGTGCAATATGGAGCCAATCTGGAGGTGGCAGCATAAAATGCAAAAGCGGAAAAGCCCGGAGATTCCGAACCACCAACCCATCCCACTCGTCGTTCCTCGAAGTCCACATCGCTATCCACCACACCATCCGGCGCTGCTGCCAGCTTAACCGTGGAGAGCCTATATGGAACTTCCCCGCACTTTTCAACATGTGGCCCCCCTTTTTGGCTACCTTTCACGTTATTTTCAATGCGCAGTCAACTGGCGCCTTCTACTGTACGGAAAGTCGACGCCATGAATGAAACAAACGACGCTGAGAGGGTTAAAACGGCGATTTCTGACAAAATCGTTTTCGGTCGTTTTTTGGCATTCAGAAGGCCATTTAGCGGAAATGAACCATAGTTTTATACTTAGTGCTCATGCCCCTATACCATGCAAAAAACCATTTTCAAAAAGCGTCCCACGCCCTGAAAGATCTTCCTTGTAAGAGATGTTTCAGAAAACGTAGCCTGACCAGTGCTTCAGTACTTCCATCAGTACTCTGTTCGAGTACTGGTCTTGGTCAATTTTCACGCCTGCACCGAAGAAACCACGAGCGGCTTACCCTTCTCAGTAATTTCCTCAAAAAACATCATTTTATTGTTCTGATAGCAACCTTTTTGTGAGATATTACACGCTGGATGTTTCTTTCCGGAGTGCGAACGTTTTGGTTGTTGAGGGATGGTTTTATCGTAAAAAATTTTTTGGTCAGAGAAAACGACGAAGGGTTGCGTGTCATCACTCAAGTGGGTCTGCGACTTTCTGCATTTTTTGGCCCTGCAGAGTCTGTTGAGATCGGGATTGGAGCAAACGATAGGAACGGCAGTGGAGCTCCTGCATGACATTCTTCCATCGCGATAACTCCTCTGAGCCGTGCCCGTTGACTTCCTTTTGATGGGTCGCCCAGGATCCCGACCGATTGGCATACGGGCCACTTTAATAGTCCTATCTTCAGAAACATTTTACCTTTCTATCTTTCCTGGTTTGTCTCTGATTCAATTTTTTTTCTATATCGTTTAATAGCCTCCTATACGATTATTAGAAAAATCCCGAAGAATTTCATAACGCCCTTCCACTTCTCGCGCGTCAATGATTGCAAGTGGCATTGAAAGAGCCTCCTCCATCTGGTAGATATTGGGAGTTTCACATCAGTAGCCATGCATATTGCAAGGAAACCTTCTTATGCAACTAACTAATAGCAGGTAATGTGAAATTGATATGTTATTTGTACCTCAAAAATTACTGAACTTTAGTGCAAATAATTTTGGGACACCCTGTAGTATTAGGTTGATGCATAATTATTGCGGATTTTTTCTCGGCTTCTTTCTCTTGAAAAATTTTGAATATTGAATTCGTGTTTTTTCTAGAAATGACCTACCTGATTTCCTCTACAAAAATGTACCCAGAAAACCACCCGCATATTCGTGAAATCAGGCTCTGGTACTTCGAGAAAGGATGGAAGGTGGCAGAGTCATTCCACGATCTCAGTAACTTTTCGGCGATGGAACAATCAGCTAAAACCAACCAAGAAATGGAATGTGCTTCTAAATTTGCCACATTCACCAGGAGATACTTCTATGGATTTCTCTTCAGCCGTTTGCTGAAAAAAAGGCTAGGGAATAGAACTTACGGCAATTTGGATGACTTGATGACCGATGTCAAAGCATGGATCGCCCCCAAGGATCAAAAGTTCTTTGCTTTTGGAATCCAATTGTCTAGCCAATGGGGAGCAGTGTTTGACGTTGATGGTGGATAAGTTCCGGAGTAATTATTTGAACATGTTTTTGTACAGTATTTTTTATTGTTTCGTTGAATGAAATTTGTTGAAAAAATCCGCAATAATTATGCATCGACCTAATATATTTAGCGAAAATTGGTTTCAGGTTGTTACTGAAACACGGTTGAATCTAGTGTGTCTACTTGTATAATACCCTCGTCCTACAGATTCGACTGGTAGGCTCCCAATGTGAGTGCTCTCTCCAAAAACAAACTTGTAAGTAATATGAGTGAACGACACTTAGATTTGCCCTCTTCTTCAGTGACTTTGAGGTCGTTCTCAGGAATATAAATGTCGACGGTAAACAAAGGACATAAGTCAGATAGGATCAAATACTTTGCAAAATGTTGTTTGCTGCGAGTTACAGGAATATTTTACGAAGTGGGCCAAAATGATCATGACAGCGCGCGCTGAAGCTCATATAAAATTTTTTCTGGGTTTGTAACATTTCATTTTGTTTGCTCCATTCCGCAAGGTAGTTTACATTTCCTCCTTAGTGATACTGAACTTCTGGTAGGTTGTATGAACAATGGAAGGATAACTACCCCGTGAATCAGTCGTCGTTTTCCATTTTCAAGCACTTTTGACACGGGACGTCTACAGAGACTCAATATAACAAGGCAGCTGGTAGATTCAATCATAAGACGCTTTCGAGAGAAGGGATAAGACGGGTAAACCTAAAAGGCCTGTCGTCAGCGTTAGGGGTAGTGTTAAGGAAGCAGGGCCAAGGTCTGCGTAGCACGAAGTTCACTCTGCGCATGAAATGGCAAAAGAAATGAATAAATCAGTTTTCTGCGCATCATCATCCGCACGAGGTGTTTCTGCTATCAGGAAGTGATTCTCCGATGGAGCAGGCTGAAGGGAAGAGAAAAGTCCGCTCATAACAGTTGCCACGCCGTTTCCGAAGGAATCGTCATAAGGAGTTCCTGTTCACCGACGAAAAGATAATCACGGTAAAAAGGTGCTCAATAAGCAAAGCGGCAGGACTCATGTGAAGCTGAAAGGAATGAAAGTGTTACAGCGCTAGGTTCACTGACTTTCTGTGATGGTCTTTGCACGCATCCCCGCCCTGGCAAAGACACCGAATATTTTTGTAAATTAAGGTTTCAAATTTACTTTGGGGTCCTGTTTGGTCTTGCCGTGTCCAATTAGACACTTTTGCGATTCGAACCGGACATATTGTTGAGATGGAACTCCCGACCTTTTACGGTAAATTCTGAACACTGGCCACTTAAGAACCCTGGTCTGAATCCCATGAATGTCTCACTTTGGTCCAACTTGTAAGCAAAAGCATGCGTCAGCTTATATGGGAACTGAAATAATGTCGAAAGTGCTTTGCAAAAAGCCGGGATCAGCTTGTTGATCCTTGCTCCTCGACGCCTTCTATCGTTGTCTCGGACTTGAGAGAAAGAAGAAGGCAACAGATCCCATTTTCAATGTACCATTTTGATAAGAGATCAGTGATGAACACTCTTTGGAAATTGTTTGGTTTTATCAGGTTTCTGTTCGTTTTCGGTAATGTGATATCTGCGACATCATAATTATGACCCACCCTGTACATCCAAAATTCCCTTACAACTTGGTGTTTCTATTATACAAAACATAATTTGTAAGTCTCAAGATTAACCGTAGTGCACTGAAATAGAACCGATGCATTGACGAAAATCATAAAAAAACGAAGAATGACAATGTATAGAGAAGAAGTTTCGATAATCGTTTCAGAATTGCCTCTTCCAATCGAATCTTGCACAAACATCTATGCTCTTGGAATGCATGATAAGGCGTTTTGAAAACACTTCGCAATACAATGGAATTATATTATCTCGCGAGACACGAGCGAGACCGAACCGATTTCAGTAGTGGGGATGCTAGATAGCCACTCTTTGGCAGACCTAGTTGAGCCTTAAACTGTTCCGATTTCAAACATCAACGATGGGTGCATTTTCATATCTGTGATGGATCCACATAATACCTGTTAAAAACGACTTTTCTGTAGAAATACCTCGGAAGTTATTCTGGCAGCGATGACACTGTACTCAGTATCCGTCAGAACAATCTCGTCCGGCAGTGGAGTGGTGCCGTATCTATCAAGTCCTTGAAAGCATTTATTTTATATAGAGGCCTGGTTAGGTGGGACATGCATATACCATAAAACAGTCGAATATCAGTAATCCTATTCAGTGGGAGGCCCATTGCGATTTGCATTTGAATGGCCGGAATATTGATGCTCGCCAGCATTTCTGTGCACGGATGTTCCACCTGAATCTATTCAGTTAGAATACGATTGACGTTTGACAAAATGAGACCACCATTCTTTTTGAACCTCGCCGCCAGTGCCATGCCTGAACTACTTCTGGAAAACAATGGGCTAGATGGCTAGTTGGCCATATTTATTATACCTCCACATACAACTTTGCTAGCGTTCTCGTTTTCTCAATATGCGTTCAGTACTCATGGCGACACAACAAAGACAATAACATTGATGATGCTCAGAGAAGCGTATACGTGTATGCCGAAGGTGCACGGGTGCGTGTCGATAAATCATGGATCCGGTATAGGGTTACGATATTTCACGAAATATACATTTTTAGGATTTTCAAACATATCAATATTAAGCATTGCCACTCTTACTTTATAATACGTCACCACTGAAAATCTTAGTTATCTTCACTACCCAGACCTTTCAACATGCACGTTTACAATTATTTTCAAGCCAAAAGGTGCCACTATACGAAGGTAATGAAAGGTCGACGAGACCTTGTGATGGTACAAACCTGAAGCCTCGGATTGAGCTCAAGAAAGAAGTATTTGTCTTCCTCGGGGAGGTACATGTATTCCACAGTGCCAGCTGATTCATAGCCGACTAACTTCGCTATTTTCACCGCATCCTGCATGAAAACGCACACAGAAACATGAGGAAGAGGAATTCAAAGTTCTAGTAATAAGTATATGTAAGTATGAAGAGTAAAGCATTAATACCCAGTAATAAAAACATCTTTTAAGAAATAATATTACTTCCTGCATTTTCCTAAGCGTTTTCTTCGGAGCAATACTGGCTGGAGCTTCTTCTATAATTTTTTGACATCTTCGCTGAATAGAACAGTCACGAGTGAACACCGGAATTACATTTTCATACCTTAAACGGATATTGTTGAAATGTTTCCTTGAAATATTACAGAGCTTTGATCGCTGAATCTAAAATCGCATTATGCAATTACCTGTCGGCTATGAGTTGCACTTCAATATGTCTAGCATTTTCGACGCATTTCATGATGAATATCGGAGAACCAGGTACTTCGGTTTGCACTTGAACGAAATTCTCCTTGAAATCCGCCTCGTTCTTGCATTTCCTTATTCCTTTTCCACCACCGCCTTCGGAGGCTTTAATCTGGGATTGTAGAAAGAAATTGTACTGTAGACATCGCGCTCGGTACACTTTAATAGATCGAACCAACACTATACCTTGCATATAAATATACCGGTCCAAATCATTCATCATCTCGATTAACTTATCGGGTAATTATAATTGCTTTGCACCCAGGCGCAAGGCAACGGCGAGTGAAAGTGAGGACTCATGGGTTGTTGAACATCTCAGTGATCATCATTAATAGAGTAGGGAGCAAGGAAGTTGTGAAGAGACTTGAAAGTTATCAGTTCCACCAATCCCTTTATGCAAATTATATCGGTGATCAGTTGGCCTACGCGCGCTAAAGCGTGCACCACCACCCTACCGCTATCTACGACTTGTTAGAGGACCCATATAAACAGTATCGGTTGATTTCTCATTTCATGACTACTTCCTCACCGCGCTCACGCGACCTTCACACTCTTCATCGTGCCTGCGTGACTTTCGGAAGGACGCAAAAACGGGCATACAAACAGACACACAAAGATACCGCTTTATATACAGGAATAAACATTTTCAAAATACACATTAATTTTTCAACCCATTCACATCCAAAGCAGACATATGGTCCGGCTTGGCGTTTTTCTACTCTTGACAAAATCATGCGTTCACCCTTGAATGAAAAAGGGAACTACTGAAATCAGAAATAATGATCAGAAAAAATGCCAGGTAATCATGCGTATTAAAATGTTTAAAAATCTCAATGTACTTCTGCTGTGCAGGAGATTGACAAGATTTGAGAGGTATTTATTACCACAGCATGGTACCATTTCGGGCTTTCGGTTTCTGCTTCTCGATGAACTTTTCTTGATAAACTTTTGAGCTTCCCATCTCCCCATTTGTATTCAGCATTTCTTGATAGCATCCTATCCCGATATTATTCTGAGGCTATCTTCTTTGACCAAACACTGGGCTATGGGGATCTACGACTTCGGTCCTATTCCTACGTAAAGATATAAAACAAAACTGGGCAAGAAGGTTCATGAACTGGATTAGATTAGAAGTGTTAATTGGAATGCCATAAACTGCTCCAATGATTTTAACGCTAGCGGAGGTCCATATTGGAGATGCTTCCTTACCCCAAGAGAGGAATTAAGATGTAAATTTGACTATTATACAGTACCGTTCGAAAAGAAATCACCTCCAACCTTTTTTGCCATAACTCATCTCGAACTCAACATTTTTGACTGATATGTTATCAACAATCGCGATATTCGATGGCTCCATCATAGAACTCACGGAACTTGTTTTTATTTCGTTTGAAAGACCACTTTTTACATTTTTTCTGAACAGGACAAAATATCATCAGCTTCAATAATTTGAAATAATTAACTCGACTTGAACACTATCATCATGAGATTGAAACCTAGTTAACTACTAGTCTAATACTTTGTAGTGAAGTCGTTGGCATCGATGACGACTTGACATCTGCGGGGTATTGATTCGACCAACTTGTCGATCAGGCACTCATCGATTTCCTTCCATTGCTCTTCAAATAGGCCAAACTTCTGAGCAGCATTTGTGACTGTTTTATGACTATCCTTTTCTCGAGTTCTTGCCACGAGGGTCCAGTGATGTTTAGGTCAGAGGACTGGCTGGTTCAGTCAAGGCATCGAATTTCTCGATGAGTCACCCACTTGCGCATCCCTTCTAGATCTGTGTCCGGAGTCGTTATCTCGCTGGAAAGTAAATTATCTTCCGTGCACAGGACGGGAGAAATGTAGCTTGGATTTCTCCAAGATGTCTACGTACCTCCGCTGGGCCGTAGTGGTGAGAATATGGTGCATGGACCCCATGCCTAGACTCGAAGACCATCCCCAAACCAATACTGAGCCGACACCATGCCTGAGAGTTGTCAAATGGTGCTTAGGGTCGGAACTTGTGTTTTAAAAGATCGTCCACGAACGAAACCTAAGTGAACCAAGTGAAATAATTTTTGACTAGTCGCTCTAGATGAATTCGCGTCACTGGTTGAAGGTCCACTGAAGGTGTTCACGCGCCCATTAAAGTCGAGCTCGTCTGTTTTTCAGACATCCAGATACTTTTTGACAAGTAATCCTCCATATATTCGAGCAACCCACTGGCGTCTGTTTATGGTACCTATTGATGGTAGCGACGTCTCCGACGTCGATATTTCGGCCATTATATCGGAAGTTGCTCGTCCGGAATCTTGAGTCGGCGCACATATGATCATCCTATCGTCCTCAGGAGCGGCAATCCGCAAGCTCTCCGAGCTGGATCGTTTGATTGGGTCTGTGAGAGACTCAATACCTCTGATTGCCTTCGTAATCATAGACATTCGTACAACAAACAGCTTTGAATGTTGAGCATGGGTCAATTCCTGCTTACTGCCTGTGGCAATGTCGGAAAGCTGCTCCACGGTCAGAAAGCGAGAGCCAGAGTTCTGTCTCTTGACTGAGAGCGATTAGCTAACAGAACAGAAGAATCACCAATATTTTTAGACTCGAAAAACACGAAAGTCTACCTAAAGAACAACATGCCCCTTTCGCAGGTTTTTTTGAAAAAAAATTCACCGGAAAGTGAGCGCCGGAAGTGAGCTACCGCCAATTCTGCATCGTAGAAGAGTGGGTAATGTTTGAAAAAAGTGCTATCAAAAAATCAGGTAAAAATATTGAGTTTGAGGTGAGTTATGGCAGGAAAGGTTCGAGGTGATTTTTTTTGAACGGTACTGTATCTTCAACTGTTGGGCGTAGGTAGTGTAAAGGCAAGTGGCGCACTTCATAAACGCATGGTCACGGGTTCGAATCGAGGGTCAGCCGCCGCCTAGGCCTACCAAGTTTTCCATCCCTCCGGGGTCGGTTAATTGGTACAGGCATGATTAGAACGATAACTGACTTGTACCGGCAGACCACCGCAAGTCATTGTATAGTCCCCATGCGCACTCAATACCACTATGGAAGTCAACTGCGGGACACATTCTTCAGGCGGGACCGATCATCGCCCAAAGACTAACTATCCTTATCCTTATCTTCACCGATGCGCAATGCTAACTTCTCAACTTTTTCGGAACTTAATGAATTTCTCTTGCTCAAAACTTCTTAACATAGGTGCGAAAGAGTCCTACAATATATAACGGGTTAATGTCTGTGTTTAGGTGTTTGTGTATGCATGTGTCCGACCAGAAATTCATAGCACCTGTCATCGTGGAACTAAAGCGTTCAAATTTAGTAAGAGTACAGCCGGCAGGATGAGAATACTTATGGTGAGTAGCGAGACCGATAGGCGGGGTTCTCGCGAAAAATCATAGCTCCTGTCCCTGTGGACCTGGAGTGTTCAAACCTGGTAGGAGTACTGGAGGCAGGATGGGAACACTTATGGTAGGTGGTAGGACCGCAATTCGCCAGCAGGGAGCGGGTTTCGTGCTAAATAAATGTTTTGGCGAAAATTCATCTCCTGTTCCTGTATAACAAGAGCTTTCAAATTTGGAAGGAGTGCAGGCGGCAGGGAGGAAACACTTATGGTGGGGTAACAGGACACCTCCCATAGTGGGCGGGGTCCAGTCCTGTGGACCTAGAAAGTCCAAATTAGTAAGGAGAATAGGAAAGGGATGATAACTATGGTTAGTGAAAAGTCCAGACCCCGCCCACAGGGGTCGGGTTTGCCACCGGAATTGACAATTCCGCCCAGAAGCGTTCGAATTTGTTAGAAGCACAAGAGGCGATAGGGACCACTTATCATGGGTAGCAGGACCCGACTAAGCCCACAGGAGGCTGGGTTTACGCAAAATAAATGTTCGGGCGAAAATTCGTAAAAATTCGAAGTAGAGGAAGCTGTTTTCGTCGCTCTTATAAATATGTATAGTATATAAGCCCCACCCATAGAGTGAGGTTCAATCGATCAACTTCTTGTGTGTTCTCTATATGAATAAACGACTCCTCTGAATCGAAGACTGTTTCTTCACAACATGGCAACCACTGCACCCGAAAAGAAGTTGCAGTATGAAGAAGATACAGATCATACTATCCAAGACGATGATATTCGACAGTCCAAAACACAGAAACCTGTTTTAGAAGACGTGAATACTACGATCATAATAACATTTACGATTCCGCTAGCACACAAGAAAGGATCCAAGGAGCCCAAACGATGAACTACATATTTGGACACTGCCCTGCTTTCGAGGCTAGAGATGCCTAGTTTTTTTCCGGGAGTCTCCTCGATTTCCCCACGCTTTGGTCCCGGTACCAAGCTATCGTTCACTCGAAAACAGACCTTTCGAACGCAACGAGATTTTCATTGCTTAAAGATGCTTGCAAGGACAAGCTTTACAGTCCATTGAAGGTATCCCCGTGACCGATGAAAGTTATGGTACGGCCGTGGATATCCTAAATCAAGTGCACAACCCCTCAGCCCTACGGCACATGATTTACACCGAGCTTGCCAGTCTCCCGAAGTGCGACCAGGAAGGGAGACGACTTCAGGAGATCCACCAAAAAATGCTCCGTCTTGTCAGACAGTACACCTCAATCACCCCAGACTCATCGGAATACGGACTTGGAGCACTACTAAACAATAAACTGCCGCGATTCGTTCAATCCAGATATACGACACAACAAGAGGACAGATGAGCCTCACCCCGAACCAACTAATAGACCCAATCTCGGACGTGGTAAGGAAAGAAGTCATATTAGGACAGGTCGGCCATCCCACCAACTCCCACTACCCAAGTAACTCCAACTTTCGAGCTTCAACAGCCGGAGAAACACATTGGATCAAAAAGCCCACATCTCCCACAAATGTACGCCAGGCATCTTGCCCCTTCTGCTTCAGGACTAATCACAATGCATTCCAATGTCGCGATCTCAACACCTCAGACGAAAGACGCGACCGCAACGAACAGAATGACTTGTGTTTCAAATGTCTACAACCAAATCACAAAACAAAATGGTGCAACCGAAAGCCCTGCAACATCTGTAACCATAATCATCAACCCTCCCTTTGTTATCATTCCAAACCATTGCCAAACAAAACCTCATCAGAAAGAGGTGCCAATAACTTCACCGAGAACAACACTGCATTTCCAAAAGATCCAACCAATCGGCCGAGAGGAACAAAGGATGTAAACTGCAACCGATTTCCAGACGATAGGGAATTCAAGCAAGCTTGCTTCCCAGTTAATATGGCGAACTTCTCATTCTCCAAGGAAGTGGTAGTGAACGTCACTAAAAGCGGAAACGAAGAGGAGTGGGAACCAAATTTGAAACGTAGCCTCTGTTTCACCGCGAACAATCCAACAACAATTGCAGCAGAGGACAACGAACAGCGGAATAACAACGAAGAAGTCCTGTTCATGTCAATCCAGATGACAACAGCAAGACAGAAAAAACTCTGGCCATTCTTTATAGCGGTTCAAACATTCATATATGACAACAGAGCTTGCAGAGAAGATGGAATTGAGCCAAATTAAGGAAAAGGACATTACGCTCCATACATTCGGAAATAAGGAGGCGCAGACAGTATCATCAATGCAGTACAATATCAGCATCCTACTGCCAGACAGCTCCTTAAACCCTATGAAAGCACAAGTATTTCTTTCCTCACACATTCCCCACCCTTGTCCATGACCTCCAGCCTCTACCGAACAAGAATCACCACAACTTTTCAATATCCAAAAACACTGATGCACAGGAACTCTTATTGGAATGGACTACTTTTGGCAATTGATACTTTCCTCCGATTTCCATTTTACGAAATTGCCCAGTGGACATTACCTAATGAACGCGAAACTAGGGAAGATGTCTGTTAGAAAAGCATCAACTCATAGCATTAGGATCAAGAACAAGAAGAAGAAGAAGAAAAAGAAAAAAAAGGAAAAGAAGAAAAAGGAAAAGAAGAAGAATAAGAAGAAAAAGAAGAAGCGTTTATCTTCCTTTTCGGGCGGGAGTGTCCATATGAATAAACGACTCCTCTGAATCGACTACTGTTTCTTCACAACAGAAGCAGGATGGGAACAATGATGACACGATGGGAGCACTGACGATATAAGAGGCTTCAGATCTGCCCAATTTCGCGTTCGAAATAGTATCATTCGTTACGAAGGAATGGTTCAGTTAGTCGATTCTTAAAACCCTATCATTGGAAGGAGGGAAGCCCGCCAGCAAGGCGACGCGACTGGAAATAGGCTGATAGCTGATCGTAAATCGAGAGGCTGAACTTCAGACGAGTTGCTCGATGCTGAAATTGTGTCGTATGAGTGGCAATCAAAGCACGTGTGCCTCAGTAGCCAAGTAGCTGCGAAGGGCCGCGCCAAACGACGGCCTCCCGTGGAAACCTGTGTAGGCACGCCCACTAATTAATATTGTAAGGAAAGGCGTGCAACATACCATTCGTAAATATCACACATAAAAAGTAGTGGCTCCAGAAGAGCTTTGCCATGCAGGTTGAACTCCAGTGCCACGAGTGAACTCCACAATCAACCATTTATTGATCACAACCTCAACCCAATCTACAGGTCAAAAGCATCGGCAGGGAAATCTATCAGTGACAAGTATCGCATAAATCGCATAATCAGCCAAGATAAAAAGAGAACAATCAAGGGATAGAAAAAAAACTCAGATGCTACGGTCGCATGCGCAGGTGTTTTATATGCTGCTTAACTTTGACGCAGAGCGCTAAAGTTTCCCAACGCTGCTTCAAATTCCTTGAGATCTTGCACGTTGCGCTTCGCATACCGATTTCTGCTAGCGAAAGCCCTTCTGTGATAACGCTTACCGATATGGGTTCGCATGCAAAAATCTGGCCAGCTTAAATCAAGAACCTCTAAGCGCTATGCATAGGCTATAGCGCTATATAGAAAGAACAAATGTGTCGCTCGGAGAATAATTTGATTTTTGAGCGGTTACAGAACACTTCCCTTCGTCTTTCGAACGAGCCTTAATCATTGGTAAAAAAAAGATATATACAAAGTATAAAAAATGCTTTGTTCGTCATCTTTTGCTTTTCTCAAGTTTTTCGATGGATGCGTTGGTCTACTCGGAGAGTTCCTACACAAATTACATGAAGAGCGGATTCGGTCAATTCCATCGAAAGATCGTCATCATGCCTACCGGACAGCCCACCTAACGAAAAGTTGTGAACCAGTGTACACAGCGCTCTGTAATAAGACACTGTCATCTCAACTTCCACCCTATCTTTTATCAAGAAGTATACCAGCAGGTTTGCGCCAAGTTCAAAGTAAAAAAGTGGAATGTACCGAACATGCTCCACCTGACACTCCATGTTCAAACCGATCATAAGTTACAAATGAGAATGAAATTTGTTCGCTCTTCTGAAAAGTGCAAGTATATACTTGAACATTGCCTTTCAGTATATACGACTTGAGTGCAAAGTAAAACGTATGGAGGTTCATGGTAAGAAAGATTTACAAAATTAAGCAGCAATGTCGAGGCATCAGTGAGCTGAAAAAGCAATCATCGGTGCTCGGTATCAAGCTGGCCGGCAACTCATCGATAGCCTTTACTTTAGCTTAGACACCCTTTTTGAGGTAGTTAGAAGTGATGGAGGCTCAATTGATTATTAACCCATTGCGTACCGCAGTGTTTTGCGCTAGCTGCCGAATGTGCCCGGCGTTTCCATAAAAATCGACGCGGGCGATGTGGTTCACGGCGTGCAGCACTCAGCCACACAGAGCGGTTGTTTGAGCGAATCGCAAAGTATGGACTGTTCAGACTTTATCAAAACTCTAGAGTGATTTTGGACGAAAATGCGGGCGCGCAAAGGCGGAGGGGCGTGCTTCACCATGTGCAGCAAGCGGTACGCAATGGGTTAATCACGCAACTTCCTACTTGTAATCATTTAGCCGCTGAATAAATTATTTAACTCGGTTATTGGCTGCCTCACTTCGCAACACAGATAGTGTGGCCTTTTCTGAAAAAAGGGAAGGGGAGTTCTTGAGACGGGACTTGCTCCTGGTCTACAAGCTACGTTCGAATAGTGCACTTTCCATTCTGACTTTTTCTGGAGTGCCTGGAACGTGGCTTTGGTGAGATTCATAGGTGGCTACATCACTGCTGAACGCAGTGAATATGAACCGTCATTATCGAGAACGTATCACTATATTTCTAAGGTTTCGAGGACAAAAACAGTGGGCTTCGGCGCTTACATTGGAGCTTCGTGGCAGCAACACCTTGAGGACCTCATTTCGAGTGCCTTCAAAAGCTCAGCATTGACCTCTTAGGATGGAGTGCTGGTTTGAGGGTCGGAATTCCATGCTCTACGTGCCCAAGCCACTAGCGTTACCTCGTGGTTGACGAAAATAACACACTCCTCGTCGCCGGTGATTCAGTCTTCCAGCCATGAGAAGGTGCGTCGGAAAGCAACACATTCAGGCATGCATCTCTTTTCATTTGGAGACACCGTTGCACATCTACGACTTTGCTCGTTGGGTGATCGTTTCAGTATTGTGGTATGACATACTTAAGAATTGGTCACGTAACTTTGTTCCCGAAATCTTTTAGCAGATTTAGGACACAGATCCGGGATCACCGTTCGAAACCATCTACGGCGGTATACGTCTCATATTGAAAGGCCACTGCGACCAAGTATCCTTCCCCTGTTAGCCCTGCTTACCTCAGGGCAAATCCCGCCCACTTTGAGGATTTCAGCACATCCCTCAGACAGCATCTCACCCTTCTTTCCTCGCGTTCTAGAATGTTCCTGAACGGAGCTATAGAAAATGTGAGGTACTTCCCACCAGAAATACCGTTCACGTAAGGCATGCCTCGTCCATGGTAAGGCGAGCTTCGCTAAGTTCACGGAAGCTCAGCACATGTGAGACCTTGCTCATTTTCACCTTTTGACCTTTTCTCTTGCTTCCAGCCCTTCATTGGATCGACGTATGGATCTGTGTAAAAGGAATCGTTCACTGTGGGTAGGCTTCGCCCACAGCGCTTGGGTCTCCCTCATTTAATTTATTAATCAATTTCTGACCTTTTCTTATTTTCACCGTTGTCCGGGCTTTTACGAATCCAAGTCAAGAAGTTCACATCCCTAACTCCTAGACATGTTCGCTATCCATGAGATCCGCTGAGCTCACGTAAGTCTAGATGACCTTGCTCTACGCTCGATTCACCCCAGTTTGAACTTGATTTCTCCAGGTGCTCCTTCAGGTAATATCGAACTTCGCTATCGACAGGCAGACAAACAAATGGACAAACAGACACCACCGCGTTATATATCATTAGTAAAAATACCGCAAGAAACTTAATCCTTGATACAGACTATAGACTTCACCCCGCTGAGAACACCCCCTGGTGCCGCTTTCAGTTAACTGACCTCGAAAATCATTTCTGTTATTTGAATTAGTCGCGATAATGACGTGCACGCCTCCGAATTGCATGTTTTGAAAGAGGCAAATCGTCGAAACTTAGATGTCGATAAAACTTTTTTTTACCAATTTCGGAGGTTCAATTGAACGCATGAAAAGTAGACCGTAATCAGACCGAGGTTAACAGAGTCGATCATGGACTGGATTAATACACATGTAAGTTATTAAGACCATATCTCAACTCCGTAAATATTACTCACGTGATGAAATAATAAAGAAGCAGTAAAGATGAGAAGCCTCTCACCATAAGTGGGTATCCTATTTTGTGTTCTTCAAGTGCCCGCAATCCTTCATAGAGATCGGAGACAGTGGCTTGATTGAAGAGGTCCTGGGTAACAAAAACATGCTCGCCCTCTCTCCTTTCGCCTAGTTCCAGTTTCAAACCGCTACCGGACCATTCTATCGTTGGGATGTCCAAAGTCTGGAAGACAGCTAATGAACAACACTGCGAAAATCAACAAGAACATAATGTGTCAAACAGAATTCTTGAAATTGTACCTGTTGGAATGTTTTTTTTCGCTCGAGTCTATAAATGTATTACATGCATAATAAAATAAAAAATATGGCGGCCAGTAATTCGGCATGTCCGCCTGGAGTACTACTTTCCTTTTCCAGTCAATTTTTGAATGCCTCTAATCAACCAACTTCACATTTCTTTCACTAGTCGGATCGTGTAGTGAAAAATAATCCGAATAACCCGAATAATTCAACTGCTAGAAGGCGTATCGTGCGTATCATTTCATCTTTTCCGCTAAGAAAATTGCAACAGAAGTAGATATTGTTCAGTGTCTGAACCGATATCGATCGCTACCACTTGTAGCGATGTTTCTGTTGTACTTCTTCTATACCGTTAAAGTCGTTAAAGTTCAAACATTCTATTTTAAAGTGTGTAGCTATGTGAAACGCTGATCGATTACGCAACAAATCGATATCCATTGGAACCAAATGCTCGATATCGATTGATATCAGCGCACTTCTCATCACACCTACTCAAAATCTTTAAAAATTTGAATGTCCTACCAACACAACTGAAAAACCTGCGAACACCTTATCAGCGATGACCAGTACCGACTGGTCGAAATTGATCGACATCGGGGCGATGTATCCTTCACCCGCTGAACATCAGTGATAGCTCACAAAAAACAGGTCCCACACGCCAGACACGCCTTAACCCTTTGACGACAACGCGTCTTTTTGCGTGTCTGGCGCGCGGGACAGACGCAATTCGAAGCTTTCCGCTTCCGCGACTCACCGTTGAGCCGCGCTGCCCCACGGTTGATACAATTTTCTAGTGTAGACACTCTTTGCTTTTTTTCAAGGGTTTTTTTTCATGATTTACTCTGAAATAGGTGTAAATACGATAATTATGGGTTGTCAACTTTAGTAAGGTCTGGTTTATGCGTAAAATAGCTTTGGGAGTCGAAATGGATCAACCTGCAGTGGACGATTTAGAGGGTGGTTTTGAAAATTTATTGGTCGAACCCGACGAAAATAGAACTAAAGAATAAAACTTTTCAAACTGTTCTCTGAAGGTGTTACACAGGGGGGGGGCTAAGATTTACTTACAATTCAGATGCAAGATTTACTTCGATAGGCAGCCCGCAAGCAAGGACTCAGCAACGATATTTGCTGCGTTCACAACTAATGGACGAACTCTTGAATCAATGGGCATGCATCTCTATACCGATAACTAGTGAATGACTTATTGGAACATAGCACCCAATTGTCCGACCCTCGAAAAGGTGAAAAGGAATATAGGAATACTAGTAAAAGTCGAGGCATTTAAGAGGAGGGCAAGCTTGAGAAATTTGTTTCAAAGAACCAACTCGAGCTTACAGAAGTGTTTGCGCTCCCACAAGACGAGTCAATTCTAGGGGCAGTAGATGTGAAAATCATTTTTACATTGATTGTTTTCAAAAAATGGACAAGGAGTGTGATTTCCAGGGAGAGAATTGAATTTGTTTGTAGTTTTCAGAAATTAGCAATGTTTTTCCGAACCCACTTTGTGTATAGCGTTATTTGGTGATTGCAATTCCATTAAATACAAAAAGCTTCAAGTAAGACTAAAAATCGAGAAAAACAACCGATGAGAAGGGTGCGGTCCATCGTTGAGCCGCGCTGTCCCACGCGACCAAAAAGCCGTGGCTCACCGTTGAGCCGCGCTGTCGTCAAAGGGTTAAAGGCACGGTTCACGATAATTTTTGGGTATCCGGTTTTTGACGGGAGATGTACGGCCTACAGTAGTACAACGGATGAACAGAAACCGCGAAAAACGACGAATAGAAGAAATACAAAGGGTCAAAAAAGAAGTAAAAAGCGGGGTTGAACGAGTTACACAGCCGAAAACCGCGGTTAAGGGGAAAGTTCGGGCGAATCAGACGAACGCGACGCAGTTTCTGCAGTTCCACACAACACACGCAAACAGCTGATTTCGCAACAAAATCTACATGCCAGTCCGTGGCAATTTGCCAATCAGCTTATCGATTGTTCACTGATGTTGCTCCAATGCGAAAGTAATGAACGGCAATTAGATTTCGTAGTCAGCCTAGCGAGGGGCGGAGGCCTCTCGTCCCCCACTCTCAGGACCCCTACTGTGCCCTATCCAGAACATTTTACGACCTCATTTCGGCACATGTGGTATCAGAGGGGGCCCCAAATTCACACCATCTCCGAAACCATTTTTATCGTGAACTGTGCCTTTAAGTGTGCGGTCGCCAGTAGGGTTGACTTATTTCTGTCCACCTTTTTCCGGGCCCGAGCACATTTTCGAAACGAGTTATTTATCTGTGATTTGGCTTCGCCCTCAAAGCCACCCACTATGAGCTGTTGATTGAACTCCTTGGTTGCCACTAACCGATAAGTATCTTTTCTGCAGAGTCTCTAGCATTTTTGAAAATAAATGCGGATTTCTAATTTTAGTTCTCCTTGATACTTTCCTAGCATGCTGAGTACACTTGACTTTCCTTTCACTGTTTCCCTCGTTTTGAGCTCCAGAATGTTATTGAATGGGACCACTTCGTTAACCTGCCTGCGATGGAATTCTATTGTTTCTTTCAATAACTTCTAATTGCTTTTTTACTTTTTTTAACGGTCTCCAGATTTCTTCCAGATAGGACTGTGGAACATTCGATTCAGGTTCCTTCAGACACAAGACGATTACCAATAAGAAGTAACGAAACCGGACCTTCTCTCTTCTGAAGACTTTCTCAGCCCTCATTAGTTTTTACCTATCATACGAGTAAATATGTTATATTATATATTTTGTTACACTATAGTTTGGGGAATAAATCGCCGACCAAAAGTCGCCAATACTTGCCCAGAAACGGAAATGGATCCGACATATGGACTTCCTGTTTCTACTGTGGTCGATGTACCTTCACGCATGCGTGTGTCATAGTCTATGTCAGGGGTGGACTATTCGATTGTGCTGTGCTGACCGATATACCTTCTGTTTCTCGCAGGCTATCCACGCATATTCGTGTGCGGAGGGTCTGTGGATGAAGTTGGTATCCTGCCTATCGAATGAGCCAAAAGCTTGCATTCGAATGACTAGGATAAATTTGGAAGGCGCCTCAAAAAACAAAGTCTTTAGCCCACTTTGGGATAGCCTGGCTAGAAACCCGAGGTCGACCCAGCCCCCAATTAAGAGCCTGTAAGCTACTGGTAGTTACCTCTATGTCAAGAACAGTGATTTAAATGGCCTCGTTTCCTTGTACCTGACGGGGTCCCCAATACGACAGCGTTGGCTAGAACAGCTCGGTAGAGGATGCTAAATCGCAGGCTGCTCAAAAAGTGGACTAGGATGGTGGTCTGCTTTTTTAGCACACGAACGCTGGCATCAGAAGCATATATCGAAGATCTGATAAGGTAAGGTAGTAAGAGCAAGTAGTACGACGTCAGTGAACTGAGACGAGAAGGCATCGGTAGCAGCGCGCTGCGCACGCCATGAGCATTGATTCCTACGAAAGCTTGAAAACTCGAATTGGCCTTTACGATTAAGAGGATAAGGCACAACTCCAGCTCCAAAAACCTTCGTTGCCTACACACCAACATCAAGCTTCGAAGAAGAACTTAAATGAACATGAAAAAATCTTCAAAGAGGACCACACTTTCTTCGTCGGTGATTTCAAAGCCAAAGATGGACCCTGAAAACGGCTGAAATGTTGCTTATAGGGACTGATGGAAAGGAATGGAATGAGCAGGTGAAAGCCTGCGAGCTTTTCATGTCGACCCACACTAATCACGATAGCACGCAGTTCCGGGAGCCGTCTCATTTGCGATAGACATGGGAGTCACCTGGTAGACAGTTCCAATGAAATAGACCACATCGTCTTCAACTGAAAGACTTGAAAAACTGACGTCGCTGTTGTTCCAAAGTTCTACACGAGATCAGTCCATCGTCTCCCACGCGCTGAACTCTGTTTTTCAGTGCATGGAGGGAGACCTGTGAGATTCAAGAAGCGAAGTGCCACAACCTCCATAAACCGGGACCACTTCGCTGCCATTGCGAGTATCTGGGAAGATTATGTTATCAACAATATCGATAAGGAATACGACCGGCTCGTCGAACATCGTCACGATAGTACTGGTTAAACAGAGTCTACAAGTAGTTGAAGGACGTCTCTCTTCGGAACCGTTGAATGGAATGGTGAAGATGGAATCGTGCGATCTACAAGAATTCGCCAACGAACATTCGATCTTGAGAAGCTATGCAAAGAAGCGATAAAGGAAGACCTGGAAGAGAGAAGAGTAGCAATTATGGACGTGGCCAGATGTCGTGAAGAGCATTCACAAAGCTCCCAAAGATGACTTCTTTTCGTCGTCCTGGCCGAACAGTAACAGCATCTAGAAAGGCATTGAAAATTATCATCTGCGACTCCTACTCTGATCTCTTCGAGAGCTCCGTCTATTTGTTTACCTACCAACTTAGGCAGGATGAATATGTCGTTATTTCATTCCTCTTTGACATGCCATCACGTCGATGAATAATTGCGCTGCGGTTGATCCCGGTTTGGATCAAACCAGAACATCTAAAGAGTCTTCAGCAGCTATCGTCGGAACTCTGGCTAGGCTCTTTGCGCGGTACCTGACGCAATCCAGCGTCCACGTCGTGGAAAAGTAGCAAGACTGTGTTGCTGTATAAGAAGGGAGATCCCGATGATATTGGTAACTGTCGCCCAATCTTCCTGCTGTCTGTAATCTTAAAGCTTTTCAGAAGCGTCATCCTAAACACGATTGGCAGATTATTAGATGAAGGGCAGCCATGCGAGCACGCAAGAGGGTTCAGTACAATTGATCACATCCACACAGATGCAAGACTCACTGAAGTATCACGAGTGCAAAAAACACCGTTACATTCATCGATTCGAAGAGGGCCTCCGATGCTTATGAGACATAAGTGGTACTGAAGCCCTAGGCAAGCAGGGTTTTCCTACTCAATACAAAAGGATGCTTCACGACCAGGATTTCGCCATTCTACAATGAATTCATTATCAATGTGAAGAGAGGGATCCGGTATGGCGATACCATTTCGCTCCATCTTTTCAGTGCCGCTCTCGAGAACATAATACATCATTTGGATGAAGACTTGAGAGTGAAGGTGGACGGCCGCTATTTACATCACCTCTTGCAGACGACATCGTGCTTGTAACACAGAACATCGAGTTCTGGTCGAAGGCCAAATTCAATAGCGAACTCATTATCTCCACGTGTGAATCGCACCACAACCATACCTGATGCTCCTTCGACGCCTAACGGACCGAATATCTCTGAGTTCTGCAGCTAAGTATATCTGGGTCAGAGAGTCAACACAATGAAGGACCTAAGTCCGAGCTGAGCAGAAAGAAATGCGCCGCGCGGGAGCACTCAAGAATACCGGGAGGGTTGTGAAGAAGACAGAGAACATTCGGCACCGCGCTCACCTTTTCGACACTGCTGTCCTTCCTGCTTTGACGTACTCCTCGGAGACTTGGACTCTGCGAAAGTAGGATGAGCATGCTGTTAGCGTTACTCAACGCGCTTTGGAAAGAACGATGCTCGGAATTTCACTATTCACTCAAGTGCGGAAGGGAATCAGGAGTTCCGAGCTCCGCCACTGAATGAAGATCAGGATGGCTTTGCCAAGAAATCAAAGATCAGGTAGGCTGAACACTTTACCATGGCGGTTGCTGACTGGATTCCTCGGGACGTCAAGCGAACAACCGGACGGCCGCCAACGAGATGGTCGTTCTGGAACGTTTTGAACAAAGATCACTCTCCGATCTTAAATCTCTTTGGAGAACGGAACATTATCTTGCAACAGGACTGGGCACTAGCACATGGATCGAAATCCACGATTTCCCTCTGCCAAAATCATTTTCCTGGATTCTGAGACAAAGACATGCGGCCATCTAACTCCCCAGACCTCAATCCAATGGATTACTCCGTTTGGAGTTATCTGCAGCAGAAAGTGTCTTCTTCACCCCACCGCAGTTTGGACAGTCTAAAAGCAGCTCTTCACAGGCAATGGCAGAAAATTGATGTCGACTACTTGCGGCCCACCGTGGGAGCCTTTACGAAGAGATTGGAAGCTTGCATTCTGGCCAAAGGCGGTCATTTCCATCAATAACTCGATTAAATGCTCCTCTATTTTAGTCAGACCATTTAATGAAAGCTCTTGAAGAAATGTGTCCTATTTACTTTTTTACATGCAAATAAATACCGGACCATACTTTGTAGACACCCTGTATATTCCTTACTATATTATATAAAAGTTTAAGGTTTTTCGTTAATCAATCCCGTCTAAGGGATGCACCCCAGCACTCGACTTCCATTCAGAATCGTAGTGGCGTAATGAGTGCGTATGTGGCCTATGCAATGACTTGCGGTGGCCAGCCGATGTACAGGTCAGTGCTTTTATCCTCCTCGACGCGTCTGGTACCAATTCACCGACACCGGGGGGATGGAAGGCTTGGTTGGCCTAGGCGGGCATCGATCCGGGATTCGAACCCCTGACCGGGCGTGTGATATAGTGCGCCACTTGCCACTACACCACCTCCGCCCTACTATATTATATATATATACAGTAGCGCTCAAAAGTCTTCGGTGAAATGCTTTGACACTTTTTCGTTCATAACTTTTTTCTTAGTAGACCAAATCGCGCCAAATTTGGATATGTTTAACTAGAGCATATTTCACCCTACCCGACACTATTTGACTGCAAAGCTGCATGTCCACAGATAGAGCAAGGTGCTTGTTGCGGTAGCAGATTCTGCTAAAACTAAAGTTGTTGACGTCTGCACTTATTCGCACCGTATGAGCGTTTTTCTCATCTATTGTGTTCGGCGTTACCGCTCGTACACTTTAGACATGACAAAATGGAAAGAGATTCTAGGAGGGCCATCATCTGTATTTCCAAATGGTTTTGATTTCGAGCTCTTGGGGATATCTGGAACATGATCAGATTGTAAGTTAATAGTGGTAAATATCCACAATACACCCACGCTCCAAATATAGAAATTTCGCAAGATTAGATCCAGTGGGAAAGGAGTTACGACTTAAAAGTACGGCTGACGAACCATTCCACCGAAGACTTTTGAGCGCTACTGTATATATATATATATATATATATATATATATATATATATATATATATATATATATATATATATATATATATATATATATATATATATATATATATATATATATATATTAGGTGTGTGCATTAATCTCCGCCGTTTTTCGCGTGCAAAAACATACTTATTACAAAATCAAAACTAAATGTACATTAACCAATGTATTGCCCATCGTTAGCTACAACTTCTTGCCACCTTTATGGCATCTTGTTGACTCCGGGTCTAAAAAAGTCTTCATCTTTTGAGGCAATCTTGTTATCCACCCATTTTCGCATTTTTTCGGCATTCCGGAAGCGTATATCTGCCAAATTGACTTGCATGGACCGGAATAGGTGGTAATCAGAAAGAGCAAGTTCCGGAGAGTATGCGGGCTGAACAAGCTGATCCCGTCCAACAACTGCAATTTTTTTAAAGGTTATTCTGTGCAACATGGGTTCTGGCATAATCGTGGTGGAAGGGCATCTCATGATATTTTCTTGCATTGAGGTGAGCTTTTAGGTGAGAGCATCCTACAAACTGTCAAGACGGTGTTCGTAGCGGTCAGCAGTATCAGTTTCGTTCGGGCTCAGCAGCTCATAGTTCAAAACACTTTTGATCCCACCACCAAATGCACGCACAGCATTACTTTTTGGCAATAAACATTCCGCTTTCGTTGCAAGCTCTCGAGTGAAGAGAAACCATCTGAGCAGGTTCGTTCAGATGAAGCTTGTCCTCCATAGAAGCATCCGGTGGGTTTCAATGCCAGTTTTCTCGTTATCAAGCAGCAGGGGAAGGGCCCCGGGGGAAACGGTTAATCACGTTCCATGACGAATCAGTCTGAGAGCAACAGGATTTTGGGGCAAAACTGATCTGTCTGCCCTTAAGTAGGTAGCCAATACCCTATCGTACAGAATATGACAGGTATCACCGGTGAACCCCTAGCATGGTTCGCGCAACGGCCCTTGGAATTCCGCGGCGGAAATTAATGCACACACCTAATATATATAGTTAATGAATTGACAACACCCGATTCGTACCATCACCTTCTACTAAGCACGCCAAGGAAAAAACGCGGGTGTAGCGGCTCGGATATCAGCAATCTATTCGATGCTAGCACTGCTAACTGATCGACGGTCAACAATCGGTTGGATCGCTTCACTGCAGGAGATACCAGCCTTCGGGGTATCCCAAGCATCGTCCCCTAATTTAATAGATGTTGAAGGAATCCATCCACTATGAGTTGCTAAACGCAGACTGGATGGACACAGCTATCGCTTGCCCCTATGATCCCCTTAATTTGGCCAACGGGGTTAGAGAAGGGCGATCGAGCCGTAAATTAGGCCCCTACAGAGGGACAAGGCACGACGAAAATTCGCTTCATACCCACGTTAAAAGCTCACCGTTCCTATCCTGAAAGAACACCTGGAGAGGTCGGGTCAAGTTTAGGGTGGGTCGAGCCTAGGGCAAGACCAACAGAGCACACGTGAGCTCAGCGAAGCTCCGCCCGCAAGGGGCCGAGCATGCGCCGGAATTTTGCGGGGTCAGGAGCTAATTCTTCTCATTCGGTCTCGTTACAGTCCAGATGCCGGGAAAAAATGTGCAAAGGTGAGGGATGGGTCAACCACTAAAATAAAGGAAACTTACCGGCGGTGAGCGGAGGGTTCTCGCAGTGGGCGGTATTTTCCACAGAGAATCATAACTCTATTCAACGAAGGCGTCGAGGCCAGGAAAAAAATAAAAAGAGTGAGCAAGGCCTTATGCGTGTTGGGCATGCGTAACCTTAGCGAAGCACCGCCCACGATGGGCGAGGCGTGCTTTAAGGTGAAAGCTACTTTTCAAAAATGAGTGTAACTTCCTTCGGAAACGTTCTAGAATGCGGGAAAAAAGTGGTTAGAGGTAATGGAACATATGTGGTCAATAACCAAAAGTGAGCGGGGTTGGCACCAAAGTGGGCGGGGCTTCGATCAAAAATTTATAACTCTATTCAGAAACGTTCTGGGATGCGGCAAAAAGAGATTAAGGGGTAAAAGAACAAATGTGGTCAAATCCCAGAAGTGGGCGGGGTTGGCACTAAAGTGGACGGGGCTTACATCAAAATTATCAAGTCTTTTTAAGTGCGTTTAAGAACGTGGGAAAAAGGTGTCTGGAGGTAATAAAAATAATATGGTTCAAAGTTTGAAGTGGGTGGGTTTGCAAAGAGGGAGGGGGTGAGATCAAAAATCTATACATCTGTCCTTCCCACTAACCTTGACCACATAGGTGTACAACTAGGAGATACCACTAAACTCTTTCAAAAAGGCTGAAAATTTTCTAGAGTTTAGTATCCATGGTTCCTCACACAGTAGTATCTTTTACCCTAGAGCAAACACGTGTAAATGTAAATGTAAAAACGTGTAAATCCCTACAACCACCCAGAGGGGCTTTCCTTTCAAAGTTAGTGTTCATGGCACACACAGCCCAAACTACACAGGGTTTCCTTCACTACCTAGACTGCAGAGGTATTTGATTTGGATACATCGGAGTACTCTTCATGGTCTCAAACAGCCCCATTTCACCCCAAAAAGAATGATGGCCGCTACAGAAGTGTCAGGGAAGAGCCTCAGATGACAAAGGTCTGTAATGGAAATCAGAGCTCATGTGGCTCCGTCCCTTGTAGCTAGAGCCCCCAGCGGACGCAATAGCGTGCGTTGCCGTCTGGTTTCCATATTAAGCCGCTTCCTGAAGTGCCCTGGAACGGTGCCTTTTGGTGATGTTGGGTGGCTGTATCATTGTGCAACTCTGTATCCTACTTATATAATCGGCCAAGTGTGTCTGTTGGCGTGTTTGTGTTTGTGTGTGTATGTGTGTGTGTCTGACCGGAAATTCAAAACACCTGTCCCCGGGGACACAGAGCCTTCAAACTTGGTGGGAGTACAGGCGGCATGATGGGAACACTTACGGTGGGTGATAGTACTAGACTCCGCCCACTAAGCGGGGTTTGAGCGAAAATACTTGAAGGCACAGTTTACGATAATTTTGGGTATGATGAAAAATGGAAGGAAATATCGAAACTATTGCGACTGAGGTGAAGAAACTGCGTGCATAGGTGTTTCCAAAGTGAAAAGGTATCGAGAAATTGTTAAAAAGGGGGCTGGACGAGAATGAAACCAGTAAAATGAAGAAGAGTGGGGCGTCCGGACGAGCTAAACATTGTGTTTCAATGCGCGCGTGTGGGTCCTGGTGCGAATAACAGACAATGGTAAGCAAAATTCATTCACTTATAAGCATAAATAAACAAAAGAAACCCTGGTAACAGCAAAAGTAGCTCACCTTTTTCAGCCTCTAAGAGTAGGAAATTAAATAAGGGATCGCGGCAGCAAAAAGAAAACCGAGGAAAAAAGAATGGGAGAAAAACATCGTCTCATCACTCGGCGATTGTGATTGTGCGTGGGTCCTAGAACGAATAATAGCAATCTGTATTGTCTCGACACTCGTCTAACGTGACACCGATCAAGGGGCGGGAAAGCGAACTACGGCAGCAACGGGGCTTCCACTATGCCCAAGGCGCCGAGGTTGTGGGAGCGAGATGGTCCCTTCTACCACCCATGGGGGGCGCTGAGTATTCCTAAAGGAAGAACTCAGTAACCTTTTTTATAGTGAACCGTGCCTTTAACTACGTGTAGAGTAGATGTACATTGAGGGTGAACCACGCGTGAAGTTAGCCTACTTCGAGTTAAAGCCGGGCGATCTGATTCGCTCTAGAGGACTTCGCGTCATTGGTTGAAGGTCCGGTGAAGGTACTCACGCGCCTATTAAAGTCGAGCTCGTCAGTTTTTTCAGAGATCCAGATACTTTTTGACAAGTCTCCTTCCACATACTCCAGCAACCCACAGATGTCTGTTGATGGTACCTCTAGATGGTAGCGACGTCGCCGCCGTCGATATTTCGGCCATTATATCGGAAGATGCTCGTCTGGAATCTTGAGTCGACGCACAAATGATATTCCTATAATCCTCAGGAGCGGCAATCCGTGACCTAACCGAGCTAGCTCGGATGACTGGGCCTATTAGAGACTCAATATCTCTGATAGCCTCCGTAATCGTAGACATTGATACAGCAAACAGCCTTGGATTTTGAGCATGGGTCAATTCCTGCTTACTGCTCGTGGCAATGGCGAAAGCTGCTCCACGGTCAGAAAGCGACAGCCAGATTTTTGTCTCATCACTGAGAGCGATTAGCTAACAGAATAGAAGAGTCACCAATATTTCTAGACTCGAAAAACACAATGAAACCTACTTAGAGAGTATGCCACTTTCGCAATTTTTTCAAAAAAAAATGTACCTACTTGGCCGGAAGTGAGCTACCGCCAATTCTGCATCACAGGAGAGTCGGTAATATTTGAAAAGTGTGCTGTCAAAAAATCAGTTAAAGCTTGAGTTTGAGATGAGTTATGGCAGAATAGGTTCAAGGTGATTTCTTTTTGAACATATATATATATATATATATATAGTAGTGATCAAAAGTTTGGAAACTTTTTAATTTCTCGAATAGCGCGGCCAGTTGAGATCGTAATTATCCCAAAGTTACATATTAGATATAAAATCATGTGGAAAATATGGCATGCAATGTGGTTTTTGGAACATCAAAAGTCTGATTCCTAAAACAAGAAAAGCTCGAAGAAAAGCGCGACAAAAGTTTGGATACTCGCTACCTGCCATATCGTTTTGCTTCTTCTTGTGAAGGTTGGTGGATTTTTCGTAATGTTCAATCAAAGCATGGTATATTGGGCGGTTCTCAGATGGGATCAGATATAGAAGTTCCAGTATCCGCCCAGGAAGCAATTATTGAAGCCGTTCATTCCGTAACGAAGATGAGTGTGCTTTCCCAACAATATAAACTCGCTAAAAGCACATTTTTCAAGGTTTTCAAGCGTTATCGAAGCCAAGGATTTGTGATGAGGAAGTCTCGCTCCGAAAGACTACGAAAAACAGCACTAAGAGCCTACTATCTAATTCTTAAGACTTCGATGGGTGATCCACGCGTGACGGCTTCGAATATTCGTAAACAAGTAACATCTCTTTCTGGGGTTTTTATCAGCCATAGCACTGTCCAACGTCGGCTCAGAGCCGGAAGACTCTTTGTAAGACGTCCTAGCAAAAAACCACTAGTCACCGCAAAGAACCGAAAGGCCCGACTAAACTTTGCGCACAAGCACCTCGCCTGGAGTAGATGACTGAAAAAAGTTTTGTTCAGCGACGAGTCGAAGTTTTGTCTTTTCGAGAACGATGACATAATATAGCGTTATGCTATGGGGATGTTCCAATCTATCCGACATAGGTCCACTCGCTCGTATCCAGGGTAATATGAACTGGGCTCAGTACAAGGACATCTTGGAGAAAGTAATGCTCCCGTTCGCCAACCAAAACCTGCCGACACGGTGGATTTTTCAACACGATAATGATCCGAAGCATGCTTCCCATCTCGTGGCCGACTTACTCCAGTCAAAGGAAATCAACGTTATGGAGCGGCCGAGTCAGAGCCCAGACCTGAATACTATTGAGCACCTTTGGAAGAACTAGCACGTCGTACAAGCCAGGTTTCTATTGGGAAAGCAGACGAAAAATTCAATCTAATGTCTCGAGAGTGGGCTCTGATAACACAGTCCAAAATTGAAACCTTAATCAATCCAATGCCAAGAAGATGCAAAGCAGCAGTCGATTCCCTTGGGTATCCAATGAAGTATTGATACTTTGTTTGTAAATTCATGTTACCATGATCAATTTCCCCTGTTATTGCGAAGTTTCCAAACTCTTGTCGCGCTTTTTCACAGCAAATCGTGTTTTTCAACTCTAATCATCTGTTCTCGAAAAAACACGTTGCCCATCGTGTTCTTCACTTGCTTTTATACCTACTATGCAAAATTAAGACAGTTTCGTAATTCAGTGCCCGCGCTATATCGAAAAATAAAAAAATTCCAAACTTTTGGGCGCGACTGTATATATACATACACCCAACGCGCGCCCCGTCCGCCATGAACAAACCTCTTTAGGTTCTGTATGTTTGAGTAACTCGATTTATTTTCGAATTATTCAACCTTGGTTTCGAAATTTCGCTTCGAGTCTAAACTATCACTTCTTTTTTGCCCAAGCCTCGCCTCCTGCGAGAGGAGTTAAGTTCTGCCGCCCGCCATAGGTGCTCCCATCCTGCCGCCTCTATTTCTATCGAATATGAGCTCTATAGGTCCAAACAAAATTTTTCGCACCAACCCCGCCTCATGTGGGTGAAGTCCTGTCTTGTAATCCACCGTAAGTGTTTCTATCCTACCGCCTGCACACCCATCAAATTTCAACGCTCTAGGTCACTACGGGAATAGGAGCTATGAACTTCCACTCAACCCCTGCCCTTACCTCACTGTGGGCGGAGACCTGTTTCTTTTTAACAAATTGTAGGTTTCTTGCAAACTCCGCCCACATTGGCGCACGTTCCACTCGATTTGCCTACGGTTTCCAGACTCAATGCATTTTTTCCCGTTCTCCAGGACTTCATAGAACCGTGTTATGTTCCGTGGATAACTCCGCCCACACTTGCGCATGCTCCGCCCATCAATGATGGTTGATTTCATTTCCTTGCTGGCCCTCATCCACTTTTTCCCGCCTTCCAGAACGTTTCTAAACAGTTATGAATTTTTGATCTAAGCCCTGCCCATTTTGGTGCCAGCCCCGCCCGCTTCGAGGATTTGGCCACATTTGTTCCATTACCTCTGACCACTTTTTTCCCGCGTTCTAGAACGTTTCTGAATAGAGTTGTGTAGTTTTGATCTAAGCCCGCCCACTTTGGTGCCAACCCCGCCCACTTCGAGGATTCGACAACATTTTTTTATTACCTCCAACCAGTTTTCCCGCATTCTGAAACCTTCCGGACGAAGTTACACTCAATTTTGGAGAGTAGCTTTCACCTCAACGCACGCTCCGCCCATTGCGGGCGGGCCTCCGCTGATGTTATTTATGCTGGAGACACGTTCGACCATGCTTCCTCTACATCATGTTTTTCCTGCCCTGTTGGCTTTTTCCAAACCGACTTATGTTTTCAGAAGCACTGCATTTTTGGAGAACGCCCCGCTCATCTGGGGGTGGGACTCCCTAGTTCGACCCAACTTACCAATGCACACCTCTAGCCACTTTTACAGCCCAGTTTTGAAGCCGTCTTGTGACTGAATTTGGAAACATGGTTCACAGTACAGCTCATTTCGATGCACGCCACGCCCACTGTGGGCGGGGCTCCGCCAAGCTGATGTGTGCTTTATACTTCTCGATATGGCCCACACAACCCTTGACCCGGTCTCTACAGGCAGATCTAAAGGAGCTAAGGAATTTCATGACAGACATACATAACGACAGACGACAGACGAAGCGCTTTATAGTAAGTATACCGGGCTTTTGTATAAGCTCTTCACCCAATACAACCTATGACCAACTCCTCGAGGGCGGCTCCGACGAGAAATTCATTCTTGTTTAACGCGCTTATGATATGACAAATGCGTTAGCGTACCGTGCCTAACTAGTAGGAGATAACACGGCTTGCTAATTCCGCACTTTTTTTGCATTCATATATTCGGATAGTACATCAAAACTCATAGCTTAAAATGCTCTCGTCGATTCTGGGCTCTGGTGAAGCGAGAAAATGGCATTTTCAACATTGACAATATGTGTTTGCACATATCGCAAAAGTGGTGAGGGCAATTGAAGTAGAAGCTTGATCTCGTTCAGTGGGAGTGGAAGCGTACTTGCTATTGCTGAAATTTTGTGTCTTTACCAGGACTGTAGAGCGTTTGTACTGTTAAGACGCAGCATAAAGTCGTTTTGCCATTTCAAGACTAGTTCATGTCTTAACCATTGACATAACGTACTTCACTCTCTGGCACTCTTGCAGATTCGAACGCGGACATGTGTTTTCTTCGCATACAGTTGTGTCTGAAAGCATATGCGGTGAGAGCATTATCCAACGTTTCTATATCTCTACGAAAAAGCCGCACCGTCTCCAACAATGTACCTTGTTGTTGTTGTATTGTTGTATTGTATTGTTTCATTGCTAAGGTCACTGCGAGAAGGGTTCGCGGATATACAAAGATGATCGCAAACGAACAAGACCGGAGCTACGAATACAGTCTTCTCATAATACGGCGAAAGTGATATATATATATATATATATATATATATAATAGTAATGTACACTTGCATATGTCGTTGCATTATATAATCGAATAACGACTGTGGGTCGGTTGTCGGTTTGCCTCCGTCCAAAAAAAGAATCCATGTTTGTCACAAGGAAAATGATATGAACAACAGACCGCTGAAAGAAGGATTCACCTTTTAATCCTTCACCTGTATCACATGTCGTCGATTGATAACTGATTTCCTCAAGCAGATGCCAGTAACTTCTCCATTCGTACCTGTCGCGAGCCTGGGTAGTCCAGTGATTCGCCCTCGCTTTAATGACACAAGGCTCAGCATTCCTTTTGTCCAGAACTTTCGGAAAAGTATGGCCATCGCTTAGTCCCGAAGAATCCACACAGTAATCGTCCTGGTCCAACGATATCGCATAACATGTTTGGCCCACCTGATCTCTGATTTCGTGGCGTAACCAACGGCATCCCTGATCTTCATTCAATGACGGAGCTCGGAACTCCGGATTCCCTTCTGCAGTTGGGTGCACAGGGAAATTCCGAGCGTCATTCTTTTCAAAGCAGGTTGAGCAACGCTGGCAGCAAGTTCATCCTGCTTTCATAGAGTCCCAGTCTCCAAGACGTACGTCAAAGCAGGAAGGACGCAGGGTCGAAAAGGTGGGCAGAGTGCCGGATGTCCTTTGTGACTTTCCGACCTAGTTATACGTAGCTAGAACATTCAGAGATATTCGCTTGTGAGTCGCACCACACTTCCCTGAAGGTGAGCCAATGACGATCGTAATTTTGAAATGACGCAGGCGTATATGTCGAATTCTTTGTTCCATTTAGAGACTCCCAATCCAAAGAGGGAAAACACTTTGATGTCTCACAATGTCGACTTCAGCTATAGCTTCTCCATCTCCCTAGTTCTAGGTTATATAAAATTTGAAAAAAAAGTATATCACTAGATTCACGTGGAACACATTCTTCTGAGCGCATTATCTTTCTCTGCCTTTTGTCGATGCAATGAGAACAGGGGGCTATGTTGAACAAGAACATATTTTTGGACCCATACTGCAGAAGTTTGACTTCTCCAATTCCACTCTGTAGTGCCTTTCACGATACCAACTAAAATTCTTTCCAACTCAAAATCATCTCTCGCAGGTGGAGGAACTACAGAGATGGACGTTGTGTGGGAAGCTTCGTAAAGAATTTCTCGGAATTTGCTTACACAGCGTAGTACTAAGGTAACCCATTGGCAACCGCGCCTTTTGAGCGGGTCTGGCGTGTGGGACCGAGTGCGCTTTTCGCGGACTCTGTATGTGGCCCGCCTGCGGACCACACGGTCCCAAGAGCAATGCTTTTTTTGTGAACACTTTCACCAGACAAAAAACTTCATAAAAATGGCAAGGAAGAAAAGATAAGCAGAGCTGTCGTTATGGCATCCATTGTTATTTTTTAGTGTTCTAAAAGATATAGGAAACTTTCACAAAATTACCTCTAAATGTGCCTGAGATCCGACTCCATCGAAACTCAGAGAAACTTATGAAAATGAATGGCTTGTTTCAAATCATCGGCTATATTGCGGCGATCTATGAGTTACAAATTTGGGAAAGGCGATGAAAAAATAGTGCACATGTCTGTCATCACTTTCATCATAGAACAGCTGTAAATTTCTTTAACACAGAAAAGCTGTATGAACTTCGAAGGAACTCAGAAAAAGGCCGATCATCTGAGCTTCACTTCGGAATTCTTCAGAAGCAGCCACCTGTGAAGTCCGGATATAAATGCCTATGCCTGAGCCTGACACTCGTCCAATCATGGTTTCATTCATAATTCCTTTGCTTTAGTAGTTTAGTATTTTGCAATGGGGTGGATTCGCTGGTGCAGTTATCCAAGCTTGAGGTCCATTATAATGTGTAAAGTGCCTCATGCTTGGTTACTTACACCAGTAATAATTCTAACTTTTTACGCCACAATCGCCTACTTGTAAGCTTCGTAATAGTGGCGAGTGTGGTGTGAAAATTGGGGTTGTTTATTTTATCGCCTGGTCCTTCCAAGTAAGTCATCAAAGGCTGTCTCATCAGGGTAAATTTACACTCCTTCATACCTAAAGGCACTGTTCACGAAAAAATGGTTTCGGAGATTTGCACATGGTTTGAATTCGTCGCCCCCTCTGATACAATTTGTGCAGGAATGAGGTCGGAAAACGGCTGGATAGGGCACAATAAGGGGCCGGAGAGTTATCCGCGGTCGCCCTCCGCTCCTCGCTAGGCTGACTACGAAATCTAATTGCCGTTCACCACTTTCGCATTGGAGCGAAGTTGGTGAAAAGTCGATAAGCTGGTTGGCAAATCGCCAGAGACGCAATGTGTTCAACACATTGCGTCGCCTAGTGCACTCGCCCGAATACTCCCTAACCGCCGTTCTCTCAATGTGGAACTCGGCCAACCCCCCTTTCCAGCTCTTCTTTGGATCTTTGTAATTCTTTTTGTTCATTGTTTTTTGCGCTTTTTTTCGTTGTTATCGCTTTATTCTAGAGTAGTTCTATCAATTCCCGTCAAAAAGAGTACCCTGAATTTATTGCTAACAGTGCCTTTAAATTATGGTTATGTTATATTCTTTCCCTTAGTATGATGGATTCCAACTATTATGATGATGCCGATCTGGATGAACATTTTCGAGATTTACTGTTGGACTCCGACGCTGAAAACAAAGGCGGCGATACAATGATTCACAGGATTCGCAGGCAATTCTTTGCGCAAGAGAAGGGTCTACTTCAGATTCTAGTTAGGTGGCGACATTTGACAGCGAAGACAGCAACACCGAAAAATGGACAAGTGATGTTGAAGCTGACACTAGGCGGGACATCACTCAGCAACATGGACGGAGCAATGCAGTGTCAATGTGTTCTGCTCCAATAGATTCCTTCTAATTATTCATCGACAACACTCTTCTGACGTCTATAGAAACGGAAACAAATAGATACGGGTCGCATAAGAACTCTTGCTTCGTGGACACTAATAAAGAAGAGCTCAAGAAGTTCATCGCACTGCGCATTCAGATGAGACTTGTGAAAATGCCCAAACTACTTGACTATTGGAGCACACGTCCAGCGCTGGAATTCATCCGCTTGCTGGTAAGATTACGCCCAGGGACCGATTTGAGCAACTGCTACGCTCTCTTCATTTCTGTGACAACAGTGCACCAGACGGAGATCGACTGTATAAGATAAAGGCATTTGTTGATATATTCAGTGGCAACTGCGACAGAAATTTTCAACCTGGAGAAGAAGTAACCATGGACGAATCGCTTGTACCATTCAGAGGACGTGTCGTTTTCTGACAGTATATACCGTCAAAAAAACATAGATATGGTGTCAAGATCATCAAGCTTTGCACGAGAGGTGGCTACACATGTAGATGAATGATCTACGCGGGCAAGACCACATGCAGCGGACCACTTGCAGATACTGTCGTCTTCTCTCTGATGAGTGGTTTCGTAGGGGTGTGGTGCAGTAGGAACGAAACCGTCGCGTTGCAGCAAGAGAGACGGCGCGCGCGAAGGGATGTAGCAGAATTCAGCAGCAAGTACAAGAACAAAAGAGCCAACAGTCGAATCATGCCAAAAGTAATAATCGCATAGCGATTGAGCTGTATGAAGAACGCTAGAGCCGTAATAAAGGCGGAACGAAGTTTGCGACAGCCGCGTGCGGCGAAAAGATTACACAGAACCGTTTCTACTGCCCGTCTCCCGTCTCCTATACAGCGGCAGACAGCTTTGTTGTGATAACTGTACTGTTACGGATGTTACGGTAGTTCGCCTTCGTGACCTACTCCCTCATTTGGCGGAATCCCCACCTAGGGCGGGAGCTCCCTCCTATAAATAGCCCCCCCCCCATTTGTGGTTACCAAAAAGTAGCGAGGGAGGGGGTCTCCTCCTCTGGCTATTTTTTCCCTTTTGTACTCGCTTTCTCCTTTTTTTGATTTAATAAACTCTTCCTTTCTTGCCCCTTTTCCTGCATTCCAGGGAAACCGTAGAATTTCGTGTTCCTTCCCCCGTGAGTCGGAAACTACTAGCAGTTTCCGTCTTAAACTCTGGCTGGTTCCGAGCTCGCTCGTTGATACCGGGCACGGGAAGTGAGGAAGTGAACGCTACTTGGGGGCCAGGCCAACTTGGAGCTAGAGGTAAGGGGTGGTTCCAGGAGACTTACCGAACTCGGACTGGTTTAACAGTCGTGATCTTCGGTCTAGAAGTACTGTCGAACTTCGGTGATATAAGCCGTGACTTCGACACTGTGCTTTGGAGAAAGAAAGCCGATTGATAGATCGAGCTCCGACATACAGTCGTGACCCTCGATCGAGTGAGGAAGCTGGTCGAACTCCGGTGGTATAAGCCGTGACTTCGACAGTGTACCAGGGGGAACCAAGTCGATTGATAAAGTAAAAAAGTTAAAGTTCTTGGCGTTAATCAATCCCGTCTGAGGGATGCGCCCCCGCACTCGACTTCCATTCAGAATCGTAGTGGCGTAATGAGTGCGTATGTGGCCTATACAATGACTTGCGGTGGCCAGCCGATGTACAAGTCAGTGCTTTTATCCTCCCAGACGAGTCTGGTACCAATTCACCGACCCCGGAGGGATGGAAGGCTTGGTTGGCCTAGGCGCGCATCGATCCGGGATTCGAACCCCCGACCGTGCGTGTGATATAGTGCGCCACTTGCCACTACACCACCTCCGCCAGTCTAGTCGATTGATAGCGACAAGATCGAACTCCGACTCATGGTCGTGACCTTCGATTGCGTCAGAAAACCTCGGTATACGCCGTGAAGTCGACTGGTGTCTGGCAAATTGGAAACAAGTGTCAGGTGGCACAGGAGCGGAACCCGACTATATTGTGAAGTCGCGATCCCAGATCGAGGAAAGGCTGGGGTCGGCTCCGGTCGTGTGAGACGTGACTTCGACTTCGAGTTACTGATCAGTATCCAGGCAATCAGCGCACTCTGATTGGCTCAAATTTAAGATTCATTACCTTTCCGGTTGTCCACTTTTTTCGTTTAATCATTGAGGTCCGCTGTGCCAGTGATAGAGATTTTCGATATATTGAGACCGCAATTGTTCCGTCGAGAATTGTGCCGTTATAGATGCTAGTCTCTGCTGATACGATTTATTTACCAGAGGTAGTATGGCGCACCTTAATGAGGAAGAGCTCCTTCGATCCTCGGTCGAGTATGAGATGTTCGATGAAAATGTAAGTGAGCTTTCCTTGAAAAATTTTGAAAGGCTGTCAAATAAGCTGCTAAGCCATGTAACCGCTATTGGTGTCACGTGTGATAATGAGCTGGCAAGATAGATGCGTACTGATGATCCTAGAAGGGAGAGCGTGATAGCTTCAGTATGCGAGCAAGTTGCATTGGTAAAAGAAATCGCGAAGGCAACACTCGCTGAGATAAGCGAGCTCAGTAGGCCTAAGGTAGTGGAACATGTTTTCGTGCTTCTAAGGGAAGGCAATATTACCAGTGTAAGCCAGCTGCAGGAGCACATGAGTAGATGTGCATCAGTGACTAATGTGATGGAAGAGGTGTGCGGAACCCTACACTGTCAGAATTCAGAAGTGATCATGAGAGTTAGGAGATTGGCTGCAGCTTTCAGTGTAGAAAAGAAGACATCCGATGAGCTTCGACAGCAACTAATCCAAAAGGATTTACAGGTTGAGCAGCTGCGCCAGGAGGTGGAAGAATTGGGACAGAAAAGAAAGGCGACGGCCCTCGTGGGAGGAGATTTGACCACGGCTTAGCTCAAGGTCTGCCTGAGTCACTAAGACAGTATAGTACGATAGAAGTACCTCAGTCAAATGACCAGCTGTTACAGAGGCGTGCGTGCCTCAAAGACCAGGACGCCATCGCACCGGCCGTACCCCGAGAGTATGCCGAGAGAAGGCTGCGGGACATGTCAAGAAATGGCACGATCGTCGGCCACAGGTGAGACCTCCGAGTTTTCATTGGGGGATTGCATCGCACAATGTCTCTACCAGAAGTGCAACCTTTTACGGGTAGGCCAGGCGAATGTTCAAAAGATTCATAAGCTCTCTTGACATGAAGTATCCCAGAGAGCATTGGGAAGACTCTAGTAGAGTACAACTATTTCAAAGTTTCCTCAGAAAAAAATGCACTAACAATATTCGAAACACTGCCAAGAGAGGTACGCGAGGGTACCCATGATGAAGTGATTGAGGCTATGAAGGCTAGAATGCGCATAGACGGGAATAGTCAACGTGTGAAAACCTTACAAGACCTGCGCCTCATAGCCATGAGACCAGGCTAGTCCCTCAGCGATTTTTTTTTCGCTTTAGAAAGTCTAGCGAATAAGGCGTACCCAGATATGCCAGCAGAAGCGAATTCATTGCAAAAAGCTGAGGTTCTATGCAGGCAATTAGCTAGTTGGAATGGGAGCTACTGCCTTACAGGAGCATTAGAGAATAGTAAGTGTGAAGAAGCATACGAAAAAGTGAAGGAAGCAGCCCTTAGACTAGAAAGGAGCCTGAAGATAGCTTACAAGGGAAGGATCCCAAGTCGAAGTGGCCATTTGAAATGGGACCTATACTGCTAAGCTTATTTTCGATGCTGATTTCGAATCTGCATTCAAAATCTGCCAAACGATTCTCTGAACGAAGTTACGGAGGTGGTCTCCGGAGAGCGCTCAACAGGGGAAAGCACAAAAGCCATGGTCGCAGGCATTCCAGCAATGGCGGTTTGGAGTGGAGGTAAGCGTGACGCTTCATAGGCACAAGACCAAGGATCGGGTTTGATGGGCGACGGCTTTTTTGCATCTTGCAGAACTTTTTCCTCCAACTTGGAAAAATCTTTTTATGTTAGTTTTGCCGCCTTCAGCGACTTTTTAGTTGCTGGAGGCGAGTCAGTTCCTACTTAAACCGTCTGACACCTACTCCAACCACCAACATTATAAAAATTGTATTCTTATTGTTATGCATTTCGAATTCACTGCAGGATAACTTTTACCTATTATAAGCGAATGCGATAATCTAGCACGAAGTGTTTAAAACAAGAAAGTGTTTCACAATTAGCGCAACGAATGAAAAAATTTACTTTTCTGATAGCGCTTTCCATCTGGATTTGTTTGTTATCTTGCTCTAACCAATGTTCTGGGAAGAAGAACCTGCACCTGCTCTTTGGACACTTCCACATTACCGAACATCAACGACCCTCTAGACGTGCTGGCTGTTTCCTCTTCATCATCCGGTTCCCGCAGTGGATCGGCATCTTCGTCCTCAATCACGCGGTCTTCTTCGCCCTCAATATCGAGTTCTTCGTGAAAGGAATTCCGAAGATAGAGGAGAAACTATCTATCAACTTGAGCTCCTTCCTTGTCAGGACATCCCAGGATCCGAAATATCCCTTGTTCTTCAGTGTTACATCCATCCTTATATACCATACTTTGCCGCGTTTGCCACATGGCAACCCTTACCTTTATTGAAAACTGACCACAACCCCCTCCCCTCTTCTTCAAGACCTAATCGATAACGGTGGAAGACGGTTCAAGCAGAAATTGACTCGCCTCCAGCCACTAAAAAATCGCTGAAGGCGGTAAAATCAACATAAAAGGATTTTTACAACGTGGAGGAAAAAGTTCTGCAAGATGCAAAATCGTCGTCGCCCACCAAACCCGATCTTTGGTCCCGTGCGCACTGCGTCGCACTTTCCTCCACTCCAAGTCGCCACTGCTAGGCTGCCGGCGACCATGGCTTTTGTGCTTTTCCCTGTTGAGCGCTCTCCGGAGACCACCTCCGTAAGTTCGTTCAGAGAATCGTTTGGCAGATTCTGAATGCAGATTTGAAAACAGCATCAACAAATACGTCTAGCAGTGTAGGTCTCAATTCAAATGGCCACTTCGACTTGGGATCCTTCTCTCGTTAGGAGTGCGGATCACGGAATAAAGGCAGGAAGAAGAGAAGCAGTTGGCGAGAAGAGCCTAGATAGCGGCTCCAATGGCTCGGAAAGAGTAGAGAAACCCTTGACAGAAGGCGAAGGACAGTCGAAAGCATCAACGGTCACAAGAAAAACCGAGGGCGAGATTTCCCAAGGTGCTATAACTGCGATAACATGAGGCATCTGGCTAAAGACTGCCGTAGTGGACCTGACCCACAGCAGAGGACCCCAACAAGGGTAAATGCGCAGCGGAGACCTGATGTAGCCTACGCTTCGCTGGTAGAAAAATTGGTATGCACATCGTACTGGGAGCCTACGTCGAAAACAAGAGAGCCGTTTGAAGAGATGTCACTTGCCGGGATAACGCTACGCAATAGATAGGAAAGTGGATTTGGATAAATATATTGAGCGCATACTCGGCCCAAATAAAAAGGTGCGAGACGCTTCTGGGAATATAATGGAATTCCTAGATACTATCAGGATAGCAATAACTTTGGAAGGCCAAGAGGAATTGGTGTCAGCCTTTGTCGGAAGAAGTCCGGACGAGGTAGTGATTTTGGGCACCGATGCTCTAGAACTATTCAACTTAAGACCGCTGAAGAACCCTGAGGTAGAAGGGGAGCAGATGACCACTAAAAATACTACACGTGCCGCTGCTGAAGTCAAAAACAGGACTTATATTCCGGCCACGGCGGTCCGCACCCTAACATTGACATGTACAAGGGTTAGTGCAGTTGATTCGCCTCTCCTATGTTCTCGCCACCCACTCACACCGGATTGTATATGTTGTCCAACAGAGAGCAATGAAGTCGGCATACCTGTCGTTAATCATTCAGACGAAGGCTTAGTGTTCAGGAAAGGAGAAGTGATAGGAGAATGGGAAGACAGTGCTTGGGTTGAGCCAAGGTACAGTAGTGGTCAAAAGTTTGGAAACTTTTTAATCTTTCGAACAGCGCGGCCAGACGAGATCGTAATTATCCCAAAGTTACATATTAGATATAAAATCATGTGGGCAATATGGCATGCATTGTGGTCCCCCGAAAATCAAAAGTCTGATTTCTAAAATAAAAAAAGTTCGAAGAACAGCGTGTCAAGAATTTGGAAACTCGCTACTTGCCATATCGTTTCGGCTTCTTCTTGTCCAGGTTGGTGGATTTTTCGTAATGTTTGATCAAAGCATGGTATACTGGGCGGTTTTCAGATGGGATCAGGTAAAGAAGTTCCAGTATCCGTCCTGGAAGCAGTTATTGAAGCCATTCGTTAAGGAATGAAGATGAGTGTGCTTTCCCATCAATATAATCTCGCTAAAAGCACAATTTCCAAGGTTTTCAAGCGTTATCGAAACCGACGATTTGTGATGAGGACATCTCGCTCCGAAAGACCACGAAAGACAACACCAAGAGTCGACTCTCTAACTCCTAGAACTTCGATGGGCAATCCGCGCGCGACGGCTTCGTATGTTCGTAAACAAGTAACATCTTTTTCTGGGATTTCTATCAGCGAAAGCACTGTCCAACGTCAGCTCAGAGCCAGAGGACTCTTAGGAAGACGCCCTAGCAAAAAACCATTAGTCACCGCAAACAACCGGAAGGCCCGGCTAAACTTTGCGCACAAGCACCTCGCCTGGAGTAGATGACTGAAAAAAGTTTTGTTCAGCGACGAGTCGAAGTTTTGTCTTTTCGGGAGCGATGGCGTAATCTATATAAGGCATCCCGTGAATAAGCGATGTGATCCGAAGTACCAAATCCCGACGGTCAAACACGGTGGAGGAAGCGTTATGCTATGTGGATGTTTCAGTCTATTGGTCCACTCGCTCGTATCCAGGGTAATATGAACTCGGCTCAGTACAAGGATATCTTAGGAAAAGTAATGCTCCCGTTCGCCAACCCAAACCTGCCGACACGGTGGAATTTTCAAAACGATAATCACCCGAAGCATACTTCCCGTCCCGTGGCCGACTTCCTCCAGTCAAAGGAAATCAACGCTATGGAGTGGCCGAGTCAGAACCCAGATCTGAATCCTATAGTGCATTTTTGGGAAGACGTCGTACGTCGTAAAAGCCAGGTTTCTGTTGGGAAAGCAGACGAAAAATTCAATCTGATGTCTCGAGAGTGGGCTCTGATAACACAGTCCAAAATTGAAACCTTAATCGATCCAATGCCAAGAAGATGCAAAGCAGTAGTCGATTCCCTTGGGTATCCAGCGAAGTGTTAATATTTTGTTTGTAAATTCATCTTACCATGATCAATTACCCCTGTTATTGTGAAGTTTCCAAATTTTTGACGCGCTCTTTTCATAGTAGATCGTGTTTTTTACTCTAATCATCATCTGGTTTCGAAAAACACGTTGCCTACCGTGTTCTATATTCGCTTTTATACCTACTATCCAAAATTGAGACAGTTACGTAATTCAGTGTCCGCGCTATATCGAAAAGTGAAAAGTTTCCAATCTTCTGACCGCGACTGCATATCGAGCCGGACACAGATATGTTAAATCTCGATAGATCGGAAATTTTTCGCCCTAAGGAAAGTCGGAACGATAGGTTGTTAAAGATTATTTGCCAACAAAATCAGCTACCTAGTGAAGCAGCGACTATGTTGAAGGAATTCAACGATGTGTTTGCTCTCTCCGACGCAGAATTGACGCAAACTGATCTGGTGGTTCACGAGGTCGATACAGGGGATCATAAACCGATAAGACAAAAAACAAGGCCTGTCCCTATTGCCGCACGCAAGGAATTCAGAGGAACCATCAAAGATCTTCTAGGACAAGGTATAGTCGAAGGGAGCTCTTCAAAGTGGGCCTCCCCTGTGGTTTTGGTAAAGAAAGACGGTACCCTGAGTCTGTATCGACTATAGAGAGCTGAACAAGGTCATCCGGCAAGATTCCTACCCTCTGCCGAAGGTTGACAACGTCCTGCAATGCCTTGCCGCAAAGTAATTCTTTTCTACGTTGGACCTCGCCTCTGGGTATTGGCAAATTCGCCTCTCCGATGATGCAAAAAGGAAAAGCGCGTTCACAACAAGTGAGGGGTTGTTCCAGTTCACGGTGTTGCTTTTTGGTCTATCAACGAGCCCAGCAGTCTTCCAAAGGATGATGGACATGGTCCTAAGAGGCTTGGGGCTCGAAGATGAAGTTTTTGTATACATCGACGATATACTGGTAGCCACGGAGTCAATGGAGCGCCATCATATAGTGTTGAGGAGGGTGCTCGAAGCGCTACGTAAGGCAAATTTACGGTTGAATCCGCAAAAATGCACATTCTTCCGGGAAAACGTCTCGTTCCTATGGCATTACATCGACAAAGACGGAGTGGAGACGGACCCTGATAAGATACACAAAACTGTAGAGTATCCGTTACCTACAAGCGTCGCTGAGCTAAGGGCTTTCTTGGGGATGGCTGCCTTCTACAGGAAGTTTATAGCAGGATTTGCAAAACTAACCAAGAACATGTACAAGTTGCTCAGCCCAAAAAGTGTCTGAACTTGGACCCCAGAACTTGATAAGCGCTTCCAAGATCTTAAAAGAGCATTAACGAGCACGCCTGTCCTCGCCCCAACCAAATGTGGCAGCGGCTGAGAACGGAAGTAGGCCTTTCATAATTAATACAGACGCATCGGGTGAAGGGCTTGGAGCGGTGCTCTGCCAGGAAGGAGACGACCGATTTCTCCATCCGATAATGTTTGCGTCGAAGGGTTTGACGAAAGCAGAGAAAAGTTATCACATCACTGACCTCGATGCGTTGGCGGTAGTCTTTGCCTTGAAGAAATTTCATTTTTTCGTGTACGAGTTGCGAACCATAGTGCGCACGGATCATCAGCCCTTGACGTGTTTGTTCAAGAGAACGAAAGTGCCCGCTCGCGTTCTGAGATGGGCTTTGGAAATCCAAAAGTATAAGCTTGAAATTGAGTACATATCGGGCGAAGCAAACGCTGTAGCTGATGCGTTATCCAGAAGTGCCGCGAAACTATCAGAAACAGTGCCACAACTTCAGAAAATGACATGGTAATTTGTGAAGTGGAGGAAAAAGTTGGTGAGTGGCAGGAGGAACTAAAAGAGGATCCTGATTACAAGTAGCTTATCATTGATTTGGCGCAAAAACAAGATCACAAAGACGTCAAGCTTCCGAGAATTGCGCAACGGTTCAGGGTTGCAGATTTCTGCATCGACAACGGCGACCTCAAATGAAAACACATTAGTAAGAGTGGTGCAGAAGTCAAATGGAGGGCTCTGTTTGAGGTAACGCATGGAGGTGCAATGGCAGGACACCTTAGTGGACGGAAGCTGCATCGTCAGCTCAAAAAGTCAGTATTTTGGGAAGCAATGGATCTTGCAAAATGGTCAAGAGAATGTCCAAGTTGTTTTTTGTCCAGAACCCACGAAATCCTCACTCCTCCTTTGAAGCCGTCTACTACAAACGCACCGTATGAACTCGTAGGTCTAGACTTGGTGGAGTACGTTGACTGAGAGAGGCAACACGTATGGTCTTGTGGTGATCGATCACTTCTCAAAGTTTGTAGGTGCCTACCCTATTCCGAACAAGTCCGCCAAATTGGTGGCTCGTGCGTTTTTCGAGAGATGGATATGCGACGGGAGCAGATGGCCCAAGCAGATACACTCAGACCAAGGCCCCGAATTCATGAATTCAGTATTGTCAGGCATTTGTGAAATAACAGGAATTGAACGGTCCGCAACAGAAGGGTACAACCCTCGAGAGAACGGTATGACAGAACGGGTCATCGGCATCTTGACAAGAATGTAGCGGAAGAAAACTATAGTTCCAGCCGATTGGGATTTGCTATTGCCTATGGTGGTTTACGCCTACAACTCTTCTCCGCATGATGCCATAGGGGAGAGTCCCTTCTACTTGCTACATGCGTTCGATCCTAACCGGCCATCAAATGTGATTCCTCGCGACCAGCTTTCTTTCAATCACATCGACACAGATGACTATAAGCATGAGCTTCTGGCAGGTATCCAGTTGGCGCAGGAGTGCGCCAAAGAGCTTGACGAAAAGTATAAAACGCGTATGAAAAATGGATATGACAAGGGGAACAAGGTCAATGGTGATACTGCCAAAAGTAGGATACAGGGTATTTTTAAAGATCCCTAGAGAAAAAGCTGGTAAAAGATGCCCAAAGTTAAGCGAAGCTTGGGGAGGGCCATACCGCGTTATCGAGACCAGCGGCAATTCAGCGCTAATATCTAACATAAAGAAAAGGGAGAACCCATTCGCATTCCTTTTGATGCGCTTATTGTAGTCCCTATCGAAGTTGAAAGATTGCCAAGAGTAACCACAACAAGAAGGAAAAAACGGCGTCAGGCAAAAGTTGATACTGTTTTTGGCAGAGCTACGACGAACGGCAACGATACGAGCCCTCGCAGTCTATTTTCCGCTGTCCAGAGAGGTACGGGCAAAAAAACGATGAATACGTGTGCTCGTGCTCTATTTAAGGGAAAACATTCAAAGACGTCATCCCGACAGCTTCAGAAGCAATAGGAAAGAGCCACTTAGATACCATCTTTGCTTTAGCCCGTTTGTTTTCTATATACGAACACGAGAGAACCGAAGAGCGCAGACGATTTTTGATGTTAGATTCGAAATGTAGTATTAGCATTGTAAGAGTCAGTATTTCAACAGTATTTCCCGGTAGACGGTCAACGAAAGCAAAGGGTGAATCATCTGACGATTCGCAGCTAACTTAGAAGCTTTCGGGGAATAGTGGAGATACCAGGCGGTGAAGGAACATCATTGGTCCGACGACGAGGAGGACCCAAGAGAGGTCATTGAAGGACAAGCCGTGCCCGGCAGCCTCGGGCCGAGAGCGCCTCCCTATCGGACTACCGTACTGTATTGAGTCTGATACCTATCCCAGTAAAGTATTGCTGTATTCATGTACATAGTTATGAGCATTATATCTTGGAGTCGTATAGGCCGGGAATATGGCTGGTAGCAGCGACACCGTCCACCAGCCGGGCTACGGTGAGTCCTCTTTTTTATACGATACGGAACCGTTGGACTATCCCGTAGAAATGTCTTCTTTCTCTATTCCTTTTTGAAATTGTCGATCGATTCTTTTTCATAATTAGTCCACGACCGCTGCCCCCCTTTTTTGTTTAGCCCACGGTGGCATTTTTCCGATAAATATCCGTTGCCGGCAGGAAGTTGTTCAGATTTCGCCGGAAGCAGCGGTTTATGAGAAGTAGATTTTGCTTTTCTTTTCTTTCCCTGGATTCTCTTATTCAGCTTCCGCCTCTTTCTTCTACGACTTCCCTTTTTCTTCCTCCTCATCCCGTTTCTTTTTCTCTCCTTTATAGCCATGCTTCCTACTTTTTCAACTTTTATCAGTCTTTCTCCCTATAGGTCACGTGCCGTTCCTCGACCTTGGACCTCTTCTCCGTAGCCGTTAGCCTCATGTTTTTGGATTGATGATGAGTTCACTTTCTTGGGCAGCGGTTGAAGAGTATAATATGAGGGCCCTGTCCTCTTTGTTCAATCTGTCGTGTTCGAGTATCCAGTACAGAAGCGTACGCACTATAAGGGGAAGACCGGACTTTTCCCCAATAGCTCCAGGCAGTCGTATTACCAGATTATTATGTGTAGAAGAGGTCTTGAGCGGTACGCCTCTACTAAATGACCGCTAGTTCAGAACATTAGGTTATCATCAGCACCCATACCTATTTCGTTTTGTTGGGTTTTTGCAATACACTCTGCTTAAGTTTCGGAACTTCTTTAATATCCTTACCTATTCTATTAAGTTTATAATAAAATTTTCATGGGTTTGCTAGCTCTAGCTCTCCTCCTCTCGCTCATCTTGGTATTATTCACAGCTACGTTTTTTTGAATCATTGACGTTCTGGCTGAGCTTGTTGGCTTCTTTCGCAGCTTTGTTGCCTTTTGCTCGGCCTTATCACCCCGTGCACCTCCACACAGCGCAACCATGTTTGCCTTCGGTCTCCTTATCGTAACGATGACATTTGAGGGACTGTCTAGCCGTTCCCTATTCCCGAGGTTACGAGAAAAGATGCAAGACAGCATAACGGGGATAAAATTCCCAACGTCTGAGACCAGTTGAGATGGAATAGGGCCCGTAGTGGTTCACCGGCATGAGTCCCTTGATTTTCGACTTAAGCGTTCCTTATTCTTGGTTTCTCAGCATCCATCATCCCGTCATTTCGAGTCAACTGTATTCCACGATGAAAACGTCGAGGAAGGCGTACGTGCCGACGCGATATGCCTTTCCGCGATCGCTGAGGCCAACACACTCTCACCCACGCACGCCGTGCCTCTCGCTTCGGCGCGGCTCGTTCCCAAGCGATTGCATCTACCGAGCTTGGCGCTGTAATGTTTTGAGACCAGCGCTATCTCCGCTCGGCGGAATAAATGCAACATCGCTACCAACATTCCTTAGGGACCTTCCTGGAAAATTCACATCGACCCTTATCTCCGTCCTTCATTTTCTGATTAAAACCACATTTTTACATTCCTCAATAACTTCCCCCCTAGTTCCCATGATCCCCGACATATAAACCCTTCGGGTCCCCCTTCCCCATCTTGTCTCTTTATGCCTATCACCCGTAGTCTCGCAAAGCCTCAATCCTCCCTCTCGGGGTCCTGGACCCAGCTTTCTGATATCAAGCGGTCAGAGATGGAGTCCTCCATTTCGCCGGGTATGCCAGCCTTCGCCGACCTTCAGGACGATATCCCCCTGTTTGGACGCGATGCCAAGACATTACTCGATGCCACTTCTTCTGTGATTACCCAGGTATGGCATGATTCGCGCGCCACAGCGGCCCTGCTATCTAAAAGGAACGAGGGTGTTCGGTATGCCATGGCCAACGATTGGGACGAGGTGGTCGTAGATGAACGGATTAAGATCCTGATGATACTGCCCGACAGCTTCCGCGCCGTCAGCACTGCCTTCGCTGAAAGTCCAGATGTGGAACGTCGGTTATATGGTTCACTCAACGACATCAGTAGACTTCTGGAGAACTCTGCAGGTCGTATTCGCGTAATGGTTGGTCCGACGACAGGTGAGCTCATTCCCAAACGCGAACGGTACAAGCTCGCGACTTCACTCGCCACGGCAGCTCGTATGGGTATGAAGGTGATCGCCGCCGCTCCCCCTCGAGGAGACAAATCGTACGCGAGGAACCGAGCGGACATGATCGAAGCGATCGAATTGGCGAAGTCGGCGGCGGTCACCATGAAGCAGGGATTGAGGTGTCTCATCCCAAGTATGGAATCGCCACAAGAACCCTCACATGGACCCGGAGCTCATCCAAGAAGGTCCAGCGCAGAAGCATATTCGAGAGAAGTCATACAGGAATACTACGAAGCGCTGAGGACCTACAGTAGCGCTCAAAAGTCTTCGGTGAAATGGTTCATCAGCTGTACTTTTCAGTCGTAACTCCTTTCCTACTGGATCTAATCATGCGAAATTTCTATATTTGGAGCGTGGGTGTATTGTGAATAATTAGCAATATTAACCTGCAATCTGATCATGTTCCAGATATTCCAAAGGGCATGAAAATAAAATCGACTGCAAATACAGATGATGGTGTTTCTAGAAACTCTTTCCTTTTCGTCATGTCAAAAGTGTACAAGCGGTAATGCCGAACACCATAGATGAGAAAAACTCACATAAGGTGCGAATAAGTGCAGACGCCAACAAGTTTAATTTTAGCAAAATGTGCTACCGCAACGAACACCTTACTCTATCTGTGGATATTGCAGCTTTGCTGTCAAATAGTGTAGGGTAGGGTGAAATATGCTCTAGTTAAACATATCCAAATTTTGCGCGATTTGGTCTACTAACAAAAAAGTTATGAACAAAAAAGCGTCAAAGCATTTCACCGAACACTTTTGAGCGCTACTGTATGTGAAAGGGGAAGTGGAGTTGCCTCCACTGCGACGTGCTCCGAGAAGTCGCTCATCTCGAACTCGCCTCTTTTTCAAGCAGAAGAAACAGGTCAATGGAGGAATTCAAAAAAGAAATATGAAACGCAGCTCTACTTCATTCAGGAATGTACAGCCTATTCCGATGATGACGGCCTAACAGATGTACACGCCGCAGCTTCCGATGTTGCAGTACCCGCCATGGATGTTCCAGTCCACGGTGCCCAGGGGAAATTGTCAAGCTGGAAGACGACGCGGAGCGCTCCGCGGTTTTTCCCGACCCCATTAGGCCCCTGTCCCTCCCGTAGTAGAGTTAGGCAATTAGCATAATAATTTTTTTTCTTATTGTCGTTACTATTGTTGTGAATTTTTAAAGTTCATTTGTTTCGGTACTTGCTATAAGGATAAAGGATGAAGTAGTCTTTGTACTTCTGTTACTGCGGAAGCGGCAGGGACGCCGCTTCACCTGAGGGGAGGCATGTAACGGATGTTACGGTAGGTCGCCTTCGTGACCTACTCCCCCATTTGGCTGGAATCCTCACCTAGGGCGGGAGCTCCCTCCTATAAATAGCCCCCCATTTGTGGTTACCAGTTAGTTAACTAGTCAGTTAGTTAATCTCCCCTCTCGCTGTTTTTTCCTTTTGTACTCACTCTCTCCTTTTTTGATTTAATAAACTCTTCCTTTCTTGCCCCTTTTCCTGCATTCCGGGGAAACCGTATAATTTCGTGTTCCTTTCCCCGTGAGTCGGAAACTACTAGCGGTTTCCGGCTTAAACTCTACCTGGTCCCGAGCTCGCTCGTTGATAGCGGGCACGTGAAGTGGGGAAGTGAACGCTACTGTACAGTTCGTTTGGATTAGCCAAAAAACTTCTGGAAAGAAGAACTGATCTAGTCGCTACTTTGAGAAAAAACCGTCGCGGAACTCCACTACTTGTGAGAGAAAAGAAATTAAAACATGGAGAGCTATACTGTCTACAGAATAAGGTCGGTATTCTTGTGTTGAAGTGGAAGGACAACAGAGAACTTTTGGTGATATCAACTGTGCATGATGGAGAACGTGGTTCATCGAACAAACCGATGGTCGTTGAAGACTACAACAAGCTATAATAGAAGGAATTGTGGATCAAAGTGACCAGATGTTGCAAAAGAATATATATCAGAATTTTAGAAAAAGAACATATATCAGAATATGGTATATCAGAATTTTCTTCCACTTTGTCACGCAAACAGCAATCGTTAACTCGTGGAGGCTTTTTGTGACATAATAGGGAGTACTCACTCCAATGAATTCAAGATGAACATAGTATTTATAATACTTACTTCATGATGCGTTCAGTAAATCTCCCTGTCCGAGAACGACCCACAAATAGGAAAGATCTGAGAGCCGTTCGAAGGAAAATAGAAGAAGATGCACAGGTTGCTACAAGGAGCTACGAGAAGAAAAAGGTCGCACTTATCCCATGAACCATGCTAAAAAAAGTCTCGACAAGGCGCAACAAATGCCACAAATACTTTTGTATGGAATGTTTTCTGAATTATCATAAAAAGTGCATGTAACTTACTAGTTTACAAACTTTGGTCTTGCTCCTTTATCATTGCCTTCAGAAATACTTTTGTTTTCTATCATTACTATCGGTGGAAGTCAATGACACTCGGACCACTGCGCCTCAAGATTCTACAGAGGGTCATAATCCTGCTCAACACTCGAAAGCATAAAAAAAAATTGAAAGTGAATATTATACATGAAAAATACTACCGTGGACCGTATACGGGCCACGCGGTCCCAGGAACACGATATGGTGTGGTCCGCCGGCAGGCCACGCGGTCGTCAATGGGTTAATGAGTTCACAAAGAAAGAAGCCTTTCTAATGATCTCTGAAGTTACGTAGAAAAAAAAGGATAGAAGAGAGCGTTGAGCGAAAAATGATTCCACGACCTCATGATGTCTCGATACCAGCACTAGTGCGCAGCTGTCCACCTTTGTTTAGAGAGGCGCTCATAAATAATTCATGTGGAGCTTAGAGACCCCAAACACATAAGGACCAACACGAACTACTATCTTTTATGTCTAGAAGAAAATGTTTTCTAGAAGAAAGAGAACAAAATACCATATTTTCACGCATCAGAAAACCTGCAAATACAGCGAAGAGATTAGAAGTATACATCTAAAAATACGTCTAAGAAAATAATTGATTAAAGATGGCCGCTTGGACTGGATAACCTTCCTAGGCCCCAATGGAGAAATTCCAGTTCAATATGTAAGAAATTTCTGTGCTGTTCATATGGGACTCCTATGCGATCCATATGAAATTCGTGTGCATTCATTGGGTATTTCTATGTTTGTTACAATATTCTCGGAACTAACCTGCGCTATTATGGTTGAGGCAATCTTGTCACCCAACGAAAACATCGCACTGCAAGGTGGTCCGATGAAGACGATGTTTCGTGCTGCCAACTGCTTCGGCAACTCCGGGTTTTCCGAAGCATGACCCCAACCTGCCCAGACGGCGTCGACCTTACAATTTCATATCTAGGGCGCATATTGCAGCATTTGAACCCATTTCTTACAACTCACCCCTTTTTCAACCGCATGGTTAACAATTTCTTCAACGTTGGCATAGTTGTTCCGATTGTCACCACCGGGCGAAAAAACAAAATGATCGGCAAGTTTCAAGTACTCTGGAATACACGATGTCACAAAATTGCTCAATATTTCGGAGTAAGAAAGTGAGTACCATTCCGCTTTTACAACCGCAACCTTGAAAATTAAGTCCCTTTTCCCTTTCTATGTTGGATCCTCCTCTCTTGAATACTGCCCTCAAGAAGAATATTGCACCGCCTAATTTGGACATTGGGACGAAACAGTGGTGGTAGCGACAATCTAGAAGCGATGCGCTCTGCGGCAAACCTGATTAGACATTTCAGACAGAGAAGAACAGATGGCTGCAGTGTAGCACAACAGTACTTCCAATTAGCGAACTCAAGGGTGGAACATACACACAAGGAGGTATCACAGAGGAAGCACACCCCGTTCTTGCACACGACTTCTCCCGTTTGAGGCAATCTGTGGGAGTCGGCATTTAGTTTCACTTCTACCTACTTCGCACCTTTCTCGCACATCCACTCACTCGCCTGTGATGTGACCTCGCTTAATTGGTTGGCTGCTGACTCCCTGGCAATCTGAGTGAACTGATATTGATCTTATGGATTAAAAACTTTGTTATTATTACTAATATTATTACTATATTATTTGTCATTATGACACATTTCAAAATAATATACAGTTGGGACAATACAATGTAAAAATTCAAAATCATTATACTGATTATACTGACTATCATTAAGGAAACTTGATTTGAGGTAGCTGTAGCTGCCCTAGGGTTTCTAAAAACGAAGGGTCTTGGTTGACAGAGCTCGCAGCGCTTTCGAGCGCTGAGGATAAATAAAAGTAATTCGGAGCCACGGCACTTGAGGGAACAGAAAGGAAAGTTGCAAGTGGTGGAATGGGTGAAAGTGCATAAAATAGGGGTGGTACAGTAGACTGTGGGGGGGGGGGGGTAGCTAAACACTGGGATCCGTATGAATAAGAAGGAGCAACAGTAGCAGCTAATCCTGAGTTGGAGCCGGAGAAAGCTCTGTAGTCGAACTCAGAGTAGTGCAAGTGAGACATCGTGCTCATGACTCATGGCAAACACACTACAGAGGTGATTTATGTACCTCCATCCGCATGTTTGAATACCTTCAAGTGACCTACTGGCGGTGTCCAAAGAATGTTATCGAGGGTGTTAAAAAAAGCGTGAAAGGTCACTCTGATAACTAGTTTGCCTGCAGGCGCCTTGTGAAAATGAATGCTTATAAATCCTCTTCCCCATCCTATAATTTTTCCAATCATTATGTTAGCCCCCACAGCTTTCTGTGTTGCATTATTAAGGAGTTGCATATTTATTCTATTTTTTTTTGCTTTATTTTATTTCTCGTGCTTTAGTTGCTTTAGTTTCTCAATCATATAATCGATATTGTTAGTTCTCAGCATGGTGATCTGGCAGAGAGGTCAGCAGCCAGCCAATTAAGCGAGGCCACCGCACAGGCGAGTGAGTGGATGGGCGAGGAAGGTGCGAAGTAATTAGAAGTGGAACTATATAGACTCACCCAGCAATCTATTGCAGTTTTCACGCACTATTCAGCATCTTCACAATTTCTCAGGAGGAGGCATGGGTTCCATTTTAGTGATATATGGTAAAGGTTAAAGGCACAGTTCACGATAATTTTGGGTAATCCAGATTATGATGAAAAATGGAAGACAAGATCGAAAGTAGCGCAACGAAGGTGAAGAAACTGCATAAATCATTGTTTCCAAAGTGAAGAAAAGGCTTCGAAAAACCGTTAAAAAGGGGGCTGGACGAGAATGAAATCAGAAAAGTGAAGAGGAGTGGGCATTTAGACGAGCTATACAATGTGTCTCACTGCGTACATGTGGGTTCTGGTGCGAATAACAGACTACGGTAAGCAAAAATTCACTCACTTACAAGCATGAGTAAACAAAAAGCCCTAGTAACAGCAAAAGTAACTCACCTTCTTCATCCTCTGAGAGTAGGAAATTAATTAAGGGATCGCGGCAGCAAAAAGAATAACAGAGGAAAAAAGAATGGGGGAAAAACCTCATCACTCGGCGATCAGCTGATTGTGTGTGGGTCTTAGAACGAATAGTTGCAATCTGTATTGTCTCGACACTAGTCTGAAGTGAGATCGATCGAGGGGCGGAAAAGCGAATCAAGACAGCAACAGGGCTTCCACTATGCCCTGGCAGTCGAGATTTAGAGAGCGAGAGGGACCCTTCTACCACCCATGGGGCCACTGAGTATTCCTCAGGGAAGAACTCAGTAACCATTTTATCGAAAACCGTGCCTTTAAGCACTCGATTATCGTAGCCGATGCCATTACGCAAATACACAAAAGACTGGAAATTACACTCACAATTCGGAAAATATTGTACACGCAAGCGCACAAGGAATTCCGGTGTTCCGAGCTCTGTCAACCAACGAAGATCAGGGATGCCATCTTTACGCCAAGAATTGAAGATCAGCTGGGCTACAAACATTACATGATATCATTATAGTCGTTGGGCCGAGCGATTAATTGGTACTTCAGAGTGTCAAAGGGATAACAGGAGGTCACCAGCGCGATGGTCAGACTTCTTCACGAAAGCTCTGAACGAAAGGAATGCCGTGTCTCGTGTCTCTCGAGCAAAGACGATCCATTGAATCCCTCTGGCTCGCGATTGCGACGAATGGAGACGTCACTGGCGCCGCTTGAGGAAATCTAGGTGATTCTGTCACCTAATACAATTCTCACGCGACCGACAACAACTATAAAGCACTACTGTCCGTTAGCCAGTTTCCACGTTACATCAAATCGAATATCGGCAACACGTTCCATATCGGAACATATTTGTAGCGTGCAATGTTCGAATAACTGTTGATCACCGAAACTTGATTTTTGAGTAGCGCTACTGCGCACAACACCGCAGTTCACGACAGCAATGGCTTCTGATTTTTTTTCCTGGGATGAACCTCCCACCCACAAGGGACGCTTTCGAGTCGAGAAGTGGCTCATGTAGGGAGTAATAGGAGCCCAAAAACCGGCTCAGCCGACGTACACACCCAAATGCGTTCTCACGAAGTTCTAGGCCGTATAAGTTGGACCATTCGCACAGGAACGCACACGTCGCACGTAGGCGTCCTACTGCAGCCAGCTGTACGCAATGTCACACACTTTTAAATAATTCCACATACCTCTTCTGTGCGATTCGCCGTCACATTCTCGTCCAACCCCTGATGTTACTACTTCCGCTAAATATGCCGATTTTCGCAATGTTTAGATACTTTTGCACTACTTTGGACTATCGCTCGACTTATTCCTTTGAAACTAGATTCACCAAAATTATCGTGAACAGACCTTATTTGGCGCCGCCTCGCAAATCCAATAAGGGCAAAAGCTAGCTTAAAGACCGAACGACACAGACAGGTAGCTCTTCGCGGTAAATGCGTTTTATGGGTGTCATTTCCGCGGTAATTCAAGCACATGCACTTCAGTGGAAGTGTGGCTGTAAAGGGCTGCGCTAAATGACCGGAGAACACAAAAAAGGAAGGACACTAAGAAAAGTTCGCAACACCACGCGAATCGTGTTTCGCGTGATTTCAAGAATACCTACCGCAAATCTGCAGTGCATTATGGGATCACTATAAATGGACGTAAATTCGGTTTGAAATACGATAGAATCACCTTTCACCAATCCATCTCAGAGCAGTTGAGTCGAAGACACCAACGATCATAAGTTCTGGCTTTGTGTTTCATCACTAGCTAAACTTCGAAACAACTAAGCTGAAGCATGACTCGAATCGAAACATCTATACCATGTTTTTCGTCATGTTTGTTTTTTAACAGTTTCCCCTCCACCACAAACATTTGAACGAATCCTTAAGACGAGGCGGCTATGATTTGTCTTGCGAAGTCAACCCGATGCAACCTAATAATTTCGATTAACACGATGACGACGAGCCGAAATTTTCGGGACTGGCGCGTGAAAGAAGACACTTCTCTTCTTGAGAATTTGTTAACGCCGAGAGAAATGAGCTATTATAAGCCAAAACACAACAATATTCCAATTTCGTCTTACATTTGTGGCTGCTCGAGGTAAGTTCAAATTTGGTGATGAATCCGAATCCGAGGAATATGAATAGGATTTCCGCGAGTATCATTATACTTGCAAGTATTTTCGTCAACACGTCCCGCATATCGAAGTCGAAGATTTCAACGAAATTTTCAACAACTTGCTAATCAACACGATGATGAAGCTCGCAATAGTAGCGATGGCGACGATATGGCTCATGCGTTTGTTCCTGACACTGACGAATTCGACTCTGAAATCTCAGGTGATGACTTCATCGAAGAGGCAGGGAACGTATAAGTGTACGATGTTCAAAAATATGACAGATGCCCTTTTCCCAGCCTGTTGGAACCAGGCCTGAGGCTGATGACTTCCAGATGCTACTCCAATTTTATGAGCTTTTCTTCTGAATAGACTCTAGAGAACTGCTCTCTCTGTTATCTGACCAAACCAACGTCTACGGACAGCAAAAATATCATAATTGGACTCATGCCGACCCAAATGAACTGAGCAGATTCTTTGGCATCTGTTTACAGATGTCCCGCTGTCCATTTGATAATCAGCGGAATTACTTGTCGCTAAAACTTCGGAACATGGCCAGAAACGGACATTCAATCACCGCAGATTTCAAGACCAGAAGTCCATTTGAAGAGCTCTGAAGCCAACCTCACTTTGTCGACACCGCTGCCGCCGCAAAGAAGAACAAGCTCCTCAAGCTGCAGCCTGTTCTCAATTACCTGCACACCTGGATTAAAGCTGTGTATTATATTATTATATTATAGAACAGAACGGTGCATCGACGAGTTGATGGTGCCATTTAGAGACGGGCTTCGTTTTGGCAGTACAAAGGGACAAAGCGTCATCTATTCGAAACCAACCCCTTCGAGCTCCGCTCACATGCTGGCTATACTCAGAAGGTCAAAGTTCAAAATCCGGAAAAGATCCAAAAAGATCAATCAGTTTTTTGGACAACTGAACGATTATTTGGACGGTTTTAATGCAAGGACGCCGCCTTTGTACCGATGACTGATATGGCACTTCGCCGCTCACAATCTACTAAAGCTGAAGACAGACAGACATAGTCAGAACCCTCTGAAGAAATTCTAGGGGCACTTCTCAAATCATTCAAGACAAAAAGTGGCGGGGAGTACAGTTTATTCACCAGCAGAACCTCAAAAGAAGCGAAAGATTCCTTCAGCGAGTTGCCCCCCGATGGATGAGTTCCATGAAAGTAGTGCGATTCACGCGCGGAGATAATGAGGTCGTTTCGCGTGAAGAATGGTCCTGCGGCGGCGCGGTGCCTTCGACGAGACGCGCTATAACATCATAAAGACTGGGAAAAATAGAAACTATAAAACACAAGTAAAAATGATCAGCTATACAAAAAGATTGTGTTTATAAGGATGAAAACATTTCGAAGTTATACTTATGTAGAACGTTTGTCAATCAAATTGCCTAGCTATGTAGTAAACTCTCAATCTCAAAGGACTTCCAAATGAAAGACAAGAAAATTCATATATTCATATAACATATATATTCATATAACTTCTACGAAACATGACGTCATGTTTCACTCGAACTACAAGCCTTTGGTTGTTGTCGATTATAATACTAGTTTGTGATTTTATCTCCTCGTAACGTACGGTCCACCCGCTATGGAAATTCAAGCACATTCCCTTGACAGTCCCTGACCAGCATTTTTTTCAGAAGTCTAAGACAGTTTTGAGCAAATGTACGAGTGTTCGTGGTAAGCATCTTTCATTCAAGACCACTCCCACTCATCGCAGTGAGAGCCTCGCTCACTTTACACGTTTCCAACACATCTTGGACCTTTCTTACTTCCAATTTTTCTTGCTCAAAGGCTCAGAGGAATCGACTTATTGATTTATCCGGAAACACCGTCCACCGCGTGTGAGTTCGATTTGTTCGTCCATTCCTCACCTATGCCTCCTATTACTGGTGTCTGCGATTTCTTAGATGAAACTAGGAAACCTTTCTTTGACACCGCCTATTTCAGCGCAACAAACCACACGTGATATCGTAATAACCATGTGCTATCGCCAGAGAATTGTGCTGCGACATGTTGAAGACCGTATGTACGTTTCAAAAATCACACAGAAAAATAGCTTATCCTATCCTTGTCCGGTTCGTTGCCTATTCTCTAGACCCAGCACCAGCTGATTACAATTCATTGACGATTCTGAAGCATCACAGGGAAGAGTAGAGGTTCGGCGACTTTGCTGCCATTGTACCTTGCATCCAAGTTTTCCTAATCATAGTCGGCGGAGTTTCGAGAGAAGGGGACTCAGCAGCTGCAGAAAAGTTGAGCACAAGTGGGCATAGCAAGCAGTTGCGATAATACTGTCCTAAGAGAGCATAGCCGTGAAAACACAGTCATTTACACAAACACCTTTCACAGTTTAGCACCAGGAACTCTGAGCTACGGAGATCCTGCACCTACACTACCTATTCAGTACTGCTCCGACCCCATCCCTCCACCCCTCCCAAGAACTACTACTCGTCTTTAGCACCCCCACATTATGCAGATACGCTTCTCACTCGGGCCATTGCGTAGCAGCTTCCCTTACAACCAATACAAGTAAACTTTTCCTTTCTGCACGGTCCCAAGAGCGAAGTGACGTTTCTACGCGTCCTGTTACGTTACGACAAAACTGCTGCATTACCGTGCTTTAAGGTGAACGAGGAAAATCTCTCAAATCATGAGCGTGCTTGGCGTGTGGGAGTGAGGTAGCAACAGAATACCATAACACCACCGAGACTCCTTGATGTGTTCTACCTGACAATGGCAGACGATTCGGCTATGATGAAAGCCACACTGGTTCGATAAGCTAAAATACTTCTAGAAAGAACACATTTGTACTTAGATCAAAATCGTTTCAGACATCGTTACTTGTCAACGAAAAAAAACTAAATGAATAGATCTTTCGTAGTGCGTTTGTACGTCGCACCACGAAAAGGATTCTCTTTCACTCCGTCACATAGATAGCACTCTTGAATTCGGGGAGTTCTTGCAACGCAAGAGGGAGGTATTCATCTCCCGAATACAATATGAATCGTGTAGAATCCTTACTTCAATGAGAGTACCAGATTGAAAAGCTAAGAGCAGTCGGGGAGAAACCCAGAAAATCTTCTCAAGACACAGCTAGGACCACGATTACTTTTGTGTCCTTATTTATCACTTGAGGTATTGTAATCAGTCAGTTGATAAAGCTAATTTTGCTTTTTCATTTCCTTCACATAAAGCTATGTTTTCTCTCGTTACTATTAATCGTGTGAACGATTCTAGAACCGCTGAGTCTCAAATTTCTTCAGTGGGTTGCTAGCCTATTTGATAGTTGAAAGCGTCAAATAAAAGTAGAATGAATGTATAAATTTATAGATAATATCTAACAGACTACAGCACTTTCGTTTTGCCATCAAAGGTGTATCTGCGTGATTGCTTCCAGAAAGCGACCACAGAACCCTTCAACAATTGAACCTACAAAAAACTGAGAAGTGCTGATGAAAAAAAAACCTTTGCTACTCGCTCCAGATAATTATCACTCGGTCAAACTTCTCCGATGTGCAACGGTGACCAGCTGCTATGGTAGCGGACACACGGACACGACATGCAAGTTCGGAAATTTGACGCATATGCTCGTTTTGCTTTTTCATCCGTTTGCGAAGTGCTCTTTCTCAATTAACCCCAACTCGAAAAGCACCTAATATTGATTACCCAAGACGCTCCCTCACTTTGCAGAAACAGCGGAAATGATAACCGCGAAGAGATTTCTTTCACCCTACCTAGTCACTTTACACACTTACCCAGTAAAGGCGCAGCTCGAGTAAAAAGAATTTACAAAGCTTTTGCCCAAAACGTCTTGCAAAATCTTCGCGATTTCTGAAGCTTTCTCTAGAAATTTCTCACATAGGTCACTGAATTAAAGCGCGCTTCAACATAGTACCAGAGAAATATCCATCGAAAGTTGATGTTATCGTAATTGCCAGAGGACTTTGGTGTGCGACATTATGTGAACACATCTAAGAAGGAACAGAAGGTAAAAGAGAAATTTTCTTCTGCGTCATTTTACAGTGTGAAACTGTACTTGTAGGACAGCCTTCACACTGGGATCGTGAGGAAGAGCAGTCCGTGGAAGACGACCATATCCTCTCTATTCACCTAATGATAGTGACGACGACGGACCTAGCACATGCCATGCCAAAAAGGACTTTAAACCATTCTAGATAGAGGTTTCAAAAGAAAAACTGCATGATTTCAATCAAAACCATTTCATTGTGCAGGTGAAAGAAGTCGCAGCTTTTCTCGTTCGAGTGCCAAAAAAGCTGCACTTTCGCGTGCATGAAGAACACCAAGTTTCGGTATATCATGACAGTATATCACCCAAGAGAGTCGAGGGAAGTTGAGCGAGATCGTGAGCTAACGAATCAGCCTATTTATTTTGGTGTCGACCAATTATGGTGTCTCATTTGATTGTAAACATCAAGTGAAAACGAGTGAATCAATCTGTCCGGTATTGAATGTTAGCGGAAAAAGGAAACCGGAAGCACACGTGGGGGGATTCAAACCACCCAGGACAGGAAGCATAACATGGCGCATGTGATATAAACGATTTTGCGGACGCTTACCAGCATTTGATCGAATTTCCTGCTCCGTAGTCAGACATATGAATTTGATTATACGGTCATTACGAAAAAGTTGCATGAGCAGCTTTCGTATAGAAAGTATACAACGGACAGCAGCAATTCCATTTGTGGCGACAAGCATCTGAAACATGAAATGTTACCGATTAAGAGAGGTGATGAGCAGGACGAAAACATGGAAAGACGAGCCTTTTTGATAGGACGTCGCTTGGCAACATCTTCCACATAGGTGTTCACAAAGTCCTCGACTGTCTTAAACACCTTATCGCCCTGATCCAATTTATCCTGAAAACATATTTCCTAATAACGAAACCGTTTCATACTAGAATGGGACTAACCGAGACTAGATTGATCACTAGGATGGGTCTCAGCTGAATCAGAATATTAAATTCTACCTCTCAAGTAAGGCAACTCATCCAAGCTGACCCATCTCCTGATCAACTGTTGGTGTCGTACAATCGACAAGGAAACTACTAGATTTTCACACGGCATTTCAAGGGTACTGCTCGTCTTGTTTCATCCTACACTTTTTAGCTTCCGCTTAGTTACTCCAGTGGTTGCAAGACAATCTTTCCAAAGTTTCTACACATCAGTATTAGTACTTCTTGATTGATTTGAACACGTACTTGGCCAAGGTAGTTTTATATGGAAAAAGCATCTGCGGCAGCACTTCGAGGCAGATTTTAACACGTTGACGACAACGCGCGTTTGGGCATTTTTGGCCGCGTGGGACCGACGCAATATTTGCGGCCCCGTCGACAGCGAGATTTCGAAGCTTGAGAGTGAAAACTACCTCTTACCACATATCGCTACTTAGTAAGTTGGTTGATAAAATGAAATACACATAAAGGTTCTATATAATAAATATTCCGCTTTAACAAAAGCTTATACAAACATGAAAATGGCTGGGAGAGAAGAAAACTCGAAAGATGCTTTACAACTCGGCCGTCTTCTGACCTAGAAGTAGAACTCCTCAATGCTGTTGAAACTCGAATTCAATAGCTTGCTTTCAACGTTTTCATTTTACTTGCTTATTGATCTCAATAAAAAAAGTCGATGTTTGAAGTAGGCTCATAATTTTGTTAGACATGGAAAACCTGTGTGAAGATGAAGCATATCTGATCATTTTATGGACCATTCTGTTAATAGCTTTGTTACTGCTTGATCTATGATTTAAACACAAAAAACATATGAATAAACTATGCTTGTGCAAAAAAAATTTGCGAAATGAGCGCGGGACACGTTTGTCCCGCGTTGTCCCACGTGGCCTGCGAAACGCGGGACATATATGTCCCGCGCTGTCGTCAAGGTGTTAAACAAAAAGAAAGAAACAGTAGACGCATCATGATTTTACGATATATAATACGCAGCGAGTTTACTGGTCTCATTGTCTGGTGCCTATTTCTATTACTGTGACACAGACTTGCACGAAAACAGACTGAAAAATACCATAAATCTGAAAAACCATAGGTGGTCGCGAGATGTGGAAATGAAATTAAAAAATAAATAAATTGAGATTTGGCATATTAGTAATATGAAATGGAAAACTTGTATTGCTTATGATAAAGTTCTACTAAGACGTTTGTGATGAATGAGTAGAACATCCGTCTTACCGAGGTATACTCGAAGCAGTGGTGTCATCAAGGAAGTGCATTGAAAAACTATATATCCGAAATTTTTTAACTTAATGATTACCTAAATATCAGGTTGATGTGGAAGTCATGTCGCACAAATTTACACATACCGTCGCTTCTCTGTAAGAACCTCCGGCACCCTCGTAGCATACCACATCCAAGAAAAATTTCGAAGTTACCACTAATACATTCATGTAGGTCCTTGAGCACATCTCTTTCAAACCATTTTGCAATCATTAACACGTTGACGACAATGTCGCGCAATGGTGCGCAACAGCCAGTCTGTCTCATGGACGATGTCGACGACGGTGCTGCGCGACGGTGCATTATTCAATTAAAATGTGTGGGCTCGTTCCGTTTTTTGGGGAGATTTTCAATTTAGGCTCATAAGTGTCTAAAATAGCACCGGTCACCTATTAAATCAATTCCAAGACAAATGTTTTGTTTTTAATAGCAATTAAAAATCATGAATTGTTCGGAAACAATCTAGGTAACATTACACTTAGTGCATTTTGACTAAGTCCCCTTCGCCAGCCTTCTCGTGGTCAACCTGCCAGATGTTGCAGAGATCGAATATACAGTACCGTTCAAAAAGAAATCACCTTGAGCCATTTCAGCCATAACTCATCTCAAACTCATTCTTTCTAACTGATTTTTTGAAAGCACACTTTTCGAATATTACCGACTTTCCTGCGATGCAGAATTGGCGGTAGCTCACTTCTGGCCAAGTAGGTGAATTTTTTCGAAAAACTTGCAAAAGAGGCATTTTTCTAGGTAGGTTTCATTGTTTTTCGAGTCTAGAAATATAGGTGATTCTTCCATTTTGTTAGCTTATCGCTATCAGTGAATAGACAAAACTCTAGCTCTGGCTTTCTGACTGTGGAGCAGCTCTCCGCCATTGCTACGGGCAATAAGCACGAATTGACCCATGCTCAACATCCAAGGCTGTTTGCTGTACCAGTGTCTACGACTATGAAGGCTGTCAGAGGTATTGTGTCTCTCATAGGCCCAATTGAGCGAGCCAGATCGGGAAGGTTACGGATTGCCGCTCATGAGGACGATAGGGAGTTCATTTGTGCGTCGAGTCAAGATTCCTGACGAGCATCTTCCGATATAATGGCCGAAATATCGACGACGACGACGTCGCTACCATCTAGAGGTACCATCAACAGACGCCTGTGGGTTGCTGGAATATACAGAAGGAGACTTTTCAAATAGTATCTGGATCCCTGAAAAAACAGACGAGCTCGACTTCAAAGGAGGCGTGAGCACCTTCCTTGGATCTTCGACCAATGACGCGAATTTATCTAGAACGACTAGTCAAAGATTGTTTCGCTTGCTACGCTTGGGTTTCGTCCGTAGACGACCTTCCAAAACACAAGTTCGACCCCAAGTACTATTTGACAACTCTCAGGCACGGTGTCGGCTCAGTGTTGGTTTAGGGATGGTCTCCGAGTCTAAGCATGGTTTCCATGCACATTACTCTCACCACTGCGGCCCAGCAGATGTACGTAGACATTTTGAAGAAATCCATGCTACCTTTCTCCCGCCCTGTGCACGGAAGAAAATTCACTTTCCAGCTAGATAACGACACCGGACACAGATCTAGAAGGGGTGCGCGAGTGGTAGACTCATCGGAAAATTCGATGCCTTGACTCACGCAGCCAGTCCCCTGACCTAAACATCAGTGGACCCTCGCGGTAAGAACTCAAGAAAAGGATAGCCGGTAAAACAGTCAGAAGTGCTGCTCAGAAGTTTGGCCTATTTGAAGAAGAATGGAATGAAATCGATGAGTGCCTGATCGACAAGTTGGTCGAATCAATGCCCCGCAGATGCCAAGCCGTCATCGAGGCCAACGGCTTCACTACAAAGCATCGAACTAGTAATTAAATAGGTTTTAATCTCATGGTGATAGCGTTCAAGTCAAGTGACTTATTTCAAATTATTGAAACTGATGTTATTTTGTCCTGTTCAGAAAAAATGTGAAAAGTGGCCTTCTAGACGGAATAAAAAGGAGTTTCGTGAGTTCTGTGATGGAGGCATTGAATATCATCACTGTTGACAACATATCAAAAAATCAGCCAAAAACATTGAGTCTAAGATGAACTATGGCAAAAAAGGTTTGAGGTGATTTCTTTTTGAACGGTACTGCAGCTGTCGGAGCAAGCAATTCTTCAGAGGAAAACAGCTCATAAAATTGGAGGGGCGTCTCGCAGTTATCCACCTATGGATCGGTTCGAATAGGCTCCGAGAAGGTCCATCCATCATACCTTTAAGCATCCTTCACCCATATGTTCTCTGCTCCCTCATCGTAGTCGTCATCTGAGATTTTAGTGTCAGAATCATCAGTGTCAGGAACAACCGCAGGAGCCATATCGTCGCCGTCTAAACCACCTGCAGCATCATCGTCGCTGGCGAGCAGCCAGTTGTTAAAACTTTCGTTGAAGTCTTCCATTTCAATATAGGGGACATTTATGATGACAAAAATAGTTGCAATGATAGTAATACTCCCAGAAGTCCTAGTTGTATACCCCCAATTCAAATTTATCATCGCCAAATTTGAAATTACCCCGAGTAGCCACGAATCTTGGGCGAAATTTGAATAAATGCTGCTGGAACGTTTGTGAAATATGCTCTCGTACCGTTAGCTTTCAAATATATATTTGACTGTAATCACTCATTTTTTCGAGAGATAACAAGTTTCCAAAAAAGAAACTGCTTCGTCCCAAAGGACTGACACGAAAAAATTGTCTCGTCGTCAACGTATTAAGATATCAACTTGGAGGAGTTGCCTTTTGCGGAACGTGCCGCAGCTCCATTGTGCGTTCAGCCGCTTCCAACATTAGCACTGCAATAGTAGAGGACCTTGCCATTCATGCAATCAACACTCGCATGATCGCACTCTTTAATCCCAGATACGATGACGCTCGTTATCACGACCAAATGCTACTCAAATGACCGACTTCTCAGTAATATGAAGAGCAGGTCCAAGGTTACGAACAGGGATTTGGCATAGATACTCGAGTGCGATAAGAGCCACATTCGACACATTCACGAAGATAGTTACAGAATGTTCACGCTCGATGATTCTGCACCACGTGGAAGACGATATCCGTATCGCGCGTGCCTAAATCCGCTACTCGCTATCCGTCACGCCCAATAGGAGTTAGGATAGGATATGGTGACGGGAAATGAGAACCTCCTCATTAAAGAATCCTCTATGACAACTGAGAGAGGGTTGCTCTCTATCTCTTATAAGGCGATGAACCATTCGTGCAACCTGTGCCAAAACAGTATCTAAGTAAGGTTTGGAATTCCTTTTTCCGGAACTTCAGAGAGGCTTCCACTTAATTGTTCGACTCACAGTCATACTGATATTGCGAGAAAGGACTAGCCGAGTTGCCCCCCGATGGATGAGTTCCATGAAAGTAGTGCGATTCAGCGCGGAGATAATGAGGTCGTTTCGCGTGAAGAATGGTCCTGCGGCGGCGCGGTGCCTTCGACGAGACGCGCTATAACATCATAAAGACTGGGAAAAATAGAAACTATAAAACACAAGTAAAAATGATCAGCTATACAGAAAGATTGTGTTTATAAGGATGAAAACATTTCGAAGTTATACTTATGTAGAACGTTTGTCAATCAAAGTGCCTAGCTATGTAGTAAACTCTCAATCTCAAAGGGGCTTTATCGTCACGTTAAAGAGACGTTAACTGCTTCATGATAAAGCTATGGACCGGTGCAAGTTTCGATTAGTCCATTCAACTGAATGACCGAAATTGCGACGTAATCTGGTGAGCCGCATGACGCGAGCTGTGTCGGCCAAGAAATCTAATGAGGTCGCGCGTGAATCGCGCGTTCCTCGAGTGCAGCAGATATTGATGGTGACTACACGGTTTAATGAGTGAGAGTATGAATGGCATTGTGAAAGAATCGAAAACGTGCATCCTAGTGTCTCACAAATTTCGCATCAGCCCGATATTTTGCTTCAATGAACTGTGCCTCAAAAGAGTCATGAGTCATGCACTCACTCACAAAAGTGAAAATCTGCCAACTTAGGGTGATACTTTCCTCTCGCTGGCGAAAGAGTGTGACTCGTATAAAAAAGTACGGTTAGGAATGCGACACTTTCTTACAATTCGTCTTTTCTCTCACTATATGATGCTTAGCGTTTTTTTTCACCGATAGTTCAATGGTCACCACACATTATAGGAAAGCATTGATTCTTACTTATCAGCGTTGTGAAGGACTGGGGAAGGTTTTACCCGACATATGAGAGAAATAATTACTGAAAGCAGAATACCCTACCTTTGGCAATCAACATCTCAATTGCAATGGAACACATGCTATAACGCAAACCCTGGAAAAAGCAAGACAGGCAACAGACCGCATCCGGATGGAGCTATATGACGCGAGTGAGCAGAGCATAATACCACGATCCTATAGCGGTCACGGAGTCTGCACACTTCCAGCAACATACAATCTTTACCATAAATAATCCGTTGTCCATACGCTATATGATCCACAAGTTCAGCATCTGTCCGGGAAAAGTGGTTGGAGGTTATGGAAGATAAGTGGTTGATGACCTTAGTGCGCGGGCTTTGCATTGAATGGGCGGGCTAAAATCAAAAACTCATCACTCTGCTCAAAAGCGTTCTAAAAGCGGAGGAAAAGTGGTCAGAGGCTATCCTTGCTATAAATAATCCACGAATTGATGTGTCCGTCTGTCTGTCTGTATGTATTCTAAAAGCGGAGGAAAAGTGGTCAGAGGCTATCCTTGCTATAAATAATCCACGAATTGATGTGTCCGTCTGTCTGTCTGTATGTATTCTAAAAGCGGAGGAAAAGTGGTCAGAGGCTATCCTTGCTATAAATAATCCACGAATTGATGTGTCCGTCTGTCTGTCTGTATGTATGGCATGTACGGTATGTATGTATGGTATGTATGGTATGGTATACATGGTGCTCGGTCGGTCGGTCGGTCGGTCGGTCGGTCGGTCGGTCGGTCGGTCGGTCGGTCGGTCGGTCGGTCGGTCGGTCGGTCGCTCGCTCGCGGGCCCAATCGTGTACTATGAAAGCAGCCATGGAGTGCTGGTCTGTGACCAAAGAAGTTGAAGCCCGTGTCAGTCTGAGGCCAAGATGCTGCGCTGTACAGTCGGAGCATCACGAATAGACCGCATTAGTAACGACGTCATAAGGAAGGGTTTCGGTGTAGCGCCGATTGTCGATAAAATGCACAAAGCCAGTCTCCGATGGCATGGTCACGTTTTTCATCAATGATGACAGTTTCCGTAAAACGGTTTCAACTTTAATGTGTTCGGAAATCGGCCTAGGACGACGGGAGACGCCCAAAACAGTGATGAATAGATACATTGTACGAAGACTTGAAACAGTTTACACCCACACTTCTGCCACAACGCTTCATCACGTTTACACGTGATGAAGCGTTTAGGCAGAAGTGGTGTCAGCGTAGCATAAAAGCGGAAGAACCGGGAGAAAATCAACTTTATTGAGGAATGGAGTAGAGCTACATCATCGCTTAGAACAGGAATTCGAAGTTCGATCCTTTTGCTCTTACACGGGCCTTTAAACGTTGAATGATTGAATCAACAGTGGGCCAGGGGTAGTCGTCGCCGATATCGTCTCATGCCCCCTGAAGCGGCAACTTCAGAGCGTTCCTGCGATCCTGCTCATCAAACACGCCCACACTGAGAAGGCCATTGGATTGAGGTCTCGTGAAGAGGAAGGTCAGATGTCTCTGCCCCAGCAGCCGGGGAGTACGCGTCTAGTACCACTCTCGTCGACATTGAGGCATGAGAAGGGGCCCAATACTGCTGAAGGGCAAACGAAAGGTAATCCGAGTGTTAAGTGACCCGAGATAACAGTTAGTCTTCTAAAACTGCCTTTCGGTGGACGTTGAAACTGATTTTCACATTTTTGCCGATGAAGGCTAGTGGTGTTTTGCTTTCTGATGTCACCCCGGTCGAAACCATCACCCTTTCAAAGATAATCTGCAATGCACAAGACGACGTTTCCGGAGCCTGTTGCCAACTTTTGACAACAACTGTCCCTGTCCCTTGAACAGTAATTTACAGTGAAGATTTCCTCATCAGACTAGATCACGTCAGAAATGTGGCGTGCTCTGCGTTTCCGAGGAAGTTTTTCGCATATTACCAGCCGACTTAGTCCTGTCCTGTCCAAAGCTGTCCTCGACAGAGCTGATGACTGTTTAGCTTGAGGTCGGTTTCGTAATTTTCTAGACGGTCTTACGGCTGATGTTGAGGTCTGGGGCAATCCGACACATGCTGACCCCATCGTTGCGGGTGATCCTCTTCCTAGTGATGGCAAGAACCTCCGGTGTGTCCACTATTTCGGTCATCCGTTTTTTGGAATCCCAGAGGCTTGTCCTCGAGTCCTGAGAGCAGAGATATTTCGGTAGAAGGGAGATCACCGAGGCGCTCTGCGATGCTAGACTCCTGGAACCTTCTTTGACCAACAATTCGATCGTGGCAGAAATTTTCATAGCGACTGTTTAACCGTGCGGTCAATTAAATGCACAGCTCCTGCGCAAAAGATTTCGGAAATTGACATGCGCAGGGGCCACCAAGCGCCAGGCGGCGTGTCTCATATTTATCAGCCACCCTGCATATGCATATTTATATATATATCTATGTAAGGGTGCCTGCGAGGTGCGCGTGTGCGTAGATGTGCCGTTATGTATGTAAATGCTTGCTTGCCTGAAACAAAAGGGTCAAGGATGAACTTCAATCTTGTAAACAGACTAAGCATCATGAAATCTCCAGTTATATTATGCGCATGGAAGTGAGTTGTGTCAGTTTATGGTACTTCTATGGAAGCTTCAGGAAATCTTAGGAGAACTGCAGACTACTGTAAACTTTCCAGCAAATAGTTTACGCAGAATCTGACAGGCCTGTATATCCTACACAAAATCGTGAGATCTCCGCAACTTGGTAGACAATGGAAGGGTATGCCTAGCAATGCACTTCATCCAGGCCACAGGCCGGGTAAGCCGGTCTACACCGTGCTGTCCTATTCGTGAAAATTGGTAAGGGTAAATGACCGGTTGTTTACCGTCTTCATGAAGAGTCGAAACTGAAAAGAACAGATAAAATGGGATGTGAAATTTTTCACAACGGGATGACAGGAGTTGGTCATACATAGAATTTTTTGCGAAAAGGACAGCTTGGCGTAAATGACCTAACTGGTAGATTTCATGAAGTGCAGCACTAAGCAAACCCTTCTATTGTCTACCGAACCGTTTTTAAGTTCTTCTTCACGTACTTCTGTCTGTGGAGACTGCGGAAATTCTACCAAATAGTAGTTCGAAGCTGGTACAGCAACTCTTCCAGTGGTGCGGCCACCGGGATCTTTACTACGATTTTTTCGACACCAAGAGCAATAAATGAAAAGGTGCTTCTATACAGGGCAAGACGAGCAGATTAAGTCGAACTGGTAGCAGTGACCCATTAGTCATACAGTTAATCTGATGCATTTTTCTTCTGCACATAAAGTTACTGTGTGGGCCATGTTTAGAATGGGAATTCCTATGAAGCCTGTATTCCTATGAAATGCATACGAAAGTATCTGCTCGGATTGAACATTTCGCCCTATTTCAAAACGCCGGGCTTCATTCCTTCCTATGGTAGGGTTGTAATAATCAACAAATCGACCTCTGCTCATCTGGAACAAATGGTATTTTTTGGAACACGAAATTCGACAGAGCACTTATAGGGTATCCAAGATGTATTCAAATGAGCCGATGCTCATGATTAGGACTGTCATTCTGTTGCTGGTCGTCTCAAAGATAATGATCCATTGGAGATTCGACTGGTAGGCAGCCAAAGCCCTGAACGGCAGATACAAATGTTCTCGAGCCATACCATGTCAAATGCCTTTATCAATAAAGCTCCCTTTCTCTACGGATATACCATTAAATGAGAACCCAAGATCATTCGTGGTCGGATAAGATTTGCCAAAAATGATATCGAAGCGAAGGAAAACTCTTAAATAACAAAGGCGTAGGATTCAATTGGTGAGTGGATCTTGCTTCCTAAGGCCTCTTCCATCGTCAGTGTTCAGATCTTGCCTCCTCAAGGGAACCCGCCCACTGTGGGCGGAGTCTGGTTCTGCTACCCACCATGGCTCTCCTTGCCGAAGGGTCCATGATCATTGGGCTTGATATAAAAAGCTGTCACCCCTGAAGGAAATTATTCAAGCGCCAGATTACCACATTAATGACCAGATGAAGGGTTCGGGCGATACCCGAAGGAAATGGAGATGACCAACCAGAACAGTGGACAAAAACGCTTCAAGATCAACGAGATCGCGCGAGATCAACGCTAGGGTAAAAACGGTGAAATCATTGAAATTAGATGCACCTTTCACCAGTTTTGAAGGAATTTGGTCGAAATAAAACAACAATCAGACCATTACTGTCCAAATCATTCAGAGAATTGTATGGACTGTGCAATGTCCATACAACATCAGAAGACCAGATTATATGATATCGAGTTTTTTGACTACCAAAACGATATCACACCAAATTACCACCATTTCACCAACTGAATGAACTCTCGATGTGAGGGATCCAAAAACAGCCGAACTGATGAAAAAACTACCTGAGGAAGTTGAGAAGGGGGGGGGGAGGAGGGGGACTCGTAGGAGTGTGAAGCCTGGAAGCTCCTTCACTGATAGTGCGCCACACATCAAATTCAAACGACTTGGAGAGGTTATCGGTGGTTCCGGTCACGACCTTGACCAATCAGGCACTTGTTTTGGCCCCGGTGAATATGGAGCCAATCTCGAGGTGACAGCATAAAATGCAAAAATGGCGAAGCGTCGTGGATCCGAACTATCAACCCAGTCTAGCCGTCCCAGCTCGAAGTGCACATCGCTATCCACCACACCATCCGTCGCTGCCGGCAGCTCAACCGTGAATAGCTCATATGAAACTTCACCGCACCTGTTTCAACATGCGGCTCCCTTTTTTGGCTACCGTTCCGTTAGTCGACGCCAGGAATGAAACAAACGACGCTTAGTGGGTTAAAACGGCAATTTCTGATAAAACCCTATTCACTCCTTTTTTGGCATTCAGAAGGCCATTTAGCGGAAATGGACCATAGTTCTGTACTCAGTGCTCATGCCCCTACACCATGCAGAAAAAACCATTTTCAAAAAGTGTCTCACGCCCTGAAGATCTGTCTTGTTAGCGAATTAATATAGTAGGATAAATAGGTTGATGAGTATATTCTTTCACCCAAATTTTTTTAAACATCTCATTAGTAAACCAGCCTGAAGATCAGAGGTATGCACCATCATCACCCACTACTCGACGCCTCAAGCAGCTTGCCGATTCCATCCTCCCCAGAAAAACGGGTCTGAGACTTGAAGAAATCGACGACTGCCTTTTTGAGGCGCAGGTGTATATGACAGAGTGGTCATTGTGCGACACTGTGAATGCAGGGTGGGCGATTGCTATATAAATTCGTCGTTAGTTGTATTAACCTTCCAGATTGTTAATGATTTTGTGATCCCTAGATTACCTTGTCAAATTACAGAAAGACCATTCCAAAGGGAAGCAAAGCAGAAGCGGCGAGCTGACTTGTAATCGGCTGGAGCTGTTTGTCGGCACCCTGAGCCCAAAGCTCATCACGGTGTTTTTATATGTGCTGGGACTCAGAGGTCGGGTAAGGGTTGCTCCAGGGGACCCCCAGGATGCAAACTAATAAATGAGGCATACGAGGTCAGGTTAGTGCCGCTGGTCGCGCATCGCCCTTGGTATTGATTTGTTAGCGAGTTTGGGTATTTCCACCCGTCACCCCTGCCCCCGCGCTCCCGCGAGGGGATCGACGGTGTAGATCAAACTCACACAAGCCTGCGAATGGCGCGAGCTCCCTGATAATCACCACGCATTCGTCCTTCCTGTTGATTTTTAGGTCCTTTGCTGCGATCCACAGTGCCCCCAAAGTCTTGCGCGCTGAGATCTCATCTTCACGACAGTATCGTAATAGAGACCGCCACACCATTTACATGGTGCTTGGTGTATCCTTTGATCACCTAAGGAGTGGACTTTCTAGACTTTTCAACCCATCCAAATGCTCTTTTATAATGATGCACAGTGCCCCTACATCGGGTGAATACTATAAGAGGACTAGCTATGGGGCAGAGGTTAGCACCTTCGCTGGCTATAGCGTTCATGTCGAAAGTTGAAAGACCTGTCTCGGAACGAAATCCACTAATTTACTGCCGGTATATCGACGACTGTTTTGGAGTGTGCTCCACACAAACTGAGATGGACACCTGTTTTGAACTCCTAGGCTGGCAATCTGAGTACACATAAAGTTCACAAGGGATAAACCGGCAGAGAGCTGGCTCGTCTTCGTCAACGTTCAGACAAAATTCTCGCATGGTATCTAAAAAAGAGGAGTATCGAAAGCCTCGTCCAAGAGCATCCTCGTCCACTGCAATTCAACGCACTCACCGAAGACGATAACTGCCAATGTTAAGGACATGTTCAAAACGGCTTCTGCAGTTTCGTCGAAGGCGATTTTAGAACGGAAGTGGCTCATCGGATTGCGTTGGAGAATGGATATGGTTGCGATCGGCAGCCTGCGTGGCGTAGAAGACGTGCTAGGATGGATCATGCGCAAGAGGAAGAGCGCACAAACGTACTCTTCTGTGTACTTTTGTTTCAGATAATATGAGCGCTGCCATTTGCGCCTGTCTCCGAAAAGTTGATCCTCAGGATAGTGTGCGGTGCGAGTGGTCGAAATACCTTCCTTGAACCTCAGAAGACAGTTGGTTTGAAACCGATCAGAGATACCAAACGCTCTCCTGTGTGATTTGCCCTTTCGGAAAGGAAGGTAACTGTTTGATCCCAGTCATCCTATATCTCATCACATGCCAACTTTGGGGAGGAATATGTAGGGGCACTCTGCATCAGGATAGCATTTTTAAGGGTTGAAAAACTCTAGAAAGTACACTCCTTTAGGTGATCACAGGATACAGCACCATGTAACTGAAGGTGTAACGGTCTCTGTTACGATACTGTCTCATGAAGTGAGATCCCAGCGCGCAGATCTCTGGAGGCACTGTGGATCGCAGCAAAGGACCCAAAAATCAACAGGAAGGACGAATGCGTGGCGAACACCACGGAGCTCGCGCCATTCGCAGACTTGTGTGAGTTTGATCTACACAGTCGATCCCCTCGCGGAGTCGCGGGGGCAGGGGTGACGGGTGGAAATACCCAGACTAATAATTCAATACCAAGGGCGACGCGCGACCAGCGGAAGGGACTTGACCTCGTATGACCTCATTTATTAGTTTGCACCCTGGGGGGGGGGTCCCCTGGAGCAACCCTGACCCGACCTCTGAGTCCCAGCACATATAAAAGCACCGTGATAAACTTAGGGCTCAGGCTGCCGACAAACAGCTCCAGCCGATTACAGGTCTTGGCTTCCCTTCAAAATGCTCTTTCTGTGATTTGAAAAGGTAATCTAGGAATCACAAATTTAGCTCCGACTTACAGGCGCAGACGAAGGCGATATTGCCGGAACGTAAGCCGCGTATCGAGTGTTATTAACAATCTCGAAGGCTAATACAACTAACGACGAATTTGTTTCAATATGCCGAGATTAAGTGAAAGACGGACATTGGATTGCTATATAGTGTGATGAAAGAGTATCATGCACACGTCACGCACACGCGTCCACGAAATACCCGCATCCATGTAAATGAAACACGGGAGGAGAAATGTGCGCATTGACCTATAGTGAGTTAGACAAACATAGTAGCCTAGTATACGAGCATCTTTTACTTTTTTGATCTCTGTTGTCTTTCGTACGTAAAATTGATGATTATGTGAAGTGTGGTTTCGGAAAACATCCTACACAGAAGTCATAGTGCGTGAGAGGTGGGAGTCGGCAGGATAATACCATATCGCCCAAACTTTTTGGTGCTTATGACACCGACTATGGAAAGGGAGAATGAGTGCTGGCTGAATTCGACAACGCAATTGATGAGCAGGCCTGCGCCTGAACATAAGAATACGCTGTTCATTAGGAACAGGTTACCACTTTTACGCTGAATGAAACCAATCTCTTTCAATGCTCCACATGTAACGGCGTGGGGAGGATTTCATAACATGAGTGAATGGTGAAGAACAGAAAGAGCGTCCGATCCCGCGCCCTTTGCGATATTGCAGTCCTTCACGCCTCGACATTGCCTTACGGGCTCGGACTCTACGCAAGCAGGATGAGCATGCACCTACCATTATTGAACGCGTTGTGGTGCGAACGATTCTCGGAGTCTCCCGTTACACCTAAATCCGGAGCTCCGACACCATCAACGAACAGAGGCCAGGGACGATTACGACAAGTAATCGAAAAAGTTGGCCGGGCACGTCATGCGATTTTGCGATAATCGTTGGACCAGAGCGATTACTGAGTGGATCGCTCAAGACGTCACACGAACACAAGGTCGACTACTAGCGCGATTGTAACACTTCTTCACGAGGGCCTGAATGAAGGGAATGGTATACCTCGTAAACCTCGAATGAAAGCAGTGACAATATGTAATAGGAAGTGATAGAAATAGGGAGAAGGTGATGAGAAGCTTCAGGAGGAAAGAGCCACAGAGATAGTTCCGCCTTTCGCATTAACATTGGCTCCTTAACAGTCTATTCGGTTATGTTGGGTGTGAAATGTAGTGTATGTATTTGTAAATGGATTCAGGATATACAGTAGCGCTCAAAAGTCTTCGGCTAAATGCTTCTACTTTTCAGTCGTATTTCCTTTCCTGCTAGATCTAAGCATGCGAAATTTCGATATGTGTAACGTGGGTGTATTGTGAATATTTATCACTATTAACCTGCAATCTGATCATTTTCCAGATATACTAAAGAGCTTGAACTCAAAATCCACTGAAATTACGGACCGGAACCTTTCCGAAATCTCTTACCTTTTTGCCATGTCTAAAGTGTACGAGCGCCAATGCCGAATCTAATAAAAGAGAAAAACGCACATAAGGTGCGAATAACTGCAGACACCGCTTACTTTGCCACGAAATATTGTTGCTTTGCAGTCAAATAGCGTTGAACAGTGTGAAATATGATTTAGTTGAACATATCCAAATTCCGTGCACTTCGCTCCTCTAAGAAAAAAGTTATGATAAAAAAGCGTAGAAGGTAAACGTTTACGCTTAGTCAGTCATAACTTTTTCTTCTTCAGGGCCGAAGATTTTTGAGCCCTACTGTAGCTGTAACAACAAATCGAGACTGATTAAAGGGATCAGAAACAGAGCCATTGTATCTTTTAGGTTTGGCGTTGATCAATCGCGTTTTGGAATACGCTCTCTCTCTCCTCCTCCTCCGCAACTGACTGGTATTCAGAATCGTAGTGGCGTATTTAGCCGATACAATGTTTAGCAATGGGAAGCCGATGTTCAAGTCAGTGATTTTATCCTCGCAAACGAGTCTGGTAGCAATGAGCTGGCCCGGAAGGATGGGTGGTTGGGTTGGCTTGAACGAAAATCGGTCCGGATCCGATTACCAGACCATGCGAGTGGCAATGTCAGTTGCCGTTACACCACCTCCGCTCAAAAAAAGAGCAAAGGGCCTCGAAATGAAGAGTTCACTGCTACATTGCAGTGAAGTACACTACTAACACCTTGACACGTAATTCTGTTTTGTGGAATGTGACGGAAGATGGTTACAACATCGATTACGACTCACGAAAGGCCATATCACATGAAGATATTAAACAATGGTGTACTGCTTGTGTTTATTCTATGACCGCTACACATCAAGTGTTGGGGACTGAACGAGTGATAACAACCTTCACTTATTTTGATATCAAAAAAAACCAATCATCCGACCACCAGTTCTCGCAAATCTTTAGGAACGGACGAATATTTGGAAAGTAAGAAGGGTAATTGTTTCACCGCTGACACTGTTGCTATCATTTTTCAACAATATCAGCAGGCTTCATCCAGCGCATTGGTTGACTAATTGAGTTTCTCACCTATAGGAAGTCTCTGCACGAGTGGACACACAAAAGAATTGGTTCCTTTGAAACGATGAAAAAAGTTGGAGATCGGCTGCGTTAGTCGAGTGCCTCGACGGGATGTATTAATTTAATTGTTGAGATTCAAATATTATGAGCACGTATGTGACCTGAAACTTACGATTCCCCAATACTGTAGTTCTGAAGCGTTTTAATTTCTAGGGTTGCTAAGAAATAAAGGCAACAGAAAACGAACACGGATGACAGGCGACTAAGGTGATAAAAACGGATAAGGGCTGGCAAGAGGTCATTGAGCGCTTGAGCCGCTTGTCCGTTGTGCCTTCCGTATTAATAGTGAAACCTTAGTCTTCGGTAAGGGGGGTAGGGTGGGAAAGGGCATGACGGTATCGGCTATGGCTGCTCAAAGAAAGTGATGACAAAGAATAAAAGCCGATTGTTGTTATAGAAGGTCAAGGCAAGAATCACCAACCCTCCTCTGCACCTCGTGTTAACATAGAACCAAAGTGAGATTGCATTTAGCCCAGATTCTTTTATGAAAGCAGCCGTAGTGACTGGCACAAAAGAAATAGGGCACAATTTGAGATATATATATATATACATATATACAGTAGCGCTCAAAAGTATTCGGCCAAATGCTTCCTCACTGGTTCTTTTCTGTCATAACTAACTCCTTTCCTACTGGATATAATCATGCGAAATTTCAGTATGGGTAGCATTGTTGTAGAGTGAATATTTACCACCATTAACCTCCAATCTGATCATGTTCCAGATATCCAAAAGGGCTTGAACAAAAAATCAACTGGAAATACAAATGGTGGCCCTTCCAGTAGTCCTTTCCTTTTTGCCATGTCTTACGTGTACGAACACTAATGCCGAACTCAGAAGAGAAGAACAACGTACATAGGTCGGAATAACCGCAGACGTCACAAACTTGCTTTCAGCACAGTCTACAAACGCCACCCCATTAGTATGTGGCTATGGCTGTTTTCAGTCAAATAGTGTTGGGTAGTGTAAAATATACCTCAGCTAAACATAACAAAATTTCATGTGATTTGCTCTTCTGGGAAAAAAGTTACGGCAAGTAAAAGTTGGCCGAATACTTTTGAGCGCTACTGTATATATATATATATATATATATATATATATATTTGAACTTTGCCCAACATTTGTGGCTACTCAGGGTGTTTTCAAATTTGACGGTGATAAATTTGAATATAAATAAATTCTCTGAGAGTAGTATTATATATACTGTATATATATATATTGGGTTGTAACATAAGAATGTTTCCAAATTCAAATTATCCTCAGAGTCTGCCGTCATACAGAGAGCGTTTGAAGGAACTTAATTTGAAGTCTCTTTATTACAGAAGAATACAGGCTGACTTGGTTTTAGCGTTCAAGATTTTGAGAGGTGAGATGCGGCTTCGACCATCTAAGTATTGGACATTTCGTCCCACAAGCGGAAGGAGTGGTGGTTTTTTCCATTTTGTACCGAAAATGGGCGTTTGCAAACTCATGACCACCCAACATAATTTCTTTTGTAGGACCAGTAGATGGATATGCAAGCTTCCACAGTCCGTATCAGCGAGCAAAACGTCTGAAAGCTTCAAGAGAGCTCTAAAAAAGATCGATGTGCTCCAAGCCATTGGTGTTGAAGATGTCACCTGACATCCGCTCGTGTTCCTCATCTTAATTTATGGCTTTGATCATACTCTTTTCAGTTTTTTTGGCATGCCTCTATATGTGTTTGTTCTTCTGCCATGGTTGTTAGACTTGATTTGATGACTCTTTTTTGATATGAGTGTTGTTGTTTCTTCGACTGGCCGAGGGATTCAGTAGTACCTCTGGGTAGTGTCAGACCATTCGTGATAGCCCTCCTTCTAGTAATAAAGGAACAGATGTTAGTATGGGCCATGAGTGTGGGGTACCAGCTTAAATGTTTCTGATTTCGTCTTCTCTTTTGAATGATATCCTCTCCTCTACTGGGAATGCATGGTTGAATATCGGGGCGTATACCTAGCTTGCTGGGTCCACGAGGGTGGTCGGTATACCCGTGTGCCGAAGGCCCGGCAAGTGCCTATTACCTCACTCGTACGCTAAGGGCACCATGGCCGACTGGTGCAGGTGTTCGCCCGATAGCTTACCTTTGCTGCCTCAGTCAGGAATGCACCCTCTTGTCCATGGATTATCATTCTCTATCGAAACACTTGCCTAGAACGCATGCACCCCAAAATCCTCTCCTTATCCGAGGGGTATGCTAGTCCCTTGGTCCAGCCCCCTTGTTTTTTTCTATTTTCTTTCTTCCACTTTTTCTATTTACTGCCAATAATTGTCTTGAGCTAGCGTATTGATTAGCCGGCGCGTCTATAAGGACGTACAAATAAATAAATAAATAAATAAGTTCGTAGAGTTTTTTCACAAAGATTTATTTTAACAAAAACAATAATTATAATATTAAATCAATGCATGATGTATTCTGCTATTACTGTTCGCGACCTCTTCCAATCTCTCGACTAACTTGTTGATGCCGTCTCGCCAAAAATCGGCCGGTCTGGTGTCGAAGAAGTTGTCAAGCCAGCTTTTAAGGACCTCTTCGCCATCGAAGGTAACACTCCTCATTTGGTTTGACAGAGAGCGGCAAGGTGGTAGTCGGTAGGTGCAAGATCCGGAGAGCACGGTGGATGCTAAAGAACCACTCATTCAAGCTTTTGGAGTGCTGTTTTGAAGACTTAGGCACTATGGGGCCTGGCGTTGTCGTAGAGCAAGATGACCTGACCTCGTCTATCGGGTCTTTTCAGCCGAGTAGCCTCACTAACACGGTTTAGCTGGACAATGTAGACCTCCTTGTTGACAGTAGCGTTTCGTTCGAGCATTTCCCAGTGCACCATGCCTTTCCAGTCCCACCAAGCGCAAATCATGACCTTTTTTGAGTGAAGGTCTTGCTTGACTCTCAGCTTCGGTGTCTCTCATGGGGCCACCCAGAGACACACCTAAGACACCTTCCTCGCACACACTGCATATGTCCCGAGCGGCTTCGGCTGCTTATTGACCTCGATGAAAAGCATATGTCGAAAATGCTGATTTTCTCCTCCTGGATATTCCAATTCTGAGCCAGAAAAAAGTTGTACAACTAGATTATCCGAAAAAACGAATAATACTGTTTTATAAAGGAGAAAGAGCTCTTTCGAATGAATATATACACTTCACGAAAAAACAAAGCGAATCGTTGTAAAAGGACCCTAACACAAAACTCTACGAACTTATGTTACAACCCAATATATACATATATATATATATATATATATATATATATATATATATATATACAGGGTGTCCCAAAATTGTTTGCGCCGATTTATAGCAATATATTTGAAACTTCTCAACTGCTAAAGACGATGGAATTTCTATGCACGCTAGCTAACACCATGTGCTACAACATGCTAAAGTCGCATTTCAAAATATCCCCCGTGAGCGCGAATAGAAGTCAAAGTTTGCTTTCGACTTGATCGCATGTGGCACGCAGGTATCCTTCTCCATTTCTTCCCAGCCGTCCTCCAGCTTTTGCATTCCAGGACTCCAAATTGGGACTGCAAACTCGATAGGTCCTCTTCTAATCAGGGACCATTCGTGGGATTCAAGTGAGTCAAGTTCTGGAATAGGATGACTATTCCTCGTCACCAATGAAGTCGGGCAGCTGTCGCCGGCACCACTCGCGGGCAAGCTTGGCTCTGTGGGCTGGAGGAGCGTCCTGCTGGAAGGACTACGAGATGTTTCAGAAAACGTAGCCTGACCAGTGCTTCAGTACTTCCATCAGTACGCTGTTCGAGTACTGGTCTTGGTCAATTTTCACGCCTGCACCGAAAAAAACCACGAGCGGCTTACCCTTGCCAGTGATTTCCTCGAAAAACATCATTTTACTGTTCTGATAGCAACCTTTTTGTGAGATATTACACGCTGGATGTTTCTTTCCGGAATGCGAATGTTTTGGTTGTTGAGGGATGGTTTTATCGTAAAAAATTTTTTGGTCAGAGAAAACGACGAAGGGTTGCGTGTCATCACTCAAGTGGGTCTGCGACTTTCTGCATTTTTTGGCCCTGCAGAGTCTGTTGAGATCGGGATTGGAGCAAACGATAGGAATGGTAGTGAGGCTTCTGCATGACATTCTTCCATCGCGATAACTCCTGTAACCCGTGCTCGTTGACTTCCTTTTGATGGGTCGCCCAGGATCCCGACCGATTGGCATACGGACCATTTTAATAGTCCTATCTTCAGGAACATTCCACCTTTCTATCTTTCCTGGTTTGCCTCTGATTCAATCTTCTTTTCTATACCGTTTAATAGCCTCCTATATGGTTATTAGAAAAATCCCAAAGAATTTCATAACGCCCTTCCACTTCTCGCGCGTCAATGATTGCAAGTGGCATTGAAAGAGCCTCCTCCATCTGGTAGATATTGGGAGTTCCACATCAGTAGCCATGCATATTGCAAGGAAACCTTCTTATGCAACTAATTAATAGCAGGTAATGTGAATTTGATAGATTATTTCCACCTTAAAAATTACTGAACTTTGGCGCAAATAATTTTGGGACACCCTGTATATATATATATATATATATATATATATATATATATATATATATATATATATATATATATATATATATATATATATATATATATATATGAGGGCTGCCTTTTATATTTTGAGATTTGGCAACACTAGTGTAGCAATCTAGCAACTGACACCACTGCCGTAAAGTTTCACTATTTTAAGGTTAGGTTGCAAAATTTGAGCGCGATTTGTATTGTTTACACTAAGTTATAAGATTTTGTTCAGGCCTAGTTATGGGTTTGAATCGTGAGCGTTTTCTCGCGAGTATTTTCCACAACTTTCGACGTGGACTAACTCAACAGCAATGCATGGATGAACTTAGTTCCATTTGTGGTGATGAAGCTCCCACAAATAGAACTAAGTTACAGCTCCATCCAGGGCCAGTGTTTATAGATGGTACAGTGAGTTCACCCGAGGTCGTAGTTCACTCGAAGAAGAATTTCATGGAGGTCGTCCAAAATCAGTTGTTGTTCCAGAAACCGTTGATACTGTGTACAAACAAATATTGCAAGACCGTCATGTGCCCTATCGTGAGATTGGGACAACCTTGGGACCTTGGGAGAGTGGGACCAGCATACATTCAATATTGCATGAACATTTGACTGTAAAAAAATTTGCTTTTGAAAAATTTGTCAATCCCCCAAAAAAGGACTCGTGTCGATTGGTCGAAAGAAATGCTCGCAAAATACGATCGCGGTGCTTCGAAACACGTCTATGACGTCGCGACAGGGCGTATGAGCCCGAAAGTGAACAGCAGTCGACCGCATGGGTATTTCAAGATGAGCCAAATACAACAAAAGCTGTCCGCACACGAAGCACTTCCAAGCAAGCGGTCGCCTGTTTTTTGGAAAAGCTGGACATGTCATAAGCGCACCACTAGAACAAGCAGAACAGTCAATTCTAAGAGATATACAACCATTTGTTTGCCAGTTGTCTTCCAAAAAATCAGGAAAACCAACTGCCGAAGACGGATCACTCTTCACCACGACAATGCGAGCTCCCACACGTCGGCTCAAACAACTGCATTTTTGAGCACTCAAAACAACGATTTGACAGGTCATCAGCCATATAGTTCCCGGGTGACTTCTTCTCATCCCGTACGTAAAACGTTTTTCGACACCTGAAGAGGCCGTTGATGCATTCAGAATCCATGTTTTAGAGTTACCTACATCAGAGTGGCAAAAGTGCTTCAAAAACTGGTTCGAGCCCATGCAAAAGTGTACAAATCTTAATGTGGAGAATTTTGAAAGGCAGCAAAACGATTTTCAATGAATAGTATTTGTTTCTGTTCTCAAATCTCGAAATATAAAAGGCAACCTACGTATATATATATATATATATATATATATATATATATATATATATATATATATATATATATATATATATATATATATATATATCCTCTCCATATATAAAGCGCTAACTTTGTGTGTCTGTTTAATGCCCGTTTGTGTGTCCTCCCAAATGCCACGTAGGCACGATCAAGAGCGTGAAAATCACAAAGTGAGAAAACAAGTATGAAATGGAAAGTCAACCGATGCTCTTTATATTGGTCCGTTGATTAATATCCAGTTTATTTATGACGTCACAGACTAAAAAGACACAGAACCCGCCTCAGGACAATCAAACCTCTAGGAACTCGAGAAGGTCAGAATGGAAACAATTCTACGACCACATATTAGTATCAAGAGATCAATACCAACAAAGCGGCATCAGAGGCATCAGATCGTCCAAACTGGGGAATATCACCTTATGGGGAAACGGTTAGAAAAGGAAGTCAACCGATACTATATATATATACACATATATATACATATATATATATATATATATATATATATATATATATATATATATATATAGGGTAGTGAGGGGAGAGAGGGGACTTCTACAATGTCCACCAGTTGACATCAGGCAACATCAAACACTCTGCTTTTTCCATTACATCCTGACGCGCAATTTGCTGGAGTTAAGTTCAAGCAAAACTTTGAATGTAAATATTCATGAGAGCTAGACACTCAAAAAAACTCTTCCCCCTCGAGTACATAACTATCTATGCATGATTACCATAAATGAAATCTTAGCGGAACTTGATGTGAAGCAGTATCGTGTATACGGAGCATCAAAATATAATATTTATGCTCTACTTGAGTAAGGTCGTAGACAAGCGGTTGTGGACATGAGACGCACGCGTTCAATCCAACTCAAGAGCTTAACTGGTAGATAATACTAATGCTGAAATAGGTCAAGAATGTTACCAAAATGAACTCTGTTACTATCACGAAAAAAGGATTCCGAAAAGGAGTAGTACATATAACACCACTGTCACATGCTTACGTTGAGGCTACCACCTTTGTAGTGGCTCATGTGGATTGTTCTGCGCTCCGGTCCACTCATAATGCTAGAAGCCATGCAGCCACTGTCGTTCCTGAAAAGAGAGAAGTGGACAACTAAGTTACTCGTAACGATCACAAAAAGCGGCTTACTCAGCAATCAACAACACAAATAAATAAAATCAATGAAATATCGAATAAAGCTGCTGCAGTTTCTCACGACGGTTGTAATGCAAGCGAAAAGATGGATGGCGCGATAAGAATGTATGAGGTGATGAAACAAAATTTCTCACACCACCAGAATTGCTGATAAGGTAATAAATGGTGCTTGCTGAAGGACTGAAGCCGAACAGCCTTTCATGAAAGATTAGTTGACTAAGACCGGGAGTAAAAACCTTAAAGAGATTCGAAAAGCGGATTGAAAAAACGTCTCTGCACCATACATGGACGTAGCCATTTCAGTGGAGAAACCTAACACTGCACTTCACGATAAAAGTTGCCAAAGTAGACAGATGGTGGCAAATATGCCGTCTACCAATAAGTTGCGCATGAATATTACCCAAACAAGGTGAAACAAGCAGCACAAACACCACCGATTTGCTTTTAAAGCGGGATGTTTCGTACTATGGAATGGAGGGATGTTTCGTACTATGGAATGGAGAATGGAAAACCTTCAACAAGTGGTAGAGGGAAGCAAGTGATGCGCCGTCTAATGGCAGCGGTTAGTGCTACGGTCAGATGAAGAGATAGCAATGAGAAGAAGTGGGTGCCCCTCTATGAAAACGCTGATGAAGGATTCGTAAATCCCACAACCCTAATAAGCTTAGCTTACCTAATTCCAATCCTCATTCGCGCAACTTTTCAAACATCCATATTCGGTATTCCAAAACATTCATTAGAAAAGGCTACTCATTAAGAAAATACACTAACAGATAGGCAATCTACAGAAACTTCGACGAGAGAACCGAACGACAGATCACTACACCAACTGCACAGTTTATGGGAGGTAAGAATTGGGCGACACAAAAAATCTCAGTTAAGTTTAAAACTAATGTGTTTGAATCATCATCAGTTCAAAAAGGGTGAAAGTTACACAGAAAGGAACGAAATGGAAAGAAAAAGATCATGAGATCGGAGGAAGGTATCTAGTATGTCTATGAATCTGAGAGGGCAGCTCTTAACGTTTGTGTCACCCAGTGCGGAATATGGCATTTATTAGTTGCGCGCAATTCGAACCTGTTGTGTCACCTCAGCTTAGTAACGCTACTCTCTGTATGACTATTAATTAGGTGACTTATGAAGAATGAAAGATCTCCTGTTAGAGAATATTTGTATGCACTTCACATAAATGCTCTGTAGCATATATATATTCCGTAATGGTAGGGAGAAACAAACGAAAATCTTGCTGAGGAACCACGTCCACACCGTTGTCGTACAGTTGACTTCGACGCCAATTGTAGATTAGCGCAGCAAGACGACCCATTACACAACCAGTAACCCAGCTCAGGTAGGTCCTTTGTCGATGCGTCGTATATGTGACGGGTTTACATTGTGTGTACTCAAGTAAGGTCACGCCGTCGATGAAGTACGTCGGACGTTGGCCGCAAACCGGGGTACGGGTAATTGGCAGCTCTCAGGGGGGTATGGGTACACACGTGCGTCCCCCCTTTCAGACATCACGACTCATCCGCCCGAGAAGAACTTAAACAACATAATCAGACAAACCCTACGTATGAGCGGTTGCGCCGCGGTTTCGCGCTATAGCACGTTATTTTGGGGTGTCTTGGCACTACGAGAAGGCCTTGATGACAGAAAATTCCCTCTTTCATAACTCTGCTTATTGGCGGTGCGTAGCGCGTTCGAAAACGTTATTCTAAGGTGATTACTAATTGTAGGAAGTAACTTTCGACAATCAATGAGCTGTTGAACTATCGTTTGGTAATGTAGGTCTCTTTTCCTGCATGTTTTCTCGTTCATGCTTCTTCCAAGACCATTGATGGGTAGTTACCCCACCCTAGATAATGGCTAGTTAACACTGGTATGTGTTTCTATTTTTATTGCTTCTTGTTTTGCGTTTCTTCTGAGACAACTGCAGAGTAATGACCTTCACTAATAGAGTGTTGAATCCTGATTTAGGGGTATGCCAACGTCTGTACAGTTGAAGATCAATCTTGATTAGGTGTGAAGACTACATTTCATTGTGCTGTCTGCATATCTTTTTTATTACTGAAAGATAAAAAAACTGAAGAAAATGGCAACAGTAAGAAGGTTAAGGATCTTGAGGAAAATTATGAACTGAAAAAGTTTTAATAATACTGGTTAGAAATTCTGTTTTGTGCACAGGTGAAAGGTAAGATGCGAGACTAAGCGGAGTATTTTATAGAGCTATGAACCGCGACTTGACTGTTTTTTTTTTGCACGAAATCAACACTCTTGGCTAGTGAAAATGGGAAGTTATGTGCTGAGGAACCTAACTTCTTTATTGAAGCTTTGGTTTTTCATTGCTGTTATTCTCTCCATTAAATAGCTTTCACTTGCTGCATATAGATATGCGAGCTCGCAGTGATCATGGAGTTTCCACACCTAATTAACATCGCCTCGCGCCCTCATGCCTTGCCTTTGTCTCATTTTCCATCTAATCAGCTTCCCTGTTTTCTGCACAGTCACTGGCGATTACACACAACGTGTGGCTGTTTTTGAGACCTCTCTTTGGCTTGAATGTCGTCATCCATTCCCTCTTTCGATTGGATGAGTTGTATCAATCAATCGTATAGACGTTGCATACCCCTGAATAAGGTTTCAACACTACCAGTGAAGGTCACTACTCGGCAGTCATCTCAGAAGAAACAGCATCCGAAAGCTTGCAAAAGAAATAAAAACACGCAACAGTGTTCACTTGCCATTCACTAGGGTAGGGTAACTACCCATCAATGGTCTTGGATGAAGCACGAGGAAACATGCAGGAAAAGGCGTGCATTACCAAACTATAGTTTAGCAGCCCATTGATCGCAGAAAGTTACTTCGTACAATCAGTAACCACCTTGGAATAACGTGTTCGAACGCTCTACGCAACTGTCAATAAGCAGAGTTACGAAAGAGGGAATTTCCTTTCATCAACGCCTTCCCGCAGTGCTTAGACACCCTAAAATAACGCGCTATAGCGCGAACCCGCGACGCTACCGCTTGCACGTAGGGTTTGTCTGATTATGTTGTTTAAGTTCTTCTATCCGTCCGTCCGGCACGCTGCGTGCGTGCACGGCGGCCCTAGCCACTAGTTGGCACGTGATCCAGTAATCCTGTGCTGTGAACAAGTGGCTAGTGGCATGCAACGTGCCGGCCTACGGACTACTTGAACTCGGTTCCTTTAAATTTGCCGGATGGGTCATTTTTCTGCTCTCGTCTGGCGCACTCCCGTTTGATGTAATCTTTGAGTGCTGTGCTCGCCTGTCCAACGGGACCCCGGGAGACGGGCGTTAGGAACGATTTTGGGTAATCGATTCGCCGCACGCGGCTGTCGCGGACCACCCATTCGCCCTTATTACAGCTCTAGCGTTCTCCATACAGCTCAATCGATATGCGATCATTATTTTATGCATAATTATACTATTAGTACTTTTGTTCTTGTATTTCTTACCTACTGCTGCATCCTGCTACATTCCTTCGCGCGCGACGCCCCTCTCGCCGCGACGCGACCATTTCGTTCCTAACGCACCACACCCTGGGACCCCCACCACCACCGCCGTAAGCTTCACCCGGGATTCACCCGGGCTGTTTTTCTCCGCGTTCTAGCCTCTGACCATCAGAGACGCAGAGAAAGTTCAAGTAGTCATATAACCCACCGTGAGAAGAACTTAAACAACAAAGGGCTGTATGCATGACCCGTATGCATAACGCCCAGGGTAGGGAAGGGGAGAGTCTCCCCAAGGAAATGTTTGCCAAGGGCGCGAATGTTCAAATGGTGTTTTTGCCTTTGTTCTGTGTCAAGATAGTTGCAATGGAGCAAAGTTTTTTCTTACAAACAGGTGAAGAATGGACAGCCCTCGAGAATCATGTGATGTTTGCCTCTGCGACTTTACCTTAGCGAGAGCTCAGAGAAGCGCGACCCCATTGACTCCCCACGATCGCATCTAAAAATATAGGCGACTCTCCGGCGCGTGTCGCGCGCGTGTCGCTTGGCCCATTGCCAAATACGGTGTATTCTCACTGTCGCTTAAACCTACACCCTGAAGAAACGCCGGCCGAGTTTTTTTGGCAAGTTGCCCACTGTTCTAATCTAGTTCGTTGCGGGACCCACGACATCGTGCCTTTACTGTAGCTTCACTTTGATGTTCCGAGTGTCCGCACACAAGAAAAATCCGAATGTAAAGGAAAAGGTGGCATAATACGTTGTTCGAAAGAGGTTATATGACATCTTGGGAGGAAAATTTCGAAAATAAGAGGCGAACCATGGGAAGAGGAGAGCTTTACGAAGTCTTTCCCGATGGATGTAGAAACGGGGATCCGGGACGGCAAGTATTTCCATTTCAGTTCAAATTTCACTCAGCTGCTCGTTTCTTTGGAGAACAGGCATACACTTTCTGTAGGACGGAACTTTTTTCGTGAGCTTTTGTGCCTCCTCCTTCCGATATGTCATATAACCTGTAACCTGAAACGGTTTCTCAACGGTTCACTGTGTAGAGAGGCACAATAAAATGATTTCGATTACATTACATTAACATTAATAACCCATCCGGTAAGAGTGCCTCTATAAAACGTTTGATTGAAATGAAGTGATGTTCAAAACCAAGAGTGCGTCGGGAACGGGAAAAGGCTCATCAGTAAAAAGAAACTAAAAGACAGAATATCAATTACAAACTTACTCATTTTAAAAGGTCTCCTTTTTAAATAATGGGAATAACGTGCATGTTTCCTTTTGGTCTAATGGTATAACTTCATGTAAATGCGTTTTGAAGCGAAATGGCACACTTTTTTTTGAAGTCCTTCTCTCAATGCAATTTGATGCCATTTTCTAAAAGCCTCGTATAGTTATTAGGCTGAAAAGGGAAGTGGAGCGCAGTACACCGGGTAGCAACGTGCCAGGTAATGAACTTTCATTCATGACAGCAGTGTATTTGAAGGCCAGTTTGATCCAGTGCAATGTATTGTGAGGCAGAGCGGTGTGCTCCTGCACCTAGGACTACATTAACTTCAATTATACAGTGCGTTTCATAATTATAAGGTCACCCCAGATTTTTGCGATTCCGGAGAAACCAGCCAGAATGGAATTTTTTGGCAAACACTGGTAGATTTCTCGTCACAATGTACCTCCGTACTCGAATTTTTGGTCGCAATATCTTTCACCTCGAATTTTTTACGAATTTTTTAAATATAGTGTCGGCTTTTGCACCGTTTCATAATTATAAGGTCACCCTGAGGAAGTGAATGATTTATCATTGTTAAGGGTATATGTACAACAGTTAATAATCTATAGCTCCTCCTTGTTTAGGAGCAACATCAAAGAGCCTGTGTGGCATACTAGAAACTAGGTTTCGAAGATGTTCCTCATCGGTTGCTCTCCATGCTTCGATAAGTACTCGCTTCAGCTCTTCTTTGCCCTGGAACTGACGGTTATTCGCCTAAACCTGTCTGAATATTATGTCCCAGATATGTTCCATCCGACTAAGGTCGGGACTGCAGGCTGGCCATGGTAGGACGCTTATTTATTGGCATTGCAGCCACTCATCCGTTGCACGGCTCACATGAATGGAGGCGTCGCCTTGTTGAAAGACATAGTTCAGATGACGGCGATGGCATAGAAAGGGTACTAGATGATGCTCCAAGACTTTCTGGTAATCCTTGAAATCCATACTGTAGCTCACGACAACACGACATCATTGCAGAACGCACCCCGCACCATAGGCCTCCTCCACCGGAACTGCGACGGCTGAAGTAGACTGGTTCCTTCCTCAAGTCGCGTTAGTACCGCTTGTTTCCGTCAGATTGAATTTCTTTTCATCCGAAAAGACGACCTGAGTAGGAGTTATTCAGCTCTATGGTGAGATTTCGATGCAGATCTACCTTTGCCCAATCTCTCCCTAGGTTCATCTTTGCAAATCCGAGTCGAGCCTTTTGTGACGATCGGTGATTCGTGGCACCTTCTCCATTGCTTGCCTGGTGATGTTCTGGCATCTTCTCAATGCTCTCCAGACTGTAGTTTTCGACACAAAGAGGTTTAATTCCGATCGGATCTGGTTCAAGGAGGACGTACTGTTAGAAACAGTCCTCAGAATTTTCCGCTCGTCACGAGTAGTAATCTTTCATGGGTGTCCACAGTCGGTGTTATATCTAACGACATGAGGACTCTCTAGAAATCTCCGAATGGACCAAGGGAATCTCTCTATTTGCCTGGAAATGGCTCGAGTACGGAGCCCACCTTCATGATGAGCCTTCTCATCAGAGGAAAGCAGATGACCTCGAGCCATGTTGACAGTCAGGTTTAGAAATACCTTTGCTACACATGCTTACCTTTACAAATATCTTCAAACACGAAATTTCCTCTCTTTCGTTAATAATTGTTCACTTTCTCAGGGTGACCTTATAATTATGAAACGGTGCAAGAACCGATAAACTGTTTTAAAAAAGTTCAGAAGAATGCAGCAGCGGCTAAGCAACGGATACCTAGGTTATTCGTGCTGGGGAATCTGTTCATGATGCTAGAAAAAATCCTTAATGATTACTTTTTTTGAAAGTGCAAAAATTGAGGGTGACCTTGTAATTATGAAACGCACTGTACTATGCTGATCCTAAAGCCACGCCATTTGCTTCAAGGTCGCCGTATTATGATAATCTTTGAGAAGGAAGCAGTAAGAATGCAGATCTTGCTTCTCCTTACTTCTTCATGTTGTCAGGCACCAGTGATCCAGAGGAGATTTCTACTCGGTGGAAAAGCTAATATTCTTTGGCAAAACGACAGCTTACCTTTCAAACAACGTATATTGTCATCTCTTCCCTTAATTCCGGATCTTTCATGGGTGCGGACACTCTTAACATCATCTCTTCCAACAACAATTCACAAGTAGTACCAAAATGAAACGAAAGTAGAGTCGATAGCGTGGGTCCCGCAACGAATTGCTTGATTCACAAGCTATATACTTGACAAATGTCCAGAACCTTGACAAATGTCTCGCGACAACTCGCCCGGCGTTTCTTCAGGGTGTAGATTAAGGCGACAGTTGTGTTCTGCTCGACCGAAGATACCACAACAATGATTACTACAGGAATACATATGAAACACTTTCCTATGATCACCTCAGTGTTACTCCCGAATGTTCTGGCTCGCTTAGGAGTGTACTGATGTTTCTAACCTATTCAATAGTCGCGGCTAACCCCTCTTCCTATTCAATGATCTCCATGTATTCGCTATACTCCCTGCATTCTTGCACGTTAGATGCCGCTGACAACTGCTTATTCTCTCACAAGTCCATTCAGGAGTTTTCCGATTTTTACTCAATGTACATAGATTTAACTATCATAGGAACAGATATGACCCCCCTGACCCTGCTTCTCCCGTTTTCGAGTGTCGTGGTGGCTTTTACAAACTGAGGTATTGTAAACCCTCTACTTCACTTCGAAAATAAAAAGGCCACTTGCCCTGCCATAGAGATCTAGCGATTTCCTCACACCTAACTGTTGTGATTGCTACCACTTTAACCCATGCACTGATGTCATGACTCCAAAAGGCGGAAAACATGCTCTAATCTTATGATCCCAAAAGGCAAAAAACATGCGTAAGTTATTGTTGAAATGAAAATAGTAAGTTATTGCTGAAATGAAAACATGTAATTGGTCTACTCAACTACTGGAATCCTGAAAAAAAGAGATAAAAGGAGTGTGTGTTGAGGATAAGATCCATTTGAGTCTAATCTCATTCGTCCACTTATCCTCCTCCCACATGCTGTAGTCTCGTAACTTTAATTCAACTTGCAATTTCTTTACTTCATCTCAATGGCTTGAACTCTGCAGCATCAATGACTTCATCGCATGGGCCTCATCCATGGTATTTCACTAACCCTACGATAGTTTCTGGGGGAAATCAAATTGATCCGCAATCATTTCGACTCTCCTGAATTTATCTTGCCCTGCAGAGTCCATATTCGATGAGTAGATTGCCAGTCGATGAGGAATCTCTCTTGTTCTAAATTTTTCATTGCATTGCAAATCTATATGGCTATTATAGAAGTTTCATAGCGATCTAACTTCTCATCTAATCAAACGATTCTACCTAAAGTTTGCTGCTCCTATGGCATCGGGTAAAATGAAGTAGAACAACTTACTCACACAAGAGGGCACTCGAACGCTGAAGGTGTCAATAAGGGTGAAGCGCTTGGGAACATAATTAATCTCCCAAGCAGGTAAACCTCACAACACCATCAACATACATTAGGCTGTTACAGTGAGATGCTCAGAAGATGTGTTACACATGATTCCTTAGCAGTCAGTAGTGAAAAAGCTCCAGTAGAGATGAATACAGCACATTTGGCAATGGGCCAAGAGACACGCACGCGACACGCGCCGGAGAGTCGCCTATATTTTTAGATGCGATCACTCCCCACCCTGAGAGGGGAGGCCTCCCTACCCTGGGAGGGGGATGAACGTACCCCTAAAATTGCACTGGGGCGTCGATGGTCATGTAAACCATTACCTCGCTATTCACTACATTATTCGACTGAGCGCTTATTCCTCTGATTTCTGCTGCCGAATTCGTCAAGTATTGCTCTAATCTTATCCTACTGCTGCTACCACCTACTAATTTACCCTAAAATTCCATAGATAAGAGCGGTTGAAACTACCGGTGAAAAATGAATTGGAATGAAATTGAAATTGAATGCAGTCACCCTCTAACTTGATGGATGGATAAATCAAACTTCGAAGAAGAAGCTAGGAAGAAGCTCCGCCCCTCAACTCCAAACCCCGCCCACTTAATAAACAATTCATATAGAAAAATAGCGCTTGATTAAAATCGCTATTTTTCTATATGAATTGTTTATTAAGTGGGCGGGGTTTGGAGTTAAGGGGCGGAACTTCTTCTTAGCTTCTTCTTCGAAGTTTGATTTATCCATCCATCAAGTTAGAGGGTGGCTGCATTCAATTTCAATATCATTCCAATTCATTTTTCACCGGTAGTTTCACCGCTCTTAACTATGGAATTGTAGGGTATTTAAATTGCTGTAGTCGCTGTTGTGGAGCAGTCTAGTTTTCAACTAAGCATGTTTTTCTTTCTAGATTTACACCAGTTAACGTGAGCATTTCGCATCACGATCTTGGTGTGATTTAAGATGCAATCCTGAATTATTTCTGTTACCAACTATCAAGTAATTTTCCGACTACAATATACATTCTGGCTACACCCAACGAGGTAGAAGGAATGGACATTACGCTATGTCGAGCTAGAGTCTCTATTATTTCATTTTGCAGATTTTTTCCAACCCCTAAACCTTTATCGTCGGTAAGTGTTGCAGTTGTAATCGTATACCTTCCAGTCGCTTTGCTTTTCATTTTTTAAACGAACCCCGCCCCAAAAAGGGGTTGCAAATTTTTGCATAGAAGTCACTTCTTTCGTAGGTGCGAAAACACGATGTCCATTTTGCTATCCACGTCTTTCATAAGCGAGTGAAAGGTGAATACTCAAAGATAAATGATTGTAGCAACAGTTAGAAAGCCTAGCGTTTGGACATAAAAAACCATGTTGTTGAACAAGAGAATCAGACACTGCAACGCTCTGAGATGCTTTGTTGCGGTTATTTGGAGAGAAGTATATCTACCAAATGTATATCATTGTTAGTGGCGAGGTATAATTCCTAGGAGAGATGAAGTCGAAGGTTGCGGTGCTGTGGGTAGCTACATAAAGGAGGGTTGCGTGAAGGATTCTCGAGGTATGGGGTTCCCGAACCGAAGATGGCGTTGTACGCAGTCCCAAATCGCTGAAAATCCTGTGAAAGGTGTGAAATAGCCAAACCCTCGAGCGAAAGGGTATTTAATAACTATTTAACATCTTATAACCACAATATCAAGTATTTATGTGATAGCTGGTATGCAAATTTTACCCTTTCAATGCTATTTTTCTCTGAACGCTTCACTTTCTTACAGTTCTCTTCATTTATTTATTTTTTACACAATTAATAAATGTATGGAATCAGTGTTATAACATTTGAACATTCGCATTCAATTGAGGTCACTTTGTAATAGGTGCTCGATAATTAGATGCGCGTTCCTTAGTTTCCACAACCCTCAAAATGCATTTTGTAGAACATATTGACCTTTTACTACTTACTCGAGCGTTCTCAAAATAAAGTCCCCTTCCACTTTGTTAAAGTGCTTTCCCTTGGCAAAAAACCACACCCTTCCCAAATTCCGGTTCATCTAATCGAAAAATACAAATCCGGACATCAATTTAACACTGTCTTGGAGGCTTAAAATACTATGCTCCGGCGTCGCTCATCTGACCCACGGCGAAAACAAACACTTTCTTGGGGGAGTATGTCGTTTGGCGCGATGGGCGGGGTCGCGCCGCCCATTGGAGGCGGCGCGACTCCGCCCATCGCGCTGTTCAACTCGTTCAGATCTCGTAATTTTCAGCTCTCCTCTCCTCTATAGATGATAGAAGCTCAATCTATCATCTATAGAGGAGAGGAGAGCAGAAGATTACGCGATCTAACGAGTTGAACGGCGCGATGGGCGGAGTCGCGCCGCCTCAAATAGGCAGCGCGACCCCGCCCATCGCGCCAAACGACCGCCTCCCCTTTCTTGGGAGACTCTCCCCTTTCTTACCCTGGGCGTTATGCATACGGCCCAAAATCAGACAAACCCTGCTTGCGTCGCGGCCTTCGCACTGGAGCACGTTATTTTGGGGTGTGTGATTGTAAGCACTGCGGGAAGGTAGTGATCACAGGAAAGTTGCTCTTTCGTAACTCTGCTTATTGAAGATTGCGTAGGGCATTCGAGCACGTTGTTTTAAGGTGATTGCTGATTGTAAGAAGTAATTTTCTACGATCAATGGGTTGTTGAACTATAGTTTGGAAACATATGTCTTTTTTCCTGCATGTTTCCTCGTTCATGTTCCTTCCAGGACCACTGATGGCTAGCTACCCTTCTCAAGTGAATGACCGAACACTGTTCTTTTGTGCGTTTCTATTTCTGTTGCATGCTTCTTGGTTTGTGTTTCTTCTGAGACATCTGCTGTGAGCCGCGCCGTGCAAGCGTGGCTATCAGCTGACGATGTTACAAGATGACTCATGATGGTATTTCAGGGCGGAGCGGTGACCGAGAAGAACTTCAACAGGGAGTCGACTACAGCTCGCCACCGAGGACGGCGGCCCCAGACTTTCTATCTCTTTGGGGCGAAGCCCTGGACACCACGAATATGTACTCCTTGATCTCACTCTCTGTTTGGTTCTATGTAATTATTATGTTCTATGATTGTTTATCATCATGTAATTTATTAATTCCTATTGTTGCACGTTTATCTATTCTTAATGTTATTAGGATAATTATATATGATTTGACGATTTTATACAGAAGCAGAGAATGAGCCCGCTCCCCTGTGCGCGCGAGCTCACTGGTAGCAGCGAGTGGTTCCCCCCTCGCTGTAGGAGTTAAGTGGATGCCCAGGTGATTTTTCAGGTATCTCGGCTGGATTGGATGCGAAAGGGCCCGTTCGTGTCCAGTTACCAGCCGAGGTTCGCTTCCAGCTTCTTTCGTCCTCACAGTCGACTCTGGACAAGGAACGTACCGTACCGCTGCAGCTGGCGTTTGCTTTTTTAGGAACTCTCTTTTCTGGCTAAGCTTTTTCTAGTCCAGCTGCAGTAGATTTCGCGGGTTAGGAAGCCACATCTGGGAGTAAGCAGAATACGGCCTTCCTTGCCGTAACGAACGAGCTTTTTCAACTTCAGAAGTGCACTATACCCGTGACAGGGGTCTAAAACTGTCAGGCGCCTATCGAGAAGAGAAGCAGCTCGGAAGAAGGTCGACTAAAGAGTAAGCGATGGAGTTCGTCCCAAGGTCGGAGTAAGGTTTTAGAAGGGTACCCTACCGTTTAAAGTGAGCTGAGCCTCGCCGCAATTGAATTGTATTTCGAGCGTATTCGTTTGTTGTGAAGTTGTTCCAGGGACGTTAAACCGTGTCGAAAAGGGCGGCGAGAGGTGTCAGATAGGCCTGCCATGTGTTCATGTTTAGCGAGCTTGCGTGTGAAAATTACCGCGCGGTATGTAGTTTAGTGCAAAATTACAGAAAGTACAAAGTAAAAAAAACATGAAAATAAACAAAAAAAAACAGAGTTACTGTCGAATGACCAAACCATAGTCGTAAGCTGAATGAGTTTTATCATTTTCGACATGGTATCGGTAATTTTTTCAACAGGTTTTACTCGTTTGGACCCGCACGGTCCGAATCAAAGATCAGTTGTCCGGAGTATCGAGCCACGTGGTTAATTTGCAGCCGTTTTACCGAATCAGTCCCACTAATAATTCTCGGTTCCTCTTATTTTAGTTTGGCCGGCTCCCCAAAAGTTCTATATTAAGAGACGTGTGGTCGTCGCCCCTGGCGATCTTGAACATATTGTCATCGACGGCATTGACCTTTGTCCGCATAAGGTGAGTCCATTGAGAAGAGTGCGTCAACACTTACCCATCACACTAAAGCGATAATCACCAAAATCAGGTCACGCCGCGTCTGCTGCGTACTCGCCTTTTGATATATAATAAATACATTGACATTTGACATTTGATACATTCGACATAAAATATATGTAACGAGCGCTCTCTTCTTATTACTCATTAGCATAACGCATATCCTAACCCTTGTTCGGTGTTTTCACTTGTCATGTTGGCTCTCGACACGAACGGCAACATTTCCAGCCGTGAAATTTGCGAAACGCTTTCCCACCACTTGCCGCTCCCTGTTCATCGGCGCCATCAAAGATTAAGCGCTAGATAGGGTGACTGTTCTCATTGAATGTTTTCAATTCCCGGCTTGTTCCCAAGCCTCATCATTCCTGACATCGGGATGAACCAGATTTTGGTCAGAAGCATGAAAGAATTCAAAGCAGCCGTGGGAATCGACTAGGGTTACGGTAGCGATCTCTCATTGGCTGGCTCCGCCCACCCCGACACCTTCAAAAGAGCCCTGCCCTGCAACATTCATTTTCATTTGACTTTTCTTTCAAGCTTTGTTTGCTGCCGTGTTCTTTCGTATTTGTGTGTGGGATCATGGGACCTCCCGTGAACCGGTCTCAGTCGACTGAATCTAGGGCCGTAGTTGCCCTGACACCAAGACCAGATTCTGACTTGCCAGCTTCCGCTAGCGTTAGCCGATCTAGATGACCGAGCTACGGTTCTAGGAAGAGACGCCAAGACTCTTCGGGATGCTACGGTACTGGCTATAGGAGAAGTTCGGGATTAAGCTAGGGCGGGAGCAACAAAGCTCGCTCAAACAATTAACGAAGGTAATTGGAGCTTGCTATGGGATCTTAATAACTCATTAGCAGCTGTATGTGAGCGCATTGATTCTCTACCGATAGTGGCTACGGTGAGCCCGGACGGGCTTCTACCACGCATAGTACCGCTTTCTGGATCTGGAGAAGATCCACTCCGATTTTCATTGTGGCTAAGGCGCCTAGAGGATATAATGCGCATGAGGTCTACCACATGGACGTCCCAGCAAAAGGAATTTTTCCTTACGGGATTCTTGGATGGTGGTGCGAGGGAAAAGGTGGAGGAACTTACGGAAGATGAACGTGAGGATTATTCTTCGGTAGTCGCCCATCTGAAAAAGTCTTTTGAATGTCCTCAGCATCGATATATGGCCCGTCAAGCCCTATCTTCCTGCCAGCAACAGACGGGAGAATCAGCATCCACCTTCGCCAATAGACTTTTGTCACTGGTTCGGGCAGCTACCTCCGGTCAGGACCCGGCTAGTCAGAAGGACAGGGTGCTTGAGGAGTTTGTAGCGAGGTTGCGACCCGACATTCGATATTATGTAAAGCTTGACAACCCGTCAACATTCGAGCAAGCTGTGGCGAAAGCCCAAATGGTCGAGAAACTATTAGCTGAGGCCACTGCCGACCGTCTCATCAGGCCCTCGCTACCAACCCAAGCGATAGAGGTAAAGGCGGTGGCACCCCCGCAGCAAAGTTTCAGGCGTCAGAATTATGAAAGGCGCAGAAGCCCATTTAAACGTGGGTAGGTGCAGTTTAGCCAACAACCAAGAGGGCGATTGCCCACGCATCCTGTGAGGGCGGAAACAACGACTAATTGTTTTAACTGTGGAGGTGTTGGTCATTTTTCTCGCCAGTGCCCGTCTCCTCGAGTTACACGCCGAGCGCCAGGTAAACCTTCTTTTCGCAGTTTGTCGAACGACCGCAATTTTTCTGGTTTTTCACCTCGTGATGGTATTCCCCCTTCTCGTTATGATAGAGATAGAGAGCTTTCGCAGGCTCGCGATCAGATCAGAGCTCTCTCGATTTCTCTGCAAGAAAATCAATCTACATTGGAAAGATCTGACGCTAGGGTCAATGCCTTAGTAAAGCGCAATGAGGAGTTAGCGAACTCTGCTTCCGGCCTATCGTCTTCTCGTTCGTCTTCTGTCCCGATGCCCCAAGTTAAGCTGCTTTTCGCGGTTTCTATGCTTTTATGTATCGCATCAAGCGAAGCACTTTCGACGTCGGCATGGTTATGCCCACATGACCCAGCGGATGCACTAGAGCGCATCTCAACGTCCTACAATTGTTCATGGATTATTCCCCCAATTGAAGAGACCCCGAAAGCTCTATCGGTTCGTATTTACCGTTCCAATACACCGCGCTATGACACTGCGGCCCATCTGTGCACAGTTGTCACTTAGTCCGTTACCTTTTCGGTGAACTTTTTCGGAGCGCGGTACCAAAACACTACAGAAACTCACTCCGTAGTGTCCCTCGAGTCGTGCAAGCTGATGATCCAACATCATAGATGTGAGTACGGTAGCATGGCTTAGTCAAATGACTTTTGGGCAACCTCGAACTCAATTATAATTAAATGGCCATCAGCTCCCTTCGGGTGTTGTTCAGAACGCAATGTGGCAGTTTCCAACTGCTATCTTATCCCTACCGTAGTTCACATGCGCCATGGAGCTACTTCTCCCGATTCCCAGGTTGGAAATCTGGCACAATGTACATATGAGTCAGGTATTGCGTACTCCAGGATGGGTCAATCCTTCTTTGGACCCCGAACAAGCAAGAGTCGTGCCGGTTGATACCGGTCATTAAAATGAAGGGCCGCCAACTGGGCGAAATTAGGATCAGTGATTCTAAGGAATTTGCACTATCCTGGCGCGAATCCAGTGGTCGCATTCTAGATTGCTGAGCACGGCTTATCGTCTCGGATCAAGGTTATGCTGTGGCACCAGTCATCCGTCGTCCTAGATCGACAGATGTGGACACCGGCATTGTGACTTCTAATCAATTGGCCGCGCAGCTTGTGGCAGTAGAGGGTTCGGTAAGTTCCGCTGTGTCTTCACTTTTTCACCACGCATTGTTGTCGCTTTGTGATAGAACAACTCTCTTAGCTTTCGCTCTCCATACTTCTGTAGTGGCTAACCCTACTCTCACTCTCCGTAACCTGTTGGGGCGCACTGATATCGCAGCCTCTTCTTTGAGTACCGACCTGGTACAAATTCATCGCTGCATGGCAATTCCTGCGAACAATCAGAAGTTGATTCCGTTTAATGACTCTCGTTTTTCTGAGCCTTTAATTAAATTTATTCCCCCATCTGGTACAGCCATTTTATCATTTCTTGATCCCGCTACTTTAGTTGCTTCCCAGCAAACAGATCCCGTTGATTGCTCTACAGTTCGATATTTTTGTCTTAAACGTGAAGATGCCTTTCTTAAATTCGATTCTACAACAGGTAATTCTCAGTTCACTCCTCACAACCTCGATCCTAGCATTGGTACCCACTCTACTTTTAACTCTTCCTCACTAGCTCTTCCTCTTACAATCTTTCATAACCTGATTCTGACTAACCTGAGCGAGCTAGTGCAAGATCATCAGTGGCAAGAATTGTGGACTACTATGTCTACTAATCATCTTTCGTATATTCGCGTGACCAATGAAAACGAGCTGCTTTTCAATTGTGTGTTGCATAACACTCGTTCGTTTTCGCTTTGGACTACGGTTTTTGGTCCTTGGTCAGCCTTCGACCTTTGGATCACCTTTTGTGGTATTCTTGTTACCCTTCGCTTACTTAAAATGTTTATTATTTTATATTGCAATATATATTATCCTGGGCTGCTCCCACGTCTCCGAGAGCAGCTGCCGCTCTCAATTGCTTCTAATCGTCAAACAGGGCCTGTAATAACGCAGGCTCGCCCCTCGGTATCGTCTATCACTTCTCAGCCGGTAGAACTGGCCTGTCTTAAAATTGATGCCTTTTCGTCTTGGCCACCTCGTGCAATTACGAGTTCCGTAAATGTGTTGTATTTATCTCATCGTGATCGTATTTTTGTGGCTCAAATACCTATCCGTGTGAATCGAGTGCAAGTCTTTGCCTTAGTAGACACCGGAGCATCCATTACTCTCACTTCTGTCGATACTATTCCTCTCTTTGGAGCTTTTAAGCTTCTTCAAAACGATGTTACCAGTGCAGTAGGTATGGCGGGAGTTCCTGTTCAGCTTTTAGGATTTGCAACTCTTTCGTATGACATCGGTTCCCTATCTTTTGAACACCCCGTTTATTTTACTAAGTCACTCTGCATTCCCGATGTGGCGGACGCTTACAATATCATCCTCGGTAACGATCTTCTAAGGCGCTTGCCGCCATGGTCTATTGATTACAATAACTGTGTCCTTCGTTTTGCGGATGATCGCTTGAAAATTCTACGCGCGACCCCTGCAGACGCGACCCCAGCCGCCGAGCAACAGATACCTATCCGCGTAGCAGAAACTACCGTACTACCCCCGTCATCGGAGATACTAGTGCATTGCGTAACAGAACAAGCCAACGATATCTCGCTCGTATTAGTCTCCCAAAATGAAAAACTAGCAGATAAATCTCTGATGATCTCTCCGGCGGTGGTTAATGCTGCTGACCCGCTTCTTTTGGTTTCCAACCCATCGTCAAGACCAGAAACCCTCTATAAAGGGCAACAGATATCGTTGGCTGTTCCGCTTAATGTCACTGACTCAGTGCTCATTTCTCATGTTCATCCTGATTTACTTTCTTTTGTAGGAGATATTGTGGCAAGGGCCGACCGCCCTGAAACAACGGTTAGTACTGATACTTTCAACGTTGATCTAACTTCCGCAGAGGTGTCTGAGGAGGAACGAAATCAATTAGCAATTGTTTTATGAATTTCGCGATCGCGAACTGGTTCCTATGATCTCGGTTCCGATGAAGAGTCGAAGATCGTCATTAAGACGACGACTGATACTCCTCAAACCCGATTTCGCCCACCTCGCATCCCACTAAAATTTCAAAAGGAACTCGATGATCACATCAATAAGTTGCTGCGTGCTGGGCGAATCGTCGAAAGCGATACCCCCTGGGTTCACAACACGTGCTAGTCAAGAAAAAGGATGGTTCCTTAAGAGTATGTTCGGATTTTCGTCCCCTGAATAGCGTTACAGTACCCGATCACTATCCGTTGCCTCGCATTGAGGATATTCTAGCAAAAATCGCAGACCATAAGTTCTATATCACTCTTGATTTGGCATCCGGCTATATGCAACTCCTCCTCTCTCCGGAGAGTCAGAAAAAGTGCGGTTGGGCAACACACCGCGGTATCTATCAATTTGTTTACCTTCCCTTCGGTCTCAAAAATGCCGGCGCTTATTTTTCTAGGGCTATAGCGCGCATTTTAGCGGGTTTAGAAAGTAATTGCCTTGCTTATCTCGATGACATTGTCATTTTTGATAAGGACTTTCCCCATCATTTGCAGTCTTTACGTAAGGTTTTTTTTATCGCTTTCGCTTGTTTAACATCAAGGCATCCGGTAAAAAACTCACAGAAATAGCACGCACCCGCGTTACCTTCCTGAGTCATGAGGTTTCAGGCTCTTCCTACTCACCCGCGGACAGAAATATAAGAGCCATTCGAGAATTCCCCACTCCAACTACCACAAAGGCCGTGAAAGTGTTCGTGGGAATGGCCAACTTTTTCAGAAAGTTTATCCAAAATTTTGCGTTAATCGCATCACCCCTATACGCCCTTCTACAAGATAAGGCAAAGTTCGTATGGGGAACTGAACAGCATTCGTATAGGGAACTGAACAGCAGGAAGCTTTTGAACGCCTGAAGCTTCAATTAACGTCCAAACCATGTTTGGGATTCCCACAGGATAAAGAATTTTACCTTCATACTGACGGTAGCCAATATGCGGTAGGAGCAGCCTTATCCCTCCCTTCCATCGTTATCCGCCTTCCATCGTTAGTGTGCTGCGTTTCTTCCGTCCTACAATCTACGGTAATCACACTACGGTGTACTCAGATCATCGCCCGTTGACGTTCCTTTTGAAGCATACTAACCCACGACAACTTGACGCGTTGGGTCGTAGAGCTCCAGAGATACGACGTCTCCATAGAGTATCTGAAAGGGTCATCCAATGTCGTCACCGATGCCCTTTCCCGTAATGCACATTCACGCGTCAAATTTCAAGATGATACACCCGAGGCGGAAGATATAGTTGATTTCCCCGTAAGTATCAATAGTGTCATCCCCACGGCCTATTCGATACGGCTTTCCGTTCTTTTTGTCGGCCCTCTACACGCAATTCGGCCGTATGATGCTCTTCAGAAACAAAGGAATGACCAGTTTTGCTCTGCTATTTTATCTTTCATAGAGACCCAGCGATTCCCCTTTTCTCTCATTGAGCAGCAGAAGTCCGCATGGCTAGCAATTGCGGAGAAATGCGTGAAACGGAGCAACGGATGCGTCTTTTACGTAGATCGACAGTCGGACACTGACCCATTTCGCTTTGAACGCCTACTTGTGCCTGACAAATTGAAGGAACCTATTTTCTTGGCATTCCATACGAGTCCTTCTTCAGGCGGTCACTTTAATTGGAAGAAAACGCGAGCACAAATATCACGCAAATACTTTTGGCCCCACATGGCCGAAGATGTTTTCACGCTGGTACGCGCTTGTGAAGAATGCCAACGCAAAAGACCTAATGCAGTTAACCGTGAAGCACTTATTCCCGTTGTAAGCAGAGCAGTCTTTGATAAAGTTTACGTTGATCTGACTGGCCCGCTCCACACGTCTGAATCGGATAATAAATATATTCTCGCAATGATCGACCACTTTTCTAAATATGTTATCGCCACCCCCCCTTACCCGACTGTGCGGCGATTACGGTAGCGCAAGCCGTTGTTTCTGAATGTATATTGAAGTTCGGCGGTCGTCTCGGATAATGCTTCCTATTTTAAAGGCGAGGTAGGTCAGAAATAGGACGTTTCCTCCGCATACACAGGTACTATTGTACTCCCTATCACCACGAGGGTAACGGTGCTTGCGAGCGTATCTTCGCTACTTTCCACCCAATACTCCGCACCTATATCAATGAAAACCATCTCGACTGGGATAAATACGTTTGTGCCTGCGCGTTCATGTATAACACCTCTATTCACGCCATTGTTAACAATACTCCCTTCTTCCTCATGTTTAGACGTGACCCAGTATTTAATATTGATCTCCTTATACGGCATGATTCTGAGCGTCACATTCCAGCGGATGATTCAGGATTTTACGTGCAACATCTTGTTACTACCCTTCATGCCGCTTGGCGCGCAGCAATTGCTCACAATGAACGGCAAAGAGCTAAATTTAAGGCACAGTACGACCGTTCTCATATGTCTCCTCTCTCCATCAAGGAAGGCGATCGTGTTTATCTCCGCGACCTAGCCCCTAAAGTAGGACTGTCACGAAAGTTATGCTATCCATGGTTAGATCAATTTCGGGTGCTCAAGGTGGAACCTCTACTCTTAACTATAATCAGTATCTCAGCGCCGCAATCGACGCCTAAGAAGGTGCACATGAATCAGGTTAAACCATGTTATACCTTGTCAGGTCCTGTATTTACAACTCCTTGGTTGCCTGAGATCGAACAAGTGGCGCTAACCGCAGCTGATGCATCAGAAAATCCTATAGAAGGTTATGAGCATACGGTAGCCGAAGCTCCGCCCACCGCCTCTATCAACCAATCACCGACCCACTCATATAATACTCGTTACAGGTCTCGACGTACCTCCATTTGACCTGTTTGTCAGATTCAACGATTATTTTTAATACTATGTTATGCATTTCCTTCAGAATTTGTTTCCTTTTTTCAAATGTCTTCTCCCATGTCCGCCGCACAGTATCGTTTCTTTGTTTACGTTCGCAGCTTTGTCGATCGCACGTCTTGAAACGCCATAGCCGACGCAGCCTCCTTTCCGGGATGCCACGCCCCCTATCGACCATTGATTTACTCAATTATCGCCAGCCTTACACGTAATCTACTCCTGACTTCCTGTTTCTTTTTTCAACCTTTTGCTCGCCTTACGTTTTACGAATATAATTGCATAGCCACCTCATCTTTATGCCTTTGATTTCATTTTTTTGCTTAGTTTTCGCAGGGTCGTATAGCTACACGTTTTCTTTAACCCTTTGACGACAACGCGTCTTTTTGCGTGTCTGGCGCGCGGGACAGACGTAATTCGAAGCTTTCCGCTTCCGCGGCTCACCGTTGAGCCGCGCTGTCCCACGGTTGATACAATTTTCTAGTGTAGACGTTCTTTGCTTTTTTTCAAGGGTTTTTTTTCATGATTTAGTCTGAAATAGGTGTAAATATGGGTTGTCAACTTTAGTAAGGTCTGGTTTATGCATAATATAGCTTTGGGAGTCGAAATGGATCAACCTGCAGTGGACGATTTAGAGGGTGGTTCTGAAAATTTATTGGTCAAACCCGACGAAAATAGAACTAAAGAATAAAACTTTTCAAACTGTTCTCTGAAGGTGTTACACATGGGGGGGCTAAGATTTACTTACGAATCAGATGCAAGATTTACTTCGGTAGGCAGCCCGCAAGCAAGGACTCAGCAACTATATTTGCTGCGTTCACGACTAATGGACGGACTCTTGAATCAATGGGCATGCATCTCTATACCGATAACTAGTGAATGACTTATTGGAACATAGCACCCAGTTGTCCGACCCTCGAAAAGGTGAAAAAGAATATAGGAATACTAATAAAAGTCGAGGCATTTAAGAGGAGGACAAGCTTGAGAAATTTGTTTCAAAGAACCAACTCGAGCTTACAGAACTGTTTGCGCTCCCACAAGACGAGTCAATTCTAGGGGCAGTAGATGTGAAAATCATTTTTACATTGATTGTTTTCAAAAAACGGTCAAGGAGTGTGGTTTCCAGGGAAAGAATTGAATTTGTTTGTAGTTTTCAGAAATTAGCAATGTTTTTCAGAACCCACTTTGTGTATAGCGTTATTTGATGATTGCAATTCCATTAAACACAAAAAACTCCAAGTATGACTAAAAATCGAGAAAATCAACCGATGAGAAGGGTGCGGTCCACCGTTGAGCCGCGCTGTCCCACGCGACCAAAAAACCGTGGCTCATCGTTGAGCCGCGCTGTCGTCAAAGGGTTAAAATATCTACATACCATTGCGCACATTACATATTGCTCTACCTATTATTTACATATGTCCTTACTATATATAAAGCGCTCTGTCTGTCTGTCTGTCTGTTTGTTTGTTTGTTTGCACGGAAATTCGATATAACGTGAAGAAGCGCCTGAAGAAGTCGGGTCAAGTTTGGAATGAGTTGAGCATAGGGTAAGTGCAACAGAGCACACGTGAGCCTGGCGGAGCCCCGCCCCCAAGGGGCGGGGCATGCGCCGGAATTGGGCGGGGTCATGGGCGAATTCTTCTAATTCGGTCTCATAACATTCCAGATACCAGGAAAAAATGTGCAAAGGTGAGGGATGGGTCAACAACCAAAATAAAGGAAACTTACCGGCGGTGGGCGGAGCGTTCTCGCAGTGGGCGGTACTTCCCTCAGAGATTCATAACTCGATTTAACGAAGGCGTCGAGGCCAGGGAAAAAATAAAAAGAGTGACCAAGGTCTTATGCGTGCTGAGCGTGCATAAGTATAGCGAAGCCCCGCCCACGAGGGGCGGGGCGTGCGTTGAGGTGAAAGCTACTTTCCAGAAATGAGTGTAACTTCGTTCGGAAAAGTTATAGAGTGCGGAAAAAAGTAGTTAGAGGTAATGGGACAAATGTGGTCAAATCCCGAAAGTGGGCGGGGCTGGCATCAAAGTGTGCGGGGCTTAGATCAAAAATTTATAACTCTATTCAGAAACATTCTGGGATGCGGGAAAAAGGTGCCATGGTGTAAAAGAACAAATGTGGTCAAATCCCGAAAGTATGCGAGGCTGGCACCAAAGTGGGCGGGGCTTAGATCAAAATTTATAATTCTATTCAGAAACGTTCCGATATGCGGCAAAAAGGTGTCAAGGTGTAAAAGAACGAAGTGGGTGGGGCTTGCACCAAAGTGGGCGGGGCTTAGATCAAAATTTCATAACTTTGTTCAGAAACGTTCAAGAACGCGGGAAAAAAGTGGTGAGAGGAATTGGAACAAATGTAGTTAAGTCCTCGAAGGGGGCGGAGCTGGCACATAGAAGCGGGGCTACGACCAAAAATCCATCTCTTCAAAAACTTTCTGGAATGCGGAAAAAATGGTTTGGAGCATTCAAAAGAAGGGTGGTCGAGTTTATTGTGGAAAGGGTTTGCACTAAGGTGGACGGAGCTATGATCAACCACTAATAACTGTGCTCAAATATATCGAGCGTGATGCTATCAGCAGTTCAGCGTTCGAATCTAGAGAAAATTATCTTATTCTGATTATCCAACATTCCGCTGAATGACTCCATCGTGGATAAGTGGCGTTCGATATATACTGCGCGCGTTAGCGTGCATAGCCAAATTGGTATATTATATCTACATATCACACATACAGGGCGGAGGTGGTGTAGTGGCAAGTGGCGCACCATATCACACGCACGGTCAGGGGTTCGAGTCCCTGATCGATGCCCGCCTAGGCCAACCAAGCCCTCCATCCCTCCGGGGTCGGTGAATTGGTACCAGACTCGTCTGGGAGGATAAAAACACTGACTTGTACATCGGCTGGCCACCGCAAGTCATTGTATAGGCCACATACGCACTCATTACCCACTACGGTTCTAAATGGAAGTCGGGTGCGGGGGCGCATCCCTCAGACGGGATTGATTAACGCCAAAAACTTTATCCTTTATCCTTTTTTATCACACATACATTGCTCTTTCCTTTTCCATATACGTAGTTAACACTCCAGTCTTCCTTTTATGTTAAATACTCTCAATACATTAGTTTATTTTCAGGTGATTATTTTTGTTCTGTGCTCTCTTTCTGTGCGATCATGGTCGATTTTTTTCGCTCACTATGGAGGAAACATATCTTCCTCCCGATCCGGATCCAGGTACGAATCTGGTATCTACTTTTTCATCTTCTAGTGTTTCTTCGATTGATTCTGTTGTTACTTGTCAAAGTCGCGTAGCGGCTGAAACGACGATTATTTCTTGTGCTTCCTCTAATGCTCCTCAGTCCTCTCAGGACCCAAGCATCAAAGTTTCTGCTGATTCCACTGCGGAGTCCGCGCAGCTGAAAAGCTCACCAGTATCTGTTTCAGAGGATGTCCCGATGCATGACGTAGCACAATCTCCTGAAGCTTCTCTGATGATCTCTCGACGCTCATCTTCTCCATCCGTGGCGTCCTCCAATCTTGACTCCATAGTAGTATGACGGCGTCAATGTCCAAGTTGTCGATGATACAGCCGTCTGCGCAAGAAATTGCGCCCGCAGTTGAGTCCCCGCAAACCCCTCCAGCCACGGTGAAGCGAGCCGCTCCGACCAGTCACTGGTCACCCCCCGGGGATCTCCCGACCCGGGGCACGCGTGGCGCGCCCCAACATTCCCGCGGTTCTCGGGTCTCTTCGCGAGGTCGAGGCCCATTTACCATGAAGATGGTCTCCTCATCGTCCACCTCCAGCATCAGCAGTCCGCCATCGTCCTCTTCGCGAGGTGCTTCTTCGCGAGGTGCTTCTTCGCGAGGTACTTCTTCGCGGGGTGCTTCTCTCCGTGGACGAGGAGCCAAGCAAGCCCGCCAGTATCCCCCAGAACCCCTCCCCCAGGTGGAAACGTCTCAGCTGTCTCAAGTAACTCCTCCTGAGTTCTCTCACTGCCTTATGGAGTTGCACCCCTGGGCAAAGTACGTCAACCCCCGTCCAATTCGTCTACTCCGCCAGGACTGCCCACCAGTAAGTTCCGTCTTGGATGTCGAGGTGTACCGTCGTTTACCGAGCTCGGGTTACTCGTCGGCACGGTTCAACAGGTCGCTTTTCCCGAAGCAGTCCTCCACCCCGATAAGATGCCGGCGTCAATCCCAGTTATTGAACTGCAGCACCTGGAGGACACCATCAATTTCCGGGCTAAATCGAAGATAGTAATGGACCAAGTTCTACTCGGCTCCTATAGCGACGTCGATACGGCCCACATCAAGCCTTCCCCATACCAGAAATACATCACTAAACCTCTTCCATACCGCAGTACCTATCCGGTCCTCTACCAAGTCGTCTCCACAGGATATGGCCCGAGAGTAATCCTAGAGGCCAAGGACTTCTTCATTGTTGGTCCCGACCGACGAGATCTACATTGTATCGTTCTGGACCAGTACGCCGTTGACATTGTTACCGGCGGTCGCGGCTTTAACAAGAACCACATGTCCGTTAAGGACTTCGTATGGGTTTATAATGTAAAGCCGACACGGCAAGCACTGCAGTCCCCGGCATCGGTCTTTAAACAGGCCTCATTACCGCGGACTATGGCCCTCGACACGTCATCGGTCATCAGAGTGTCCCACTTCGCGTTGTAAACGGTAAACGACTTCCCTGACCACGTCTATGGCATCATCTTGTCGCGGACTATGACCGAGTCATTCACGCTCGGGCAGTATTTGAAGGATGCCCCGAGGCGGTCACCTTGATCCCATCCCCTTGTACCTTCCCACTTCACCGCCTCGCTACCTACGAGGTCATAAGTGCAAGGTCGCGGGTGAACGTATCGGCGGCAATGCGGTTTTGCGAACCTCCCGTGTCCTTTGAATCGCGAGCTCAGTTAGCTGAGCTTGTGCGTTCATTCCTGCCTATGCATCCGGATGAAGGCATATCTCCTCTAGCGGTCTTCAAGCTTCCCCAGGTGGACAAGGCATGGCTTGCTGACCGTCTCGCCCGTTTCCATAACTTCTAGCGTGATCCTGTTGGATCGAAACAACGATTAAGTAAGATATGTAACGTCGCCTGTTCAGCTTTGGCTGCGGTTCACGCAGTAGGCGACGATAAGCAGACTCACAGAGTCCTCGCCACTGTACCCATTCCGGTCTGGTACCCCCTACGCACACAGTTCACCCTACTGGATATGGCGTCTGAAGCGGGATGGGCGCCGGAACGTCACGTTATCACGTGGATTCCTGGTACTGAACACCTCATTTGGGCCAAAGTAGTAACGGTCACCTACGATCCCACGCGAAAGACGGTAACTGTCGTGATTCAGGCGTTTACCTGGACACACGAAGCGTGGAAGCGCGCCTTTGAGCAACATGGTCGCACGCTCGAGGAAAAGCTTGGTTGACTGGTGACTGAAAAGGTTGACTTGCCGAAGCGCTCGATATCTGCGTGCGCCTCGGCAAGTCAACCGCCGCGGCGAATCCCGTGTACGACCTGGTCTCGCGTTCCAACATCTTCGGCAACCTCCGCCCGAGGGTCATGGGCAATCACGTCGTCAATTTGTTTTATGCCAATCAAGCAATTGGCACGAGCGACGAGCCGTACCTGCGTGATTTACCGCCTCCCTCTGGCCAACTCCGCTCATTTCTCGTCAGCGGGCGGTGTGAGCCGCTCCGTGCAAGCGCGGCCATCAGCTGACGATGTCACAAGATGACTCATGATGGTATTTCAGGGCGGAGCGGCGACCGAGAAGAACTTCAACGGGGAGTCGACTACAGCTCGCCACCGAGGACGGCGGCTCCAGGCTTTCTATCTCTATGGGGCGAAGCCTTGGACGCCACGAACATATACTCCTTGATCTCATTCTCTGTTTGGTTTTATGTAATTATTAGGTTGCAAGGAAAGTTCTGGCCGTTTCGTCAGCTATTTTTCAAAAAGTTATAACTCATCTCAAAGTGAACATTTTTATTCATAGTAAGCCCCAATCGATTCTACACATGTTTGCCAACGTGATGCAAGTCTGTCTATTCCATTCTTGTAAAAGTCCGGAAATCTGGATTTCAAATCTCGAGAATGGCAGCTTCCACATCGCCTTGATTTTTGAATACTCGTTCCTTTAAGAAGCTGTCCAGATGTTCGAGTAAAAGGTAGTCAGTTGGTGACAGGTCTGGTGAGTAGGGTGGATGAGGGAGAGCTTCGATTCGCAGCTCGTTCAACTTCTGGAAGACAATTCGTGACACATGCGGTTGCGCATTGCCGTGTAAGACCAGTGGACCGTGGCGACTGACTAGTGCTGGCTGCATTTATCCCGGTTTCGTGTACTTCTTGTCAATTTGATCACAATATGACTGTGCGGTGATAGTTTGACCTCGAGGAAGAAACGTGTAGTGGATTAATCCATGGTTGGACCACCAAACTGTGATCATTGTCTTCGTGGCGTGTAAACTTGGTTTGTGGAAATTTTTTGGAGGCTCATCCACACCCACCCACTGAGCAGAACGCTTCCTGTTATCTAGGATCCATTTCTTATCACACGTTACAATACGATGGAGAAAATTCTCAACATAATTTCTTCTCAACAGCGAATTTGAAACCTCCAAGCGATTCAGTTATTGCTGCTCCGTGAAATCGTGTGGCACCTACTTGTCAAGCTTCCTCACTAGTTCAAGCAGCTTGAGGTGGGCAGCGACGACTGTGTGGGAGACGCCCATCTTCTTCTCAATCTCTCTCAAAGGTTGACGTCAATCTTCTTCGACTGCTCTTAGCAAAACATCGTGGTCAACTAAAGATGGTCGACCAACTCGTTCTTCGTCTTCCAGTGACCCGTCTCCACTTCTAAACTTCTGAAACCAGCGACGAACCGTTTGCTCCGAAGCTCGTGAAGTAAAACCGTTCAAAAAGCAGTCTTATCTATTCTGCCAAAAAAACCTCCTAAGGATTCCAAAACCTCACAGACTTTGGGGGAAGCGCTATGACAGAAAGAGCAACCAATGACTTATCTAAGGAACACAGTATGTCGATTAGGCCGAATGGACAACCGCCAAAATTTGGATTCATATGGCGCGTGCGTGGGAACGGCTAGAACTTTCCTTACAACCTAATACTATCTTCTATGATTGCTTGTTATCATGTATTTTATTAATTCCTATTGTTGCACGTTTATCTATTATTACTTTTATTAGGATAAATTATATATGATTTGACGGTTTTATAAACAAGCAGAGAATGAGCCCGCTTCCCTGTGCGCGCGAGCTCACTCTGCTGAGTAATTACCTTCACTGACAGAGCGTTGAACCCTGGTTTAGGGGTATGCCAACTTCGGTTGATATAACTATCCGATCGAAAGAGGCCATGGATGACGATGTCCAAGCCAAAGAGAGGCTCTAAGAACATCCACACGTTGTGTATAATCGACAGCGACTGTGCAGAAAACAGAAAAGCTGACTAGAGGGAGAATGAAACAAAGGCAAGGCAGAGAGGGCGCGAGGCGATTTTAATTACTTGTGGAAACTCCATGGTCACAGCTCTACTCGCATATCGATATGCAGCAAGTCAAAGTCATTGAGTGAAGAGAATAACAGCAGTTAAAAACCAAATCCTCAATAACAAAATTAGGTTTCTCAGCAGAAAACTTCCTTTTATAACTGGATGAGTGTTGAAAAAAAGCCAAATGAAAAAAAGAGAAAAGTCGCAGTTCAGAGCTCTGTAGAATTCTCCACTTCGTTTTGCATTTCACATTTCACCTGTGTACAGAAACAGAATTCCTATTATTAAAACATGAAATCAGCCCCTATTATTCCAGCATTAATAAAGTTTTTGCAGTTTATAATATTTCTCAAGTCGCTTCACCTTCTCACCGTTACCATTCTCTTCAGTTTTTTTCTTTTACTCGCTTGATTATGCAGACAGCACAATGAAAATGTGGTCCTCACACTTAATTAAGATCTATCAAGTCATAGGTTCATGAGGCCTGTACTTGATTGTGTAGCGGATCTAGGAATACTTCTGTATGGAAGAGTATATATTTATATATGTTTATTATACGAGTAAATAAGAAGAGAGGACATAAGGGAGAAGACAGGGCGAGAGGGCAGGTGATAGCCTAGACAAAGGGTCGGGGTTAGCCTGGAGGCTAAGGTGATATCCGAGAGACGACGACCTCGACTCCCTGAGGCGGCTCCTTTTATGCTGAGGTTTCTACCCCAGTATTATGAAATAGTGACGTGGTGCTTCGGTGGAGCTGATGAAACCTTGGTGTCTGGCTCGAGCTGGCGCATGACCCAGCATAGCTGACCAATGACTCGACATCTCCATTCATTACGGAAAGCTCTTCCTCGAGCATTGAGGATCGATCCGTATGATGTTAAGCATTCGATGAGAGATGTGCGGGCATAGAGGAAATTATGAGTCAGCAAAATTTGCGAGAAAATTGAACTGCCAAACGAGGATACAAGATGTTGATGCGGGATACAAGCTACCTTCATGAGAGCTAGAAGGCGGGCTAGTGTGCCACTCAAAAAAAAACTCGTCCTCGAGTTTGAATAATGAGGATTACGTGGTGATGAATACAGGTGCGGAGGAAATGTAATATATGTGGCAGTGGATTACAAAAGTGGTGCTATTTCAGTTGTGCTTATATAATACAATATAGTCCAGTTTGTGTGATAGTGGGTTTTATCTGTTACACAACATGATACTTACCATTAAAGAAGCATGGTAGATATTATCAATATAATGCTTAGATGTGACAATATTAATATGTGGTGGTCGAATAAACAATATTCATCTGCAGATGATAGTCAGTTTTGTGCACAATTCTAATCACTAGTCTAGTTAAGGTATACGAATAGAAGACTAGTAAGCTTGACGAGGCGTATATTAGTCTGTGTGGGATTCGACTAATATACGGACAAGTGAGAATACTATGATACGAATACTAGTCTTAGCACTGCACACTTTTGGTCGACTAGTATAAGGGCGTAATTTTGATATTACAGCGGAAAAATTTATTTCCTTGAACCGCCCCTTCAGGGAAATGTGTTGATAAGAGGACGTGAAGTTAAAATAGAAATTTTAACTTAAACAGGGCTGTGTTCTCGCTGTGAGAACACATGTTGTAGCTCAATCATAATAGTCCGTTGAGCTCTGCTTCTCCTGAAGGCGACGAGACCGTCGTATTAATGGTTGTTTGATGCTAATCGGTGCTTCTATATTTTGTTCGAATGATGGTGTGGTGTTTGTATTAAAAGCATCAAGTGGCATCGAACAAAGAGAATACAGTTTTAAACGGTTAATATATACTGCTTGTCGTGCTGGGGGACCTACAAGATCAGTGATTGTTATGTTGGGGCGATTGATTTCTTCAATCGCGAAAGGGAATTTCCACTGGTTTGTGAGTTTGGGACGAACTGTGTCGTCGTGCTAAAGTACTAGGTCGCCAGTGGAAAGATTCTTCTGGTATACCTTATTATGAAGATCGTAGCCCATCTTGTATTGAGCAGTTTTGGAATGACCCCCTTGTCCACATCCATAACGGTATTCTTCAAGCCAAAGGCGAATTGTTTCACGGAGTTGTCAGATCTTAGTGCTGTGGAGGAAGGAAATTCATGGAGTGTGTTACCCCATGAATAGAACATCGGCCATGTACGGAAATATGGACCGTAGCTTGCACTTGAGGTTCATGTGTTTTGCTTCAGTATGAGTTTCTGCTGTCAGTGAAACGTTATCAACATAAAGGTTATTTTTGATCTCACCAACCAAGTCTCGTTCACTTGAGTACGTGTTCAGGTGGTAATAGGTCGTGGCCGCTAAGAGAAAGGGGGAAGCTGTTAGCCCAAAAGCCACTCTCGTGAATCTGAGATTTCTGATGTTGTCGGATTCAGGAGGTTGTTGGTAATCCCACAGCCAAAGGCATCTTGTGGCATCACGTTCGCTTTCGTGAAGTCTGACCTGTAAAAAGGCCTTTTCCACATCTGCGATGAGTCCTATTTTCCCTATCCTGAACCGGAGGAGAACTCCGAAAAGTTAAGGGAGTATCACGGGACCTCTATGCAAGACTTCATTCAACGATGGACACCCCCGGTAATGCGCTGAGGCGTCAAGAACTATACGGAGCTTTGTTGTTGATTTGTTTGGTGTCACCACTGCCTGGTGGAGAAGGTAGTGTATCCTTCTTTCTGACGGTGGCTTACTTTTGGGTACATCCTCGAGAATGTTCAGCAGGATTTGCTCCTGAAAAACCGCATCGTAGCGTTGGAGGAGATTTTGGTCGTTTTGCATTGAGCACCAGATATTCTCAAGCCGGCGTATGGCTATGGAATAGTTACCTGGTAACAGCATATGAGCGTCTTTCCATGGAAGCCTTACGTAATAACCGTCACTTCTACGCTCCACGGCGCGGTTGAAATTGTCCCAGACTTCCTTATCTTGACAATCTTTTTCTTCCTCCTCTGAGTTCCCGTATTCGTGTATACCTGCTGTTTCCAATTGCTAATACTTTTCCCACTTGCTCTCATCATCGTCGTCTGAGGATTTGTCATCTTCGTGGATTATGTTTACTTGCGGATCAAAGGACCAATACTTGTCCCACTGAGCGAGCCCTTCATAGTCATTACTAAGACCTAAATGAAAAATGTGTTGTGACGATTTCATCTGCCCTGCCAAAATATTGCCCGGGTGGCTGGCCAAACATAGAGACCTGATGGGAGTTGGACTGAGGAACATTTCTCTTAAGAAACTGCCATGCCTTGTCGCATCCCAGTAGGATACTTGGCTTCACTTGTTGTCCATGTGGTTTTAATACAGGCGCCATGTCAGTGGAACGGAGCGTATCTTTGTCGACTTTCAGTAAAGGTGGGAGAGCAAAGTTTTTTGTGAAGATGTCACTGGTTAGTAGATCCAACATGTGGAGCTGTCCATCATTATCCCACGATGACAGCTGAACTCTTCGTGATTGCTTCTTTTGCACTTCTGATGAGCCGAACGTGTAGTAGCATAACTCCTTTTCCTCAATTATTGGCAGGCATAGCTCTTCAGCTAGGGCACTTTTAATAAAAGACATTTCAGCTCCTGTATCAATTAGCATTTGCACTTTTTGAAGCTTTCTGGTAGTTGGATTCAACACAGAGATTTCCCAACGTTTTGCGGGGTTCGAAAAGATCGCTTGCTGGTTGTATGGCCAAGGTTATCCCTTCATTGTAACTGTGCTCTTCTACATTTGTCTCTGTATTTGGGTTTTTATTCGTCACCAGATTCTTATTCGTTGATGTCTTTGTAGTTTTTTCCCAGCTCTTTTGTCCCGTTGTTTTGACTGCGTTTGGGTTTTCGAATGTGCACCGTCTTTACAGGGCTGTGCCTTCTGATTTGCCGTTGACTTTAAACAGCATGAAGTGTGATGTAAGCCCTTGCAGCGGAAGCACGGTTGTCTTTTGCAGTCCGTTGTTGCATGCTCCGCTGATGCGCAAAGTAGACACAAACCCTTTTCTCGCAGGTACTGCGCCCGTTCTTGCGGTGTTCTCAAATTTCCGCAAGCTGCTGGTTTGTGGTCCCCTTTGCAATACATGCATGGAAACATTCGACTTTTGCGGTACTGAGTTGTTTCCCGCTCGTCTGTACTGCGAAGAGGTATTTTTGCCTCTTTATCTAGGTAGGCGTAGATCATTTTTTCTCCTGAGAGTACCTCTTCCATCAGGTCGAAAAGACCTTGCATCGAAAACGGTTGTTGATTTGATGAAAGCGGCCTCTTTTTGAGGAGGACTTTTCGCTGAAGTTCCCTAGGGAATTTCGATAAGACCTTTTTGATCATCCACTGGCTATCGACTTGCTCCCTTTCTTTCTCAGCTGTTCGATGATTACTTGCACTTGTTCCATGAGCGAACTTTGATCCTTGAGAGATTGGCTTCGTAATTGGAACTTTTCCAATCTATCGATCAACTTCTGTATTAGCTCTTCTCCTGAGACATACCGGGTATGCAAGAATTCTATGGCTTTGGTGTAATTGTCCTTTGTCACATGGAACTTGCGTACAGATTCTTTGGCTTGTCCCTGAAGCGCGTCTAGGAGATAATGGAACTTGAGTAGTTCAGAAAGTTCCTGCGAGTGCACGTTTGCGGTAAACAACTCCCAAAAATTCTCCCAGTCCCAAATGTTCCCTTTGAATTTTGGTATGGGTAGGGTTGGAAGTTCAACCATTCGGGGCATAGCGGCTTGTGCATGAGTCTCCGTCGTTGCCTGTTGCATGTTTTCTCTTGATTCCATGCTTTCGGCTGACTTGACTGCTCTTATTCTGGCTCTAAGGAGCATCACATGTTCAACGGCTGTGGCTATGCAGTCTTCGGCACGAACTGAGTACCTCTCAGTTTCGTTTGGGTCCGAGTCTGGCAGAGAGGAAGAGTCTCGTAATGAGAGAAACTTGTCCAATGTCGCCTCAACTTGACTGATCCATGAGTCGACTGCTCCGACTGCTTCTTCCAGCTTTCGCAAATGCTCCTTGTTCACGTTTGCTGAACCGCCTCCCGATTCCGGTTGTAGAAACTCTAGTCTTTCTTCTTTGTAAGACTCTATTGTTTGTAGTAACTTGTTCCCAAAGCGGGTGAGGAGTCGCCTTGCTGTAGATAGCTGCGCGCTCATCTCGGCACTTGAAATTACTATGCCGATTTATATTAACGTGACTCGACTTGGCTTAGAACTTTAGCTATTTGCCTACTGACTGATTGGGTTATTTTTCGTTAGATTTCACTTGATAGTTTACTATTCACTTGATAGTTTACTATTTACTTGATAACTTGACTTCATAAAAATTAAATTACTATTCACTTGATAACTTGACTTGATAAAGAATTCAATCGATAAGCAGATTGAATTCCAGACATGAGTTCTTGGTTGAACTGCCGCTCTACCATATCTAGCTGTCCTGTGTTTCGCCAAACTGCTCGCCTTCACCAAACCGTGTGCCACGCGGGTGTTATATTGGTCACACAACACAGCTCGATTTCAACGTTTACCTCAAACTTGGGTAATTAAACCCACAATACAATACTCGTATTGTCCACAACAGAAAACTTGAATCGTACTTGAACATAAAAAACAAGAACAATGACGCCAATAAAGGAAGAAATGCGTCGGATCAAAGTGATTCCGTGCCGGTGTGGATTGCGGTTTATATACCCAAGACAATCGATTTTGCATGTGGGTATGTATGTATGTATGTATGTGTGTATGTATGCATGTAATGTATGTATGTATGTATGAATGTATGTATGTATGTATGTATGTATGTATGTATGTATGTATGTATGTATGGTATGTATGGTATGTATGGTATGTATGGTATGTATGGTATGTATGGTATGTATGGTATGTATGGTATGTATGGTATGTATGGGATGTATGGTATGTATGGTATGTATGGTATGTATGTATGTATAGTAATGATCCGGCCCATCGGGATCATTTATACCCACCTATCTCAGCCTCAGGTCATGACCTATCCAAGACATAACACCTCATATATAATATCGTTTATCCTTAAGGCACAACATAGAACCGGAACACGATTGATAATATGCGACAATACGGACAATACAGCGAAATGAGTATATGCGGATATGGCCCCGGGGCCTCTGGCCTGGGGACGGACGAGCACGAGACCCATCCAGTGTCCTCGGCCGTAGGTCACCGGGTTGAGTAATTCGGAGTTGGTGGTGAGGTCCGCCGAAACGTGACGTCGTCCTGGGTAGATGTGGTCGGAATGCCATCGAGCCAGAGAGCCTCGAGTACGGTCGTGCGCGGCTTTTATACGGTTCCCAGCCTTATCTCCGCTGTCGTCTTAAAACATAGGATGAAGCTGAGAATTGATGCGAAGGCAAACTTAACTGTAAACATCAACCGTACCGTAAACTCGGGGCTAATGAATGTATTTTGCTAATTCGCGCTTTACCCATCCTTTACATCTCCCCCTTTTACAAAGAGTCCGACCTCGGACTCGTGAGGCTAATATGGGGGGGGGGGTGAACGGTCGCGAAAGAACTCTAGGGTGGCGAGCACGCAGCGCGAACGACACCAACGGATAATAGAACCCCACAGGGGTGAATTCTCCATTAACGGCACTGAGCCGAGGATGAACATGCCGTCACGGGCCCTGGACAGTGCGACATTAAGGCGTTTGGGGTCATCGAAAAAGGTGAGGTTAGTACCTAGCACCTTGGTGCGCGTAGTGCATAGTATGACGATGGACTTTTCTGAACCCTGTGCGCTGTCAACGGTCTTGATAGTGACATGTGTGTTGGATAGGATAGATTCGCACAGGTAGAGCTGGTCGCGGTAGAGGCAAATAACCATGATATCGCCGGGTGGTATGCCGGCTGCCAAAAGGAGGCGGACTAATACGGCAGCGGCTCGTGCCTCGATCTCGTTACTCTGAGAGCCGGTGATGGATTTTACGGCTTTGCCTAGGACGTCAACGAATGCGATTGGAATTTCTTTGTTGGGCATACGCAGTGAACGAAGTAGCGCTTGGCGTTCGTCAACGGGTGTTCCGCATACGAGCTCGTTGTTATAGAAAATATAAAAGTTCAGCTCCATCATCCTGGCATGCGGGCGATATACGGTGCTGATTTTGCACGTCGGCGCGTTCCCTACGCGTTTCGCGACTTCGAGCACTGATTGGGAACAGAGAGCAGCTGCGCGGGGGGCCTTTTGAGTGCCTACGAAAGGAGGCAGCTGTTTAGTATCGCCAATGAGTGTATAGGTTGCGTCAGGGAATCGCGAAAAGAGCCCGATAAGGGTGGCTTCCGGGATCATGGATGCTTCATCGAGGAGTACGGTGTCCCATTTCCTAGATGGGCGGCGCCATAACCCTTTCTTGGTGGTAAGGTTAATGGCCGAGGCGATAGTGCATATAAAGATGTTGGGTTGATAGATTTTAAGGAACTTGGAGGTGAGGGCCTTAACGCGCTCGGAGTTGGCCTCTTCGAGGAACAAGAGGGTTTTATGTTCAGACGCCATGAGATTTTGTTCCACGCCCGTGAAGAGAAACTCGCGAAGGCGACGGCGCTTGTCCGCAAAGGCGCGAAACATTGCAGCTGTGGACGGACCCATACGATCGCTATGCGTTACGGGTAGCCGTTCCATAATCGCAGCAATGTCGTAAGGGCCGGTACGAAGGGTATCGTGTGCTAGCATTTCGTTTACATACCGGACCGGGTGCATGTCGGGTGTGTCCATCTGCGCTAATTTTGAGCAGATAACGTCCAATGCGGAGTTCTGTACTGCTGCGATAAGTACCGTTTTACCCTTTTTGACCGCCTCTACTGCCATTAGTGTGGTGCACAGTGATTTGCCTGCTCCATATGCACTGTCAATAATCAGGAGGGGCAAATCCTTGTGGAACCAATTTATTGCGTTAACCTGATGATTATTTAAGACAACGCGTTCACCTCCGACAACGGCTGTAATGCTCTTTCGCGTTTTCGCGGGTTCGCCCGAAAGGGTAACGTCCCCCGACAAAATTGCACGGGCCGCCGACCAAGCCTTACTCTGGGGAGTAAATAGGCGCGAAACTGACGTGCCCTCCAGCAGTGTCAGTATGGGATTGGACTTGTCCTCGGTGAGGTTATGAAGGTATGTCCCGGCGGAAATACGGCAGTGTTGCGACCGCGTGATGTAAATGCGGAAGCGCGGGGTATCCTGTGGATGGATCTGCGCGGTAACTGTGATATGCTCTTCGGCGGGAGTGATATGCACAATGCGGGCACGAATAATGTCGGTTTGGTATGCTCCCTCTATTTGCTGGCCCACAGTCCAGCCGGTTTTCCTAACCTTGGGTATCTGGAAGGTTGCAAGAGTGGGATACGCGTTGATATTGGGGGTTGTCCAGATGGCAGGGTGCGAGGAAGTATCCAAGCTTTCAGCTACACATGCGGATAACGTTCCTACGGTGGTGCCGTAGAGGGACTCTAAGAAGGGCATTACCTCGCGTGGATTAGATTGAAACATGCGGAATTCGGTGAGTTTGCTGTTAACCTGCTGCTGATGTGTTTGAGAGGTCGGACGTATACCCGATGGAGCAGGTGGCGGACTTGGGAAGTATTGGAGGTCTGCCATACATTCCCGAAGCTCGTTAAAGGCGTTGGCTTTAGGAGTACATGCGAACAGCATGTAATCCAACTGTCGTGGGCGAAAATCGGCAGTGATGAAGGTATTGGCACGGAGGCGTGCGAACTCTACGTCGGGATCGAGGCGATTACTATTCACCGTGACTAAAGTGCGGTGGCCCTTCATGCAAATCTGAAAGGATTGTTGAGCTTGTGACGTGACAGAAACGATGTATCCGAGTGTCTCAATGAGGTCTCGGTGAACAAGAGCAAATTCGTCCACGCGCCATATGGTAGGCTTGCGGTGGTGACTCGCCTCTTCTATGGTTTCTGGGTAGGGGAGGCCTTCTCTCATGAACTTGGTTGATGGCAGTAGGGTGTATACCCATACGAGGTCACCAATCAAGATGTGGAAGACGTCGATACGATGTTTTCCCGTAAGGATGTTGACGGAAAATTGGTCGAGCATGACAGTGTGGAGGTCTATACGATCGGGTAGGGGAACCTCCATGTGCACTGATTCGAGGCGCGCTCCCGTACCAAAAAGAGACTTAACGCGATATAATACTGGGTGGATTCCTTTGTGGAGGCGCAGTCCCCGGACGTAACTGAGCATTTCGCGTGCGGATGCTTTTTCCGCAGGTGCCAGAGGGGGAAACTCCCTGCCTTCAATGCGCGTTTGATATAGATCTAAATAAGAGTGGCGCTGGCGAAAGCTTTCTATGGCTTGCGGTCCGACGGCTTCCAGGATGGACGCCGGGCGACCTTTGGAGGTGTAGGCGCCGCTATGCTCGATGAACGGTGACAGCCGGCTATAACCTGCTGCGGTGATGCGCTCAAATTTTGAAGCGGGCAATTCGGGATCGTAATAGGGTGATATCTTGGGGCGTATTTTAGGTGCAAGAAGGTGGCTCCAAGGGTGGTTAACGAATTGCTCGGTTTCAAACTCAATTCCTTCCTCTTCCAAGGGGACTTTGAAAGGGCGTTTACGCGGGTGGCTTGACGTGGGCTCGTCCCCCAAAGCAGTTTCCTGTGAGATAGCGGATTGGCCGTACTGGCTGGTGGACTCCATGATAATTTCGGGAAATGGCCGGCGTGGCGTTCGCGGATCACTCTTTTTTTGCGATGTTGTGCTGTTTCCAGCATTGTTATTGTTACTGGTCGCCGATTCCTCCGGGGAGGTAATGGGCTGATTAGGTTGCGACGAAGCTTCACATGGGCGCCCGTCGTCGGTAGTCGGCGCCTCTTCATCGCCACACAGCAACTGGAAGGCCTCTTCGAGCGGCATCTGATCCATAAGGTCGTCGATATCAGACTGCTCCAGGGTTCGACGGTCATCTGGAATACATTAGACATTTCCTAGAAACGGTGAACGTGTCCTGCTGTTAACGAAGATGTCATTAAAGGAAGATACCGCATTGTAGGCTAGTATTGGCTGATACTGTTACGACCGAGGGTCCCTGTGAAGAGGTGACGCTCTGGGAATCGAGGGTATCAACATTTTCAAGACGGGGTGTGTCTCTGGCGGGTGAACCAGACATATTACCTGTAAGGTGTAAGCATCGAAAATCAAGTGTGTTTGAAGTACGTGACGAGACAGCGAAGCACATGTTAAAGTCGGAGGCGATGAGCGAAAGAGGAATGAGATCCTGATGAATTAGCGAAACCAAATAGCTGGAAATGATTAGTGGAGAGATAGGTTAATATAATATAGCATGTGACGCAAGAAGCACAATAATATGGAGTGCACGGGTACTTGACATTGAAGAGTTACTGAAGGTGGATGAAAAAGAGGTTAGTATGATCTAAAGAGATAGAGAAGCTACCTGTCGTGATTCCGCGGTCGCAAATTATACCTTGTGGGGGGTGTAGGACCCTCTAGAGCCTGTTGTGGAGTCGTAGGCGAAGTCGACGCTAGATCGTGCTTATGGCCTGATATGGCATCGGTGGGGAATGCATTGAGAAAGGTCTCCTCTTCCGGGATGGTCGGAAGTGTTGACGCAGGTCCGCTGTAGTCGATTACCTTTTTGATTTGGTTGAGGTGAACCCGACGGGGTTTGGACTGCGGGGACGTGATACTCAGTATAGTAGCGTGAGGAGGGTCGACGCTAAGGACTCGGAACTGTCCGATCCATGGAAAGCAGAGTTTTCTCGCGAGTCCCTGTTTGCTAGTATAGTTGCGGAAGAACACACGGTCCCCTGCTTTGATCTGGGACGGACGCGCCGCTTTGTCGTATTGCGCTGCCATCAATTGTTTGTAGGTGCGAGCATGTTCCACGGCTTGCTTCCATGCCAGGTGGAGTGCGGATACGAGTTGCGCTCTATACTCGTCGGTTTCGGATGGACCGGGAATCTGAGGTCTGGTTTGCGGGAGTAAGATGCGGTCGATGGTAAACACCGGGTCTCTCCCGAACATCAGGAAAAAGGGTGTTTCGCCCGTTGCTTCGTGAACAGATGTGTTATAGCAGAACGTTACGCAAGGAACGAACAAATCCCAGTCTTCCTGTTTTAAGTTGATGAACTTGGAAAGCATAGATTGGAATGTGCGGAAAGTGCGTTCTGTTGCCCCGTTCCCCATTGAATGGTAAGGGGTTGCAAACCTATGCTGAATATGAAGGAGGTTGCAGAATTCCTGGTAGAAATGAGAGGTGAAGCTCGACGCCTGGTCCGAGACAAGCTCGGACATGGTGCCGTACTTGAGAACGCAGTCAGAAAGAAGGGCATGTGCGATGGTATTTGCACGTGCGTCTGGTAGTGGGGTGGAGATAACGTATCGTGTGAACCAACATACCATGTTGAGAATGTACTTATTTCCTCGTTCCGTGGTTTTTAGCGGGCCGCAAAGGTCGAGACCAACCTTTGCAAATACCGCTTCGCTATGCACCGGGATCAAACGTTCACAGAAAGCAGGTTTGGGATTACGCCGCATTTGGCAGGTGAGGCATTCCTCGGACCATTTACGGACGTCGGAATGGATTGTTGGCCAGTAATATTTACGTAGCAGTTTAGCTAGGGTCTTTTTCCAACTAGTATGTCCTCCAGAGAGGGCGCTACTGTGATGGGCGTCGAAAAGCAAACGGAAAAATTTTTGGGGTACCAGCAATAAAGACTGGGTACCGCCGAGCTTGGGGGGTTTGTAGTACATGCACCCATCGATGTTCAGATGAGTGTGAAGCGCTATTGCCGTCGCTTTAGACCGAAGCTCGTCGCTTATAGAAGGTGGTAAGGGCTGGTCGGTCTTTACGAGCCGTACTAGACGAAGGAAATTGTCCCGTTGCTGTTCGTGACGGAAATCTATGAGCTCTGGGCTACCGCGAACGAAGGTACGGTTACCCCTGGCGGGGGCAGGTGGCTCAGTTAGCTCAGCTTGGACTTGAAGACTCAGTGGAAAGTCTATTATGTCCTGCAATTCCTGGTCTGGCACGGCCACGGCGTTCTGGTCCTCGTGAACCCGGGATAACGCGTCCGCTACGGTGTTTTTGGTCCCCTTGATGTGGACGACTTTGATATTGTAGCTTTGGAGTTCGATGAGCCAACGCGCTAGATTATCGTGCGTTTTGCTTTTGTTTAAGAGAAAGGTTAACGGTTTATGGTCGCTGTGAAGTGTGACTTGGGTCATGCATATGTAGGGTTTGAACTGTCGTAGGGCACAAATAATGGCACCTAATTCTATTTGAACGGCTGGCCACCGGCGTTCTGTTTCCGTCAACGTGCGGCTACAGTACGCTATGGCGTAGAACTTGTTGGAGCCGGGTTGTTCTTCCTGCATAAGAGCGCCTGCTTGCGCAACGGAGCTGGCGTCCGTGAAGATATGAAAAGGTTTGTTATAGTCTGGGTAACCTAAGATGGGTTTATTGATTAGAGCATCGCGTAGCTCACGAAATGCGGCTTCCTGAGGCTCCAACCATTGGAATTTCTTGCTTTTACGTGTTAACCTAGTGAGGGGTTCTGCTATGTTCGCAAAATTGGGGATGAATTTGCGGAAGAACCCGACCATGCCTAAAAACCGTTTCACCTCCTTAGTGTTGGTGGGCGTAGGGAATTCGCGAACCGCTCGTGTGTTGGCTTCAGCGGGTGAATACGAGTCCTTATTAATGAGGTGCCCGAGGAAAGTGATCTGCCGTCTGGCGAAGACGCACTTTTTGGGTGATGCTTTTAGGTTGAATTGACGAAGACGTAACAGTACCTTTTCGAGGGTTGTAAGGTGGGACTCAAAGTGTTTGTTATAAACGAGGATGTCATCTATGTAGGTGAGAACGTTGCCCTCTAAGCCACCTAAAACCTTGGACATTATGCGTGCGAAGTAGCTACCGGCTGACTTTAGGCCAAAGGGGAGGTGGGTCATTTGGTAAATCTTATTCTCGGTAATGACCCCGCATTTATAGCTGCTTTCTTCATCGAGTGGGAGTTGCAAATAGCCACTAGCGAGATCCAATGTAGTATAGAAGGTGTTACCGCCGATCTTCTCGAGAACATCGTCAATACGTGGGATAGGATACGGGTCTGGGAGTGTTTTAGGTTACCTCGTTGATTGGACGTCTCATGTCGAGGCAAACCCGGAGGGTGTTATCCTTTTTGCGAACGACAACTAAATTGTGGACCCAATGGGTCTGGGACTCTTTCATAACCCCTGCTTTCAGAAGTAGGTTGATATGTTTCTGAATTTCCTCGCGATACTTAACGGGTACTCTATACGGACGGATTTTGGCAGGTGGGTCATCCGTGGTATATATGTGGACTTTTCCCGCCGTGCAGCTGCCTATATCGTATTGATGACGAGAGAAGACGTCGGCGTAGCGGTCTAAGAGCTTGCGGAGTATGCTACGCTGAGTATCGGTGACATCGCATTGATCGAGGTTGATCCTATAAGAGGGATCTGCCCCGTCAAATGAGTCCACACAGGTGGCCGCTATGGGGTGGAGTGGAAGCTCACTATGGTCAGTCAGAGCGATTTCCTTGGTCAATGGCATGGCCTTCGCTATATGCATGCCTGCGTACAACGTCTGAGGTTGGTTGGTAGGATTGGATACCAGTAGAACTGGTTGTTTAGAATTGATTATGGCGGGAGCTACAGAGAGGTCCCTTTGAAAAAGACGCATCGCTTGAGAGACGAGCGTGAAGTCTGTGGCCTCTCCCCAATTGTTCAGGGTGCACGGAACTAAAGTTTCCATGTTTGGCTGCAGTTTTATAGTGTCGCTTACGCACACCGGGAACGGTATTAGGGGGAAAGGTTGGGGGGGACGTACCGCTTGACCCAAGGGAAGGGTAGCTTGACCGAAAGAAACCTGGTGATTTTGGTAGTCAATAGTCATGGTTGGTAACAAAGCTAGGAGATCATTTCCCAAGATAACTTCGTACGCTGAGTGGATGTTAGGAACGCACGAACCCTTGGTGAAATGCAAAGTGTGCTGCAGACAGATATTGGCAATTCTTAATTGGACTTTCTTGGATCCAGCCATTGGGACGTGGATACCTGCCATACCCATTGCCGTGATAGATTGTGGGGGGTCTAACGTGAAGACACCCAAAGCTGCGCAAAGGTTTTGCGCAGCCAAGGTGATACTGGATCCGGTATCAATCAATGCCGATACATTGACTCCGTTAACTGTGATCCGTATGTGTGTGGAAAGGGATTGAGTCGCTACCGATAAGGTGTAAACCGTGGGAAAGGGAGCTGACTCTAAGGGGATTGGGGACTCCGCGGGAGTACTGTAGTTTTGCGGCGCTGGCATTGGCTGGGGTTGGCTCCGCCCCCTTTTTCTGTAGAAACGAGCTACGTACTGAAACAGGTGCGTGGGAATTTGGCTCGAAATGTGTAACATGATAATGCGAGATAGAAACTGGACTGAAACTACTATGCAGCAAAGGGTGACCCATGGTTTGTAAATAGTTGTTAGGAGGAAGCTAGCGAAGCTAAGAGGAAAGGATGGGGTCGAGAGGATACTAGGCTTAGTTGGGTCGTGCTGAGTTGTCGCGCTAGTATGGGCTTCCAAAGCTACCTGATTCCCTTCAAGCGCTGCCCATAGCTCAGAAAACTGTTGTTCGGGAACGAACTCGCTGATGTTAGTGATGACCAAGTTATGGAAAAGGGTGAGAGCGGGACGCAGGGTACTCTGAGGACGGTTAAACGAGTGCTCAATTACGGTTATGGTAGAACGAGGAATAACACGAAACGAACCAGACAACGGCATATACTGAGAAACGGAATCGTTGAAAGGAAATTCAAATAATAAATCTGTTGAACATGGCACGGCACTGGCAGTGTGAGAGATAATATTAGTGACAGGATCGAGAAAAGCCTTCCAGTGGGTCTTATCTGGAAGGAAAACCGAGATAGAAGGTAATGAGAAGCACGACTTATTGAATGGCGAAAGCGAGTACATAGAGGGTGAAAGGCTGGCGCATGATTTAGTGCGAACGATATTGTTTCCTAGGAACTTGGCTTCAATGTCTGATCGTTGAAGGATATTTCTCATGGCTATTGTGGGGTTAGCAGAAATAGCGGCTATCAAAGAAGCACTGAGAGAATTTATCGATTTGCAAAGAGCAAGGATAGCATGATGGAACGACTCGCTCATAGATTGTTGCATGCCGTCTTCAACAGCTAATAATTGTGCAGCCAGCTGATTGGTCGTAGCAAGACCAACCTGGTGGCGGCTGGATAGATTTACATGACGTTTAGAACGGTAGTATGAGAGAGATTCAATAGCATAGCCTTGGTCTGTGATGATAAGAGAGTGACCACAATCAAAAATTGGAGTAGCGGAAAGAGAGAAAGAAAGTGCGAACTCCTTGGAGTCTCTAAGCCAGACCTTTTCCGCCAATGTGCCTTTCATTGAAGAAACGTGAATGTACCTACAACTCTCTTGGCTGTCGGGGGTCCAAATTACTGCCGATCCTGATTGCATATTGCACTCTCCGCGGTGGTAATTACAGTTATCCATGGGTCCTATGGAGCTTTCAATGGAGTCCGATCCATGGTACGCGAAAATTGACGCCTGAAAAACTATGCAGTTGGAGACCGAGACGGAGTAGTCTGTGCAGCACTGAAAAGGTGCTGACGGCCAGTCGATCTTTAGGGTGTTCATAGTTTTTAGGACCGTCCCCACCGTGATTAGGTCGCCATGAGCGCAGGCCTTGTGAGCAACCATGTGGCGACACGATTCAGGGGGAACCGTGTGCTCATGTGATACTACGGATTGGGAGCGGGCTCCGAAAAAGTTCACCGAGTATGTCGCGGTTTGAGTTATGGTGCGACACACGTGGGCGATACTTCTATAACGCACGGTATTAGGCCTATATACGTTAATCGTCAATGGTTTCACTTTAGCGGATATAGATGGCAGGATTTGAGAGCAGTTGATATCGGTAGGGATTGTCCAGTAACTAACCGGTGCCTTATTAGAACATAGTAAAGGAGGCATAATGTGTGCGTCTGAAATTTGAGAGAGGACGGCTATAGCGAGCATACAGGAGTAGGCCCAGCTAATTGGAGCCGAGGAACTCCTGGTGCTCTTTGAGGGATGTTCCTGCGGTGCATCTTGAAGGTTCAGGTCGCGGGTTGCGAATGCGAGATCCGCCAACGCGCTATTTCTCTCGAGAAGAGCCGCGATCTGGGCATCTTTCTGCTGAGTATTCCCTTGATCCGACTGAATTTGCGGGTCATCCTGAGGTCCCGCGGACTCCATGGCGAAGACCCTGGGTTGGCTACGAAGATTGGGTTGCGCAGGGATGCTCTGATGCCTGAAGGGTTCTTGGGTATTTCCCACCCATTGCTGATTGTTGGGAGCCTGTCTGCTACCCCATGGGTTGCGCGATTGACGAGGCTCCCTTTGAACCGGTTGTTTGGCTGCGGTACGATAAAAGGGCTTCGGTGGTGTCAAATGCGATGGAGGCAGTTGAAACCTGCAGAAAGTTTGAATGTGGCCTACTCTCCCACACCGAAAGCATGTTACGTCAGAGTTGGGTGCGCGTTCCGCAGTTCTGCGATTAAAGATGCCTCTAGGTTGGGAACTTCTCAAGGGTCTACGCATGCCGAAGTTGCGTCCACCTGAATAGTATTGCTGAGGCATTGTCTCCATTCGTGGTTGCGCATGTATTGCGTGGACCACGGGAGGAGGCGGTTGCGCCGGAGGGAATATGGTAATCGCGTTTGCGGCATCTGCCAAGAGGGATTCAAAAGTGATTGCCTTGACTACGGCGTCCTCAAAAGATGGTGGGTTGGCCGCCTTGACATGAAAGCGTAGGGCAGGTCTGAGACGATCTAGGTACTCATCAAGGAGTCTTTCGTTTTGAGATGGTCTAGGTTGATTGCGCGTTACTTTCTTAATGATTTGCTTGATGCGCTCTGCGAACTCACGGGCCGACTCAGTGGGTCCCTGCTTGCAGTCACTTAATTGCTGTCTTGCCAGGCTTCGGAAGTGCGGTGACTCAAAATGATCGCGCAGGTGCTCAACTATCTTGCGATATTGGTTCTTGTCCTTTTCCGGCATTTCGTCGACTAGGTCACGGGCTTCCCCATCTAGGTACCCGACCAATGTATTGGTCTTGAGTTGTTCTGGTAGCGGTGGGTTAACCATCCGCACCATATCCTCAAAGCGCCTAAACCAAGACTCGAAGTCTTGGCCGTCGGAGCCTGAGAAGACTTTCAAAGTTTTGGGTGCGAGCTGCCCGAAGGTCAGGCCGCTAACAGGAGGAGCGTCAGAATCCGTGGTAGGCATCTCCGCCACTCGTTCTAATGAGAGCGAAGTGCCTGCAGGGGCGTCCAGTTCGAATAGTAGAGGGACTCCTTCTTGCTGGTCCGAAGTGGGTACCTCTGGGGTTGATGACGATTCCCTGGACTGGCAGGTTTGGGATCTGGTTGTAGGACGAGGAATGGTAGAGAGTAGAGTATGGGCTGTGCACAGTGAACAGACTGGATGGATTGAACGAGCGACGATGGGTATTTATGCCAAGGGTACTGTTATCATGTTATGAATCTACAGTTGCGGAATGTTTGTCATGCTGAGCAGAGCCGAGAAGCTGCTCCGATCAGATAAGAATACGCTCCCGCTGCTATGTTGAAATTCAAGGCTGGGAAAGTGTCGGCGAAGCTGCGAAAAGATCTGGATGGCATTTTGTGATCTGAGAAAGTAAACATGGGGAAATGTTGAGACATATTCGAAATTCAAATGTGCTATGTGAGAGAGGAGCATTTTTGAACGGAGAAAATGAAAAAAGAAACGTAGTGGATTGGATAAACGGGAAGTGCGAACTGCCATAAGTTTCTGAAAAGGAAGGCGGGAAGTGTGCCGTTTAGCGGGACTTGCGCAAGATCTTGAGAGCAGGAGAATTTAAACTGTGCACTAGAGCGTAAGAGACTAATAGAAATGGCAAATAATGCAAATAATACACATCCTTCATCGGGTAGGAAAATATCACTCATTGGAAAAAAAATGTACTTGAAGAAATGCAGTTGGATTGAAAGTTGTACGAGAAATGTGGCGGGATATACCGCAGAAATGAATAATTACAAAAGAATAAGTCGTACCTGGGATATCGAGATTAGGGCTTTCTGGCGATACTTCTCATGGCTTAAGCAGAGGTTTGGACTCCCAGTCCCAGTGGTGACGGGGATTTTGCCGGCATAACCGGGCCATACTACATATTCCGCGATAAGGAGCTCCTAACGTATATCGTTACGGATTTCTTCACGAATGCAGCGAGAACACTAAAACACAAACTAATAGAGCGATGAGGGTGAGGTACAAAGGGAGGGGAATTTTCAGAGGGAGAACCGGGAATTCCCTCGAAACTCACCTTCGTGACACCCACGAGCAAAGCTCCCCGGTCGAGGCTTAAACCGGTCATCTCTCCAAAGAGAGGGACTACTGCTACAACTACTAGCCCACCTGGTCGGGGGATTGTGGCTCACTCGGAGACCACACTCGCTGCTACCAGTAATGATCCGGCCCATCGGGATCATTTATACCCACCTATCTCAGCCTCAGGTCATGACCTATCCAAGACATAACACCTCATATATAATATCGTTTATCCTTAAGGCACAACATAGAACCGGAACACGATTGATAATATGCGACAATACGGACAATACAGCGAAATGAGTATATGCGGATATGAAGAATGGCCCCGGGGCCTCTGGCCTGGGGACGGACGAGCACGAGACCCATCCAGTGTCCTCGGCCGTAGGTCACCGGGTTGAGTAATTCGGAGTTGGTGGTGAGGTCCGCCGAAACGTGCGTCGTCCTGGGTAGATGTGGTCGGAATGCCATCGAGCCAGAGAGCCTCGAGTACGGTCGTGCGCGGCTTTTATACGGTTCCCAGCCTTATCTCCGCTGTCGTCTGAAAACATAGGATGAAGCTGAGAATTGATGCGAAGGCAAACTTAACTGTAAACATCAACCGTACCGTAAACTCGGGGCTAATGAATGTATTTTGCTAATTCGCGCTTTACCCATCCTTTACAGTATGTATGTATGTATGTATGTATGTATGTATGTATGTATGTATGTATGTATGTATGTATGTATGTATGTATGTATGTATGTATGTATGTATGTATGTATGTATGTATGTATGTATGTATGTATGTATGTATGTATGTATGTATGTATGTATGTATGTATGTATGTATGTATGTATGTATGTATGTATGTATGTATGTATGTATGTATGTATGTATGTATGTATGTATGTATGTATGTATGTATGTATGTATGTATGTATGTATGTATGTATGTATGTATGTATGTATGTATGTATGTATGTATGTATGTATGTATGTATGTATGTATGTATGTATGTATGTATGTATGTATGTATGTATGTATGTATGTATGTATGTATGTATGTATGTATGTATGTATGTATGTATGTATGTATGTATGTATGTATGTATGTATGTATGTATGTATGTATGTATGTATGTATGTATGTATGTATGTATGTATGTATGTATGTATGTATGTATGTATGTATGTATGTATGTATGTATGTATGTATGTATGTATGTATGTATGTATGTATGTATGTATGTATGTATGTATGTATGTATGTATGTATGTATGTATGTATGTATGTATGTATGTATGTATGTATGTATGTATGTATGTATGTATGTATGTATGTATGTATGTATGTATGTATGTATGTATGTATGTATGTATGTATGTATGTATGTATGTATGTATGTATGTATGTATGTATGTATGTATGTATGTATGTATGTATGTATGTATGTATGTATGTATGTATGTATGTATGTATGTATGTATGTATGTATGTATGTATGTATGTATGTATGTATGTATGTATGTATGTATGTATGTATGTATGTATGTATGTATGTATGTATGTATGTATGTATGTATGTATGTATGTATGTATGTATGTATGTATGTATGTATGTATGTATGTATGTATGTATGTATGTATGTATGTATGTATGTATGTATGTATGTATGTATGTATGTATGTATGTATGTATGTATGTATGTATGTATGTATGTATGTATGTATGTATGTATGTATGTATGTATGTATGTATGTATGTATGTATGTATGTATGTATGTATGTATGTATGTATGTATGTATGTATGTATGTATGTATGTATGTATGTATGTATGTATGTATGTATGTATGTATGTATGTATGTATGTATGTATGTATGTATGTATGTATGTATGTATGTATGTATGTATGTATGTATGTATGTATGTATGTATATATGTATGTACGCGTTGTTCTCCTTTCTTTCATCGCTTCCATAAAGTAATATGACTCAAGCCAATGATCTACCTGGTCTTATTGTCGCCAAGGCGCCGTCATTCAAATCAGGGTAAGCCTTGAGTGACAACCTTTCCAATTCGACGCAGTATTCCGCTACTGTTTGCGTCTCCAACTTTCTCAAGCGCCGCAACTCGCCCAGTGCGATCACCGTTTTTGTTTGGGCTTCTCCCTTATCCTCCTTTGCCAATACTGCAATGATTTCCTCGGTCGTGCCCTATCTGACCTCCTTGGGCAGCGCCTCGTATTGAGCCTTTGCTGTGCCTACTAACTTGGACTTGGATAGCTTCTTACGCTTTTGATTTGTATTCTATTCTCGGGATACTTCAACAAAGAAACTTCTACCGAAGTTCCCCACGAGTACTCTTTTTCATTACCTAAGTATACTCGCACATCCGGCAAAGCTATTTCCCTCGAATAACTGTCCATACAGCTATGCACAAGCACTGACTACCTCTATGGTGGTTTGAGCTCAAATCGGAGCAAATTAACCCAATATCATTCAACTCACTCTCGCCTGATATGATACTGGACTCACCGTGTACTGTCGGCCTCCTCTCTACGAATGGACGCGAGTCCACACACACGAGTGCAGCGACTTGATTCTCGCTGCCCTCTTGGCCCATTCTGGAACACACCAGTTTCAGGATTTAGCTCGCGTTTTGGCTTCCCTCAAAATTTTGATTTTCGATGAAGCTTTGCCTATAAAGGTAATCCGATGGCCTGATAACGAACATGACCTTCACTTTCAGCGCCAATTGGCGCCAATTTTTCGCTAAGGGTGTTATCACCAAATTTGCTTAAAACTTGCGTTTAAGGATAATTGACTTCCTGAATATAACATCCATTTCTGTGTCCTCAAACAACGAATAAAACTTTTATTGAGTCACACCATATGACTCGTGGTAAAGAGAAGGGTGGTGACTTCTGAGACTGAGCTTTGGAAAAAGAACGAATCTAAAGGAGTTCTCTGCCTTTCCATTCCCCCTTGAAGGCTTGATATCGGAAATGTGGCCCTGAAGAGGGCCGTTGGGTTAGTGTACGTGAGTTGCCAGACCGTTCAGCAGGGATATAGTGCCGCAACTTGATCCCAGAAATTGAAGACGACCTCCCGTCCTCCGAACTCCTCCTTCCATAGGAACTCGCACAAGTAGTCCTCGTAGCGTGAGTTATTAATTCTCAAGCACCACTTACACATCGCTTTGTATTTCTGCCACAGCGACTCTACGTTTTGAGTATGAGCACCAGTTTGTGGGTCTACAAAAAAATTCAACTGGTGATTGACCTGGAGGTGCCGGTAAGCACAGGGCAGTGCGGCGATCTGACTGTATGCCCTCCAGCAGTCACTAATGATCGTTGTGCTAGGTCCTATATACTTTCCGATAAGACGAAGCAGAGTCGGAGCGTCCCTCTTTCGCACCAGCCTAAGAAATGCTCGTCCGCTCTCTCTCTCTCGATACCACTGGTGTCTGCATACCCATCGACCACGATCGCTCTTCCTTTTCGCCACCAGCGTTTCGTCAATCTCCACTGTGCATCCGAACCCACCAATAATTGGAGGATTCCTTCTGTAGTGCTCGTGGCAGACGTCGCGAGAGTACTGCTTCCACTGGACAACACTACAGTGACCGATGTTGAGTTCGTAAATCTTGTCCTTCACGGTACCCATGTCGCGCAGCCAAAAGTAGCTGAGCGCAGACACGGCCGACTCTGCGAGGTTCGAATTCTCGAAGAAGGAGCCTTTTCGAGCTGGAACATACACCTTCGTTTCGTTCGATGGCCCAGTTCGGCATGATCGACGGTGGCACACCCATCCGTTGTGGTGCTCATTGTTTCTGGGACTCATAGATCCTTGACAAAGAGGGCACAATGGCAACGCCAGCAGCCCCATGGATCGCAGCCGCTCTAAAGATCCAGATGATCCATTTGCATTTTCTCGTACACGCCCTTCAATGAGAAATAGAGGAGTTCTTGCTGGTGGTTGCGCCTTCTCAGAGCGTTAAGAGCCATCGCAACACACGTTTACAAGTTGTGAGATGAAATAGTGACGTTTGTCTCATCAGGGGTTTGTCTTCAGCCATGGAAAAGTGCCCACGTCACCCCCTTTTCCACGACCTGACTGTCCTCAACCATGGGAAAGCGCCTCGGGTCACATCGTCTCCCCCACAACCTGTATGCCTTGTCATCGCGCCAAACAGCTTTAGCGCTAAAAATGAATGTTATATTCGTTATCAGGACCTCAAATAACTCCTAAACAAAGTTTTCAGCAAATTTGGTGAAAACTCCCTTGGCGCCAAATGGCGTCAGCGCCAAAAATGAAGGTCATATTCGTTAGCAGAGCATCGGATTACCCCTATTGGCGAAGTTTCATCGGAAATTAAAATTTTGAGTTTTCGGGGGTGTAGTAGTAGAATAGTACCTATAGTCTTTATCTACATTATTTTTCAGCTTTATTGAATGGAGTGCCAGCGAGGGTGCAATCCTGAGGAAGCCTGGGGAGGTCAGGCGCAGGTGGAAGGAATACTTCGACAGGCTCCTCAACGAAGAATTCGCCCGTGAAAACAGCTCCCACTTGGAGGCGACGGCTGGCCCCATCAAACTCTAGACAGAGGATGAAGTGCGCATAGCAACAGGGAAGATGAAGGTTGGAAAGGCAACTGGTCCGGAAGGAGTACCGATCGAGGCATAGGAGGCGCTCGGAGAGCACGGGATAAAGTGGCTCACCCGATTCCTGAACACTGTCACCGCTGGAGGAAGAATTTTAGATGCGTGGAGGAGGAGCACTATCGTTCCAATCTTCAAGCAGAAGGGGGACGCGATGGACTGTTCCAACTACCGGGGGATAAGGTTGACTGCTCACACAATGAAACTGTACGAGCGGCTGGTCGACTTATGATTGAGAGAATTGGTCCCAATTTCACAGAAGCAGTTCGGCTTCATGCCTGAAAGGTCTACATCGGATGCTATCTTCATAGCTAGGCAAATTATGGAAAAGTATCGAAAAAAGCGTAGACCCTGCTACCTAGCCTTCCTCGATCTGGACAAGGCATTCGACCGGCTTCCGCGAGAAGTCCTATGGAGTGCGCTCCAAAGACCAAACGTGCCAGAACACCTCACCTCCTTGGTCAAGGATATGTACGATCGCTCCACTACAACAATACGCACTGCGCATGGCCAAACGGGAGCAATAGTTGTCACTGTTGGGATACACCAGGGATCAGCTCTGAGCCCGTTCCTCTTCCTGCTCACGATGGACGTCATCACAGAAGAACTCGTGGATGGACCACTGAAGACCATCCTCTACGCTGATGACATCGCTCTGAGGGCAAGGAAGAACTTCAGGACAATCTCCAGAAATGGCAGAAAGGATTGCATGGATGAAGTGGAGGGAGTCCACTGGTATCCTCTGCGACCGTAGGTGCTCCAGGACTCTCAAAGGAAAGGTGTATCGGGGAGTGGTAAGGCCTACGATGCTCTACAACAGCGAGTGTTGACCCGTAAGTAAAATCCATGAAAGACAGCTCCACTCCGCTGAAATGAGAATGCTGAGATGGGCCTGCGGCTGGGCGCGACTGGATCGGATCAGGAATGAAGACGTCAGGACGGTCATGCAAACAGCTCCAGTTCAACTAAAGATGAGGGAGCAGCGATTACGATGGTTCGGACATGTCCTAAGAAGACCACAGAGCCACCCGGTAAGGAAGGCAATGGAGTTCGAGTCGCAAGGCAAGCGACCACGTGGAGCACCAAAGAAGAGATGGCGGGACGTGATCAAGAAGGACCTCGCCGAAGCCAAGGTGACGGCAGAAGATGCCGTAAATAGAAAGAAATGGAGACGACTGATAAGAACAGCGGACCGTGCGACGGCGCGGGATTAACGCTAGGGAGAAGAACAAGAAGAAGATTGAATGGAGTGCCGTCGAATGTAGTAGTTGTAATCCTGTACCTTCAAGTCGTTTTGCTCTTCATTTTTTCAGACGAACCCTGCATTGAAAAGGGGTTGCAAACAAAAGGATAAAGGATAAAGTTTTTTGGCGTTAGTCAATAACGTCTGAGGGATGCGCCCCCGCACTCGACTTCCATTCAGAATCGTAGTGGCGTAATGAGTGCGTATGTGACCTATACAATGACTTGCGGTGGCCAGCCGATGTACAAGTCGGTGCTTTTATCCTCCCAGACGAGTCTGATGTCAATGTACCGACCACGGAGGGATGGAAGGCTTGGTTGGCCTAGGCGGGCATCTATCTGATTCAAACCCCTGACCGTGGCAAACTTTCGCAAGGGTCACTTGTCGCCTAGGTGCGAAAACCAGATGATCTTTATGCTGTTCAAGTCTTTCATAAGCAAGTGAAAGGTGATTGATCGAGGATGTATGGTGATAGCTACAGTAAAAAAGTCCAACCTTCAGGTAAGAAGTATGTTGTTTAACAAGATGTGTGTGAATATCGTTGGTTGAAATAGACGCTGCAAAGGGAGAGCTGCTTCGATGCGGCCGATTCGGGGAGAAGAATGTATATACTAAAAGTAAATGAGTGTGTGTGACAAGGAGTAAAAATAAGGTGTGAAGCATCAAAAAATGAGGATCGCAGTGCTGGGAGCATATGCATTGAGGAAGGTCGTGTATGTGCAAGATGCTCGACTTGTAAGGTTCACGAGCCGAGGATGGCGCCGAAGTGTATAAGCAGATTAAGTACAGTTGAATGGATTGGTGCTCGTGTACTTCTGGCGACCTCTCTTCATGGAACTGAATTTAGCGTTAACATAAGTTTCTGTAAAAAGGTGAAATATTAGGTTGGAAGGAAGGCCCTGCGGAAAAATTGAAGCGTCTATAATTCGCATCAACAGTGTGAACACTGTAGCAAGAGTGATAAACTTGTAGGATATTCCTCAGGTTATCAACACATGAGTAAATAAGGGCACGCGTGTGGGCTTAAGCAGTATTACGGTCAATGGATGGACAACACCAGATTCGTACAATCACCTTCTACTAAGCACACCAAGGGAAAAACTGGGGTGTAGCGGCTCAAACTATCAGCAACCTATTCAATGCTGGCACTGTTCACCGATCAACGGTCAACAATCGGTTGGATCGCTTCACTGGAGGAGATACTAGCCTTCGAAGTAACGCAAGCATCGTCCCTTAATTTAATGGAGGTTGAAGGGATCCAGCCACTATGAGTTGCTGAACGCAGACTAGATAGATCAGCTATCGGTTACCCCGAAATTTGGCCAACGGGGTTAGAGAAGGACGATCAAAATTGTAAATCAGGTCCCTCTAGAGGAACAACGCACGTCGAAATTTCGCGTTGAACACGGTCTACGATTCCAATTGGTTCCAGGTTGTTCATCAGTACTCTCTAAGTGTTGCCCCTTTGACCTACCATGCACTCCTCCTTCTTGAGCATACCGTTGTGGAAAAAAATCATAACTTAGTGTGATCTGAAAACGACAGTCGATTACTTCTTCGAGTCACAGCTTCCTCACTTCTGGATAAAGGCATCAGTGATTTACTCAAAGGATAACAAATGGTTGTTGACCTCTTTGGTAAATATATCTCCGAAAATTGATTGGACTGGAAAATTTCAGAAATGATTTGAAAAAGACCTTCATTCTGTCGCAGGACTTTCCTTTCAAGCTAATAGTCCGACTTCTTCACCAAGTGGTTTTTAATGACTTTTAGCAACTAGTAACCACCATATAAACTTTTTATCCCATATCTGCTGTACAACTTCAATTTGTTGAAGGTCATTTTCTCCAAACACTTCAATTCTTACTGTCTTCTCAATTTGTTTACTTTTAAACCACTTAATGATCGTATGAGAGCAGAACGGCATCATTAATATTCGCGTTGTCAGGGTATAGCTCCTCTCAACTCTGTTAGAGTGTTTTGTCGGGACGAAAATCCACACTCTCTCGAAATTCCCATTCATCTAATGGAAAAAAGACGAACTTCGGATACCAATCTAACATTGACCAGAAGGTACTGGAGACGTTAAATACTCACTCCGGCGTCACTTATCTGATTCACGGCAAAAGAAACAGTTCCTCGGTGTGGCCCTCCCCTTCCTACCCAGAGCGTCATGCATATGTCCCAAGGAAATCATGTGAGTATTTATTCGCCGCGCAACTTGCCGCGTGCGTCTTCGTACACACCAATGTTCCGTCCCCCGGAGACAAGATGCCAACTGGCCTATGGTAGTGTGAATCCGGTCTTGCTATAAGGATGAGAAGAGCGCGAGAAAGCGTGCTCAACTCCCACTCAACTCTGTAGGGATGGCTTTGTCTATCGTATCAACTCTTATGACAGCAGAGTATTACGAGCTTAATAGTAGTAATCACGGGTATTACCGCCATAACGAGAAAGATTGAAATAAAATAACCTCACAGACCGAACAAACCTACGTCTCGCCCTTGACGTTGTTGAAGCTACAATGCGGGTCCACGATAATTTCGCGCATTTCCACGCATTCCCGACCATTGTCTCTTTGATAAATTACGAACAACCAGATGTAAGGCAGTCGAGGCAAAGTCTTCTTACCCTGGCAGGTCATCTTTTAGGAAAACCAACGAGCAGCGGTCGGACCGCCTAAGAGTGTTACTGTATTACACGTTCACGAGACATTTAAATCTAGTTTGCATGACCGCCACTTCGCTCGATCATTATTCTCGCCTTGTTCAGGTCAGTATTGTCTTTGATAGATGTTCAATCCACTTAATCATCAATGTGAAAGGAGCATTAACTTGAATTATATTCCCAAGTGGTAGTAAGTGGTTGGGTGCAAAAGTCTCGCCAAGGTATTGGTGCATCGGCTAAACCGGCAGTGTCCCGTTTACAGGAAGACTCGAACTATCCAAACTGAGCGGAAGCTCAAATTGCTTCTGCTCAGATAGGATAATCTCTGAGGAACAGCAGCACATCCCGCTTCTTGGCTAACCTGTCCTTGATGCCTGGAAATGGGGCAACTTAAGTCTCTACTGGAATTATGAAAGAAGACACTAACTTCCCACAGAAAACCAATCAAATTTAGTGCTAACGCATTTGAAACACTGGTATCAAAATGACAAAAAAATCAAACCTCTGGAGGATGGCAGTATGAAGTATTAGGGGTCCTGTACCGCAATTGGCCTAGCAAATTAGCCTGGGAATCATCAGATCCAGCTAAAAACTTTCAAAAATGGTGGATAAATTGTAGGAGGCTTTCGGGGGGTTGAAAAGCAGAGGGACTAAAAAATACCTTGTTAGTGAAATCAAAGAAATTCGTCAACAATGCTGATTTAGTGATAAATAGCTAACGAACGAAATAATCTCGGTTTAGTAGCAAGAACAAACGAATACCGAGGCAAGTTGATTAGATTAGTTGCAGAAGTCGGAACAGATCAACACAAAAGCATGATTACTCAAAGTGTAATTAGCTAAAGAGCAATACCAGCCAGGACGCTGTAGATCTAGAATTTGCGCAATGGCTATGGATTGCGTCGGACAGCTCTCGCATTAGAGAAGACGTGGTGTTGCGGGTTCTATGACAAACAAGGGAAAGATACTTGGTCGCAGTGGCCATTCAAGATGAGATATATACTGCCGTAGGCATAAAAATGTGTTCTAAACGCTTGCGAAACGTTTTTGAGCTCGATATTGACCATCTAAGGAACGAACTCACATTTTAGGAACACTGTGAAGGTGTTAAAGGATTTTTTCGCCCGCATCGGCCCATTAAGGTTGCAGCGTAACGTGGGTGCCATCTAGGAGAAGGCGGTAATAAGGAGCTTTGGAACCGTACTACTTGATGCTATGAAAACAGTCCCGTTAACCACTGCGAGGAAGTCGAGTCCGTGAAAGGCAGTCACAACGATCCCCTGCGGTCGCCTAATGATGACAGCGACGATGGTTCCGTAACTTCGCGAAAGCGACGTCGTACTCTTGTGGAGAAATGAGGTTCCGAAGTAAAACGTAGCCTTCAACCTTGTGAACCGGCCCATGAGCTCCAATTTTATGGCAGCACGCCAGAGTGTCGTCTACGGAAATTAGGGGCAAGTGTGAGTGGCCATGAGCTTTCAAATTATTCTACCTTCGACAAAGCGGTGATGTCCTATCTGTTTGTCACTATCAGGTGCAAACAAGCGGATCCATGACTAGCGGGTCAGTTGGAAAGATTGATCATAAAATTAATGTAAGGATCTCATTGCACGACACTCACTTTAACTGGATGACGCTTCAAATCAACAATGAAGACCCATAGGAGACAAGTGTTATGTCCCACCGCGCCACCACGTTTACCTCATGGAAGGGCTCTTGAAAGGGCGTTCACCTCAAGAATTAGTGGATAATCATGCGTGCACACAAAGCGATAAACTATTGTTCTACAGTATTTCATCAACAATGCCGGTTAACCTGTACCACTTCGAAAGTGCGGGCATTATTAGTAGAATGTATAGACCGTATCTCTCTCAGAGCGGGCTGGTGTCGGATGAGTCATTCGACCGTCCTCTACCTTAAGCGCAGAGAGCTGCCAAAGATTTCGAATCACCATCTTGACTGTTCGGGGTAGAGAGGAGTTGAGGTAAAAAAATTGGCTTGTTGTTCCCCTGAATCCTAAAATGTTAGTTAGCTCTTCAGATGGTCAATATTGCGCCCAAAAAAACGTTTCTCAAACGTTCAGAACACATTGTATGGAAAATCAAAACAAGCGCATCCATCAAGGCACCGAACCTTGATGCCAGGCCTATCAGTCCATCGCATTAGCCGCTAGACTCGGTGATTTGCTCGGCTCGGTGATCCGTTCATTGCAGTGGTACATATAACGCATGGAGGAACTGGTCCCGTAACTTTGTCCCCAGAGTCGTGTAGCAGATTTGGAACCAGATTCGAGATCAGCGTTGGGAACCACCTACGGCGGTAAATATCTCATCTCGAATGGCCACTGCGACCAAGTATCCTCCCTTTGCAAGGGTTTTATGGGACCCTTTGACTAACACCTCGCTGTGATTTAGTGGACTTGGAATGGAAATTACGATGGAAACGGGGGAGTAAATCAGCCGATATTCATTATGCAGTGCGCTTAACAGTATATCAGAGAGTGAGTTATAAAGCGAGTGAAGTGTGTGGACCGTGGTGCAGCATCCTTCACGTGTGATCCGCCCCGGCCAGATGTGGGGTCGTGAAGGAATTATCGCCTGCGATGCGCAGACGATGATACTCCAACCAGGCGGCGGTGTGTGCGGCTTGAAGAGTGGCTGCTTGTTGGGCTCGTGAAGACTGCCTGATGGAGGATGCTCGTTCGAATACTGACGACTGCTTGACGGGGTGGCTGCTCGTGGGATGGTGTAGACTGCTGCTGATGATGCATTTTTAGAGCAGGGTGGTTTATGAATCTGCTGTAGTCTCCTGTGTTGGTGACAGAGCAACAGGCTGTGATCAAGCCCAAAACCGCTGTACTTCACCTCGAAGCCATCCTTATACCCAGCCTTCGGGCATGGCTGCAGAGTTCTGAGAACCGCAGCTCTGAGCGGACAATCGCCCAGAGCTGCGGTTTTTCGGAACTCTACAGCCATAGAATCTACAGTGGAAAGGCTGTAACCTGCAAATTTATACGTGTTCATAATTGATAATGAGGCTATATACAAGTATGTACTGGTGAAATCGAAAGGATTAGAATATCGATTATACAGACGTGTAGACACCGTTTTGTAAACCCGCGCTGAGCACGAGAGGTTGGTCAGACAGTGTCAGCGAAGCTCCATAACAGGGAAACGGAGAACGAGATGTCATTCATAAACAACATTTCTTCCGAATCGTCGGTGCGAAAGTGCCGGGGAGGTAGCTACGCAGCTGCTGCTACGGTAGTTGTAATTAGATTTTGTGCAATTTACACAACAGCGCAGTAAGCTCCATTTGCCCCTGACCACAGTGAAAATAACTGTCTCAGAAAGCTGCAAGATGTAGAGACAAACAAGCGGTCCACCCAAATAGCTGAGGACGGCAAAAGAAAGTGCTGTGGTGAGCGCACTTAAAGTCAGTTCCCGGTGACCAATTATCGTGTGCAGAAGTGGATTGATACTAGGTAAGCTAATATGTATCACACAACCATCGGTGTTTAAGGGGCATTTCATGATCCATTACTTCGAAAACTGAAATCTAGTGGGATATAGTGAGTTGGTAAAACCACTACCACTTAGGAGAGATTTGGTGGGTCTATCGTACAAGTGAGCATTGCGTTGTTCGTTCACGATAGGATAGTCTAAATTGAGAGAAATTCCATTTCCTTCTGAAGGCTCGTTATTGACCAAGAATTGTTGAGATTGGCAAGTTACCTTTGGATAATTTCGCGGTGACTTGCAAATTGCTTAAAAATGAACACCCAGTGTGCAGTCATCTCCTAGGCTCTGATATTTTGAAGCCACAAGCTTGAAGCCTGAAGCACATTCTTCGAGCACATCTCCTTGCAAATTTGACTAAATCCCTGGTATGATCTCCTCCTCGTTGGACGTAGCAACGATATTCCCTTCACAAATATTTAGATTTGCACGAAGTATTTTTGGAGGTAGGGCACTTTGTGGTTTGCCACAGTATTTTTAAGTCGATTCGTCTACACATTCATCCTTTGTGACACCGAGTTCGGACATCTGTCTCTACGGCCGTTAATCCATGACAGGTAGTATTAGTTGGACTGTCTGCTGTCAGAAGCCCTTTGCCGTATAGAGCTGGTCCGAAAGGGTTTTTGCGATTTGGAGACCTGATGGTGTTTTTTGTATATCATTGCACCGGATAGTAGGACATGATAATAAAGTTCGAGTTGGCCAGATAGATTTTGTTTTCCTTTAGAAATTATCATCTGCGCGGGCAATTTGTCAATTGAAAAGCCCTTTTTTGAGACAGGCTTTGTCTGAGTCTTTATCTCCTTTTCTTCCCCGAAAGCTATTTTCATTTTTGTGAGCACTACGTCACTTTTAAAGTTTTCAATATAACCTCTATGCAAGAAATAGTGCAAATCTCACAATTAGTTCACTAGTTTGACTTGAAACTATTATTCTTTTGATTCCAAGGTTTTGTCTGTGGATTATTTCGTTAGTCCTAGTCGGTTGGCTAGACGTAGACGTTCTCAAATCGTTTTTGTAATCCAGAATCGAGAAAGAACAACGCCTTGACCCATTCCTGCTTTTTAAAGCTTCAAAACTATCCTTCAAAACTGTCCCTTAAACAATTTGTGATGAAGCGTGGTTTTGTTGTGATTTCACGCATTCAGTTATCTTTGATCCCGTATGTAGGTTGTTAGTGAGTCTGCTATGACCTGCACCGTAATTTGGTCTTTATTCTTTGTTTTAGCGACGTTTGGCTCAGACGAGGTTTGCTCTGCATTTGTGTTCCTCTAACAGGCAACTTCCACGTTCGGTTTTCTTTAAACCTTGGCATATTGTATAATGTTTTACACTGTTTTGCCCTGCAGGTTTGTTATGGCACAAACCGCCTTACTGATCGCCGTTTCGATGAATCGTCGTCTTCAGGACCTGTAAGCAGCTCGAAGCTCCTGATCCGTGACCTACCCGACCTAGCGCCCAAACGCGCTAGCCCAGTTGCTAAAGCTATAACAGAAGATCACGCTAGGATCGTAAACATCTACCGTAATATCCTAGGCGTAGCTGTTAAACAGAAGCAGTACATATTGTATTCTAGCTTATTGAAATGTAAAGCGAAAGAGGAATCTTGTAGACGGCTACTGTCAGATCGTCGTTTGAAAGCGATTGAACGTGGTTCGAAGGAGGTCTGTGACTCTATTCGATCTAGAACAAAAGCAACGCTATGCGCTATGTACAACATCCTGAGGAGCGAGCAACACGGAAATGGGTCCAGCAATGAAGTCAGCTTCTCTACGAACCACCACTACGTAGCTAGGACCACTCAACAAGTGATCAATCGCGAAGTCAGGCACGAGTTACTGTTTTTGGCGGCGGTGTAGCAACTGCTACCATGCAATACATGTTAAGACGCGGCAATCACCACACTAACACTCACTCGTCGAAGTAGGTCTACGCACACCTTTACGTGTACCAACATGTAAGGATCAATAACAGCGTGTGGTCTGAATTTTGATCTTTGCTCCGACCGAGTGGTATAAATAGATGGAGGGCTCATCCGTGGGGTCATTCTAGGAGTTGGGGGTGTGCGAACGAATTTTCGATCGCACCTAATCAAGCTCACCTCGCACCTAGGCGCGAAGTGACCTAAACTAGGTGCGAAGAGCACGCTATAATTATGCTGCCCGCCCTCGCTACTAATCGAGTTATAACTTCTCAACTAAAGAGGATCATGACGAGTTAAAAAATTGAGTTTCTCTTTAAAAAATGAGTTTTTCGAAAGCAAAAATTCCGATATCAATTCCAACGGTTTTGAGAGTTTCATTTACACTCATAATAAATAAGTTCACTATACTTCTATTCAAGCTCCTGGAAAATGGGTAAAACAGATTAGTTCACTTGTTTTTTCGGCATTTTCGCTTATTTGCAATATCAAACAACCTTTACAGAAGCGTAGTTCTCTGGAGTTGTGTAGTATTGAGACTACTCCTCATTGAGAAGTCATTGAACGCCCTACGGCTCACCCTGCTGGCCATTTCACAGTTTTCACGGCATTTAGCAAGTCTTCAGGTTAAATTCAATACCTTGAGGAGAGGTCATCGAGGACTATTTAACTAACTGGGTTAGTCCTTCAACTACCACTGCTTACTTTATAAGACACTACCATAGACACACTGTACTGTTACGATGAACATACAGGGTGTCCGCCCGCTCCAAACTATTTAGGAGTGTGCGGTCCATGTGGCCCATTTCCTCCACTTTCCGAGCTTTTCACTTTTGCTCCGGAAGCCCTAGCACTACAAAATAATTTCTTTGGTAGTTCTGCGTCTACGCACCCTCCTCCAATGCAGCTGAATTCCGTAACACAGCAATCGCCCTACACCTTTCCTGCACCCCCACATCCTTCTCCAGATTCGTAACAAACAAAACTATCTAAGTTTTTTTTAAATTATAAATTCTAATTACTATTGAACTGAACCGTTTTCTTCCATATCACACAAACTTCATTCACAAAATATATTGAATTCATTTATTGTGCGTGTAAATAAAACCCTCAAAACTGTTGAAACTGATATTGGAACTTTTTCTTTGAAAAAATAACATTTTTAACAGAATCTCCATTTTTTACACTGTCATTATCCTCCTTAGTTGACAAGTTTTAACTCGATTAGTAGCGAGTGCGGACAGCGTAATTACCGCGGAGTCTTTGCACCTAATTAAGGTCACTTCGCGCCTAGGTGCGAGGCGAGCTTGATTAGGTGTGATCGAAAATTCGTTCCCGTACCCTAGGAGTTGGTGGTCCGCAATACAGCAGTACCGTATCCGCAATATCTAATTGACTCAGAAGTCAATATCCGATACAATATCCGACACAATATCCGTCACAATACCCTACCGCACAACATCCGACTGCACAGTACGCAGAAGAAAAAGAAGGAATACCTGTTGGTATCTTATTGTATTAATAAAGTTTAATACCAAGCCGTGCACTCAAGCAGTCCAGAGGTATCCGCGTGGCAAATCTCATAGATTTTGGGGGAGCAACCTCGCCACACTAGTGGCCACGATCTGGCGCATCGGCAATCTACAAATCTAGGTCAGTCAACTTCTTTCTTTACCGAAAAACTAGGCGGTTGCCTTGGAATCCAAACAACAGCCGCATTTTTCCTCTTTCATACTGCAATATTTTTCCAATATCTGAGTTCCGTTCTCATTACGGAATTCTTCAATATCCAATATTTCAATATCTTGAGAGAACAATACTCAATTTTCAATATCTTGGAAAACAATAGGGGGACTGAACCCTTCTAGCTATAGGTGCCATTAGGGAGACTCAATATTGCCGAAGCCCGAAACAAGGATTTCCACCCTACTCAGCACCAAGAAATGTCTCTTGAGGTTCAGTGTCAATAAACGCAAGCTCATTCTCGGTAGCCTCAAGCAGGATAGACTTGAGGACACTTCTCTAGATCCCAACATAGCTCAAGATAATCATTTTGAAGATACACAAATTGGAAGAGAGTATGAAAGCCATTGAACTAGAATGGCAAAGGTGGAAAAACCCTTGACGGGTTAGCTCCAGCATTTGACAGCACAAACGTTACCGGTAATGAACCCAAAGATTTCGAAGAGTATGTCAGCAAAAGTGAGACCAGTATCGGCGTTGCATTTGGCTACTTAATTCTTTTGCGAGCACGGCTTGGCACTGTTAGATCTTCGGTATCTCAACCAATATCTTCTGCAGCGGAATCCAGTCCATTCCCATCAATACGTCACGCAAGAGTGAAGCCATTGGAGCTTCCGCCCATTCCAATATCCATCTCTGGAGGAAATATTTGGGAATGGAAACTTGAAAACCTCCAACAGTTTTTGGGAGATTTTCAATTCCAATGTTCACTCTCAAGATATTGTGGATATGATAAAGTTCAATTATCTGCTTATTGCCCTCAAAGGAGAAGCAAAAGAATCTATAAGGGTATTCCAAGTCACAGGGAACAATTACAATAAAGCAATACAATTTCTTTCCAATAAGTACAATAACAGAAAAGCTTTACTTAATGCCTTAGTAGAAAAAATGAATTACTGCTCCCGCTCCCTGAGCGGACAGTCCATCAAACATCAGCGTCACCTCCTAGAACAACTCCAGGGCGTTGTGACCCAGTTGGAGGAAAAGGGCGAAGAGGTCAACGACTCCTGGCTCATCAAGAAAGTCGTTGGCAAATTCCCTGACTCACTAAAGCGTAGGGTGATTACAAAGAAACAGAGTGTTGCACCGTCGACACCTTTCTTGATGTGCCTGCTCTTCCAATACCTTGACGAAGTGATAGGTACAGAGGAAATGATCCTTTGTACACAGAAATAAGACCCAAACAAACGATAAAGAAAGAACAAAGATAAAGAAAGAGAAGACTTCAAACGTACCTGCAAGGCTACACATCCATCGCATGCTTGCACGCAATACTCTACTCCTCAAGAAAGACCAACTTATCTGAGGAAACACAACCTGTGCTTGATATTTGCGTCCCCTAAGCACAATACTGCCCAATGTAGAGGACGAAAGCGCGTCAGTTGTGGAGAGGCGCATCATACTTCCTGTTGCTTCAAAGCCAGCACCAATTTCTACTGGAAGACTAGAACCACTAGTGCCCAAGAAGCTCCGAATGCTACTCGGACATCAACAACAATAACAAAAAAGGGCAGCGGTGGCAAAAATGCCTACAGGAAAGCGCAGCACACTCACTCCCAAGTGAACACTACTACAGCATCCAGCGCACTCGCTTCCTCAATCGATGCAAGGGTGGAATCCATCCGCAATCCTTCAACACCAAGCTGCTATCGACAAATCGACGCACACGCATCGTTGTCTACCAATAGGAGAACTCACCATTGTCGATATAGATACAAAGGTCCTAATAAAGGTGCATGTGTTGCTCAACACTGAAGGTACACTATCCTTAATTGAGAGCGGCTTGGCCAACCGACTGCGCTTACCAGTACAGGACGTGAAAGAGGTTCAATTAGCAACATTCGGTTCTCAAGAAGTAAAGCAAATCAGATGTAACCGGGTACATATGGATGTTTGGGGCGCAGAAGGCAACCCTTGCAACCTTGAGCTGCTCTCACACAGTGTTCTCACAAGTGTTCACTTGAAACAACAAAGCTTGTAGACGACAAGAAACTCATTCGTTTTCTTGCCTCGCCTATGACATGGAGGAATGATAATAAGAAGTTAACTCCATCTATTCTACTTGGGTGCGATCAACTATGGATTTTTGTGCGAACTAACGAACCATCAATTTCCTTACCCTAGGGAATGCACATTTTACCCACTAAAATGGGATACTTGTTTTCAGGACGACCTAAACTAGAGAACAAAAACGTTTTCCAAGTCTCTCAACAGCTTCACGATGAAGTAATTGAATGGGAGAAGCTCTAGTCTATGGATCTTATCCAACAATACACAATATTGTCTACAGAAAACGAAACTTCTGAGAAAGAGAAAGGAAAATGGGGCAATTCTGGGCAGAGCCCATTACCACTAGATCTGATATATCGCTATCACTATTGCTGATATCGTTGGCTTGGCAGGGACTGCAAAAACAAATCGAACAAGTTGAGGATTTGGATCTATACTGGACGAGTCACTGCATTAACTCTACCTGCTCCGATTGCCGTCTAGAAAAGCTCATCCTGGTCGCTAGTCGCTTTCTCATTATGACAAAGTCTACAAAAACAATCTTCTACGCCTCAAACAACACTTGTTATTTTTCGATTCATGGTGCTCGACACTCGAAATGGCAGGCCAGAAGAAGAAGGTGGAACAGGAAAAGGAGGATAAGGAAAAGATGGGAAAGGACAACGATAAGGACAAGATCACCTTGATAGCCGATAGATGCATTCAGAAGGTCGACAGGATAACCTCAGAAATCGAATATGAACTGGACCAACTTTCAAAGATTATTCCAAACCAAAAAAATAACTGCCCTCAAGGCAAGAACACCATGGAGGTTCATGCAGAAGAAGATAACGAAATGACTATGGACAATCTCAGCAAAAGACGGAAAATTGAGAAAACAACGGATGATTAGTACTTACTCAGACTGATCTCGGAGACACCTGAGGCCACGGACGACGTGGAATAAGAAGAACATCCTCAGCCTGCTTTTCGAGAATTAAGCGACCGTTTAAATCGGGATCAGAAGAGTCCAACAAGAAGAAACTCTCGATATACGGATTACGACGAGGATGGCAGCCGTCACCAGGGTGTTAACTGCTCTCTGCCCTGACAGCAAAATTGAAAAAGATCTGGAAGATCTTGAGATAGGACTACAACTTCTTCCGACCAGAAAGATTGCCTACAGATCACAGCAAGTCAAGTTCTTCGTAATATGCGCGTTCTTGGAGATAAAGAAGCACATTCGTCTGATTTCTGTTCCGAAGTTCGTGAAGGACACCAAAGACGTCGCATCACACGATTTAGTGAAACGTGTTTCTACTGTTTGGAATGGTGTCAAGACCAGAAGAAGTGCGAAGAAAAAGAAAAAGAATGGTGGTACTGTTTTGCAGAGTTTCGCCGTACAGGTTTGTTATGGTAGAAACCGTTTTATTTGGTCGACGCTTTCACTATCGCGTCGTCTTCAAGGACCTGAAAGCAGTTTGGAGCTCCTGATCTGTGGCTTACCCGATCAAGCGCCCAAACGCGCTAGCCCAGTTGCAACAGCTCCTGGAAATTTGAACACAAAAGATCCCAACCGAGAAACCAAACTTCTGCGGTTCCACCAACGCTGCCGTCCCACTCGATTTGGTGAACAACAAGGGACCAATGAGACAGCACTGGAGGTCGTTGGATAAGAGCTGCGCGGTGTTCTCAAAGCCCACAGAGAGGAATGAATGGCAGAAATTCGCCTGTTATGGCAATGCACTCATTTCGGTTGTTCAGCTAAGGATTTCTCTCGCGGATATGCAACGCTTCCAAGATCATTCTGGCACCGATCTCGTTCTCGTAGGCTAGGATTTTGCATTTAATATCCAAATCATTGCCTTAGTGTACTTCTAGTCGATGCTTCCCAAGCGGTGTAAAGAGGCTTCCACGCCTTTTACCTGCTAGATGTTCTTTGACACGTACGCCGTCCTTCCCGTCTCACCAATAGACCGAACACTGAAGTTGGTACACTGTCCTTCGCTGTGTGCAATCACCATCCTTTCCAAACGGCCAAATAAAGCAGTATTCGTAGAACATGCACGATCATAAAGTCTATTGCGGATAAGATGACGTTTGATATTGTCCGTTGGTAGGTTCACCAAGACAACATCATTAGCCACGGTTTCACGGTTTCACGGTCGGCGAGTAAGCTTTTAAGCCTGGCCTTTTGCGTTGTGTCCCATAGCCATTTAACTTTGCGATCTCACATGCTAGCTTACGTGACTCCTCTCGTTCTACTTCGCCTGTACACATTCCTGTAGCCGTTCTGTACATGTTACGATTTACTGCACGATTCACAGCTTCAGGTTGAGCAGACTTTGAGTGGAGTAAGATGTTCTTAAAGCTGTTTTTCCGATACCACTTCACATGATACCTCCCACCTGAGCTCTTTATCTGCGTGTTCAGATAAGAAAGCCATCCTTCGTGCGGAACTCCTTTCGTGAACTTGATATATTGTGACTGTCGGTTGAGGATGTCAAACAGTACATCCATCTCTTGCTGCGTCGATGTAATTACGCAGCAGTCATCGATGTACCGACAGTACATAATGGGCATGCGCGCTATAACTGGCCTTTCTATCCTGCTCATAAAAAAGATAGCTGAGACCGGCGCAAGACGCTCACCCATAGCAAGTCCTCGCTTTTGAAAAAGTACTGTTAGCTCCATTTTGAAATATTACAATGGAGGCATTCCTTGATCAGAGCCATAATATGAACCTTAATCAATCCGAACGTCAGAATTTCTGTTTCATGTGCGTCCAACATTTCGGAGACCGCTTGAAGAGCTTCGTTGTTGTTGACGTTCGTATAAAGCGCAATTACATCGAATGACTCAACTACGCAGTTCTCTTGAAGCCTACATGAACGCAGGCGATCAAGAAATTCATTGGTGTTAGGCAAATGTGAAGGTACATATCGGAGTAGTTGACCAAAAATTTTGTTTAGGAACCAGGAAATACGGTCTGTTGGTCCTCTTACACAGCTGATAATAGGTCTAATTTTGTAATCACTAGCATTTGCCGACTTTTCACCTCCATTGGACAACTTGTGAGTCTTCATCAGGCTGTAGAAAACCGGGCAAGAGGGTGTATCCAACTTTAGTCTCCTAATCAATATACTATCCAATTTTGCTGTCTTTCCGATTGGTACCCACAAAGTATTCAGCCTGTGACATTACGTGAGAAACGCCTTTTCCGTAGAATGACCGTATACAGGAGCATCATTAAGTTGCAACTCCGTGATTTTACGATCCAGCGAACAAGGTAGAACCACGAACTCCCCTCCTTTGTCACTCACGGAAAGACGGATTTCACTATCTGCTGCGCGTTTTCGTACCTTTCGCAAACCATCCCATCGTTCGTTCGTCATGTTTGAGAACCTTTCGCGACCATGTATTTTGAAAATTTTAAGTACTCCCCATGAAAGTACTCGGAATTTTATGTCTTGTATGGGCGAAGGTTCTGGCTCCTTGTAGAACGACCATGGAAATGGAATAGGCGCTAGCATAGATTCTGTGCTAGTACGCTGAGACTCTTTGAGTACTGCACTCTTTCTAAGCTGATCTCTCAAATTATGAGGCCCTGTTACCACTTGGCGTTACGTTGAAGGTCTAATCCCTTGGGCGATTGAAAATGAAGACCCAAGGCTGAGGAAATCCAGAGCTTTCTCCGATAATGACGCGCCGCCTATAACAGTAACTCAAGCCCGATCTCGCGAATCGTTCACTTGTTGAGTGGTCCTAGCTACGTAGTGGTGGCTCGTAGAGAAGCTGACTTCATTGCTGGACCCATTTCCGTGTTGCTCGCTTTTCAGGGTGTTGTACTTAGCGCATAGCGTTGCTTTTGTTCTAGATCGAATAGAGTCACAGACCTCCTTCGAACCACGTTCAATCGCTTTCAAACGACGATCTGACAGTAGCCGTCTACAAGATTTATCTTTCGCTTTACATTTCAATAAGCTAGAATACAATATGTACTGCTTCTGTTTAATAGCTAAGCCTAGGATATTACGGTAGATGTCTACGATCCTAGCGTGATCTTCTGTTATAGCTGTTGCAACTGGGCTAGCGCGTTTGGTAGGTCACGCTAGGTCGGGTAAGTCACGGATCAGGAGCTCCGAACTGCTCATAAGTTGTCCAACGGAGGTGAAAGGTCAGTTCTGCCAGTGATTATAAAATTAGTTGTGTATGAGGACCAATAGACCGTATTTCCTGGCTCCTTAACAAAATTGTTGGTCAACTACTCCGATACGTTACTTCACACCTGCCTAACACAAATGAATTTTTTGATCGCCTGCGCTCATGTAGGCTTCGAGAAAACTGCGTAATAGAGTCGTTTGATGTAACTGCGCTATATAAGAACGTCAACAACGACGAAGCTCTGTGATGTTCGGATTAAGCAGTTTCACATAATGGCTCTGATCAAGGAATGTCTTGAATGTAATATTATAGAGTGGAGCGAGCAGCATTTCTCCTGAAAGCGAGGACTTGCTAAATATATTGTTGTATTGTTTGACATCCTCAACCGGCAGTCGCAGCATATCAGGATCACGAGAGAAGTTTCGCACAAAGGCTGGCTTCCTTATCTGAACACGCAGATAAAAATCTCACGTGGAAGGTATCAAGTGAAGAGGTATCGGAAGAACAGCTCAAAAAAATCTTACTTCACACTAAGTTTGCTCACGAAGCTGTGAATCGTGCAGTAGTTCGTAACATGTACAGAACAGCTACAAGAGTGTGTACAGGCAGGTGGAACGAGAGGAGTCACGTAAGCTAGCATGCGAGATCGCAAACTTGAATGGCTATGGGACACAACAGAGATGGACAGGCTCAAAAGCGTATTCGTGAGAAACCGTGAGAATGTGATGCACCTCCAGCTTCCACTTATATCGGATAAAGTCAGCGCAGATATTCGGCTATGCATTGCTCGAGCGGATCTGGCGAATGATGTTGTCTTGGTAAACCTACCGAGGGACAATCTTGGTAAACCTACCGAAGGACAATATCACGTCTTATCAGCAATAGACTTTATAATGGTGCATGTTCTACGAATAACTGCGTTATTTGTCCGTTCGGAAAAGACGGGGATTGCACACAACGATGGACAGTGTACCAACTTCAGCGCTCAGCTTGTGACGGAATATATTTCGGTGAGACGGGAAGGATGCTAGGCATATGTGTCAAAGAACATATAGCAGGTAGAAGGCGTGGAAGCCCTTTTGAGCCACTTGAGAAGCATCGACTAGAAGTACGGCAATGATTCTGATATCGAGTGCAAAAGCCTAGCCTACGAGAATGAGATTGGTGCCAGAAAGATTCTGGAAGCGTTCCACATCCACGAGAGAAGTTCTGAACTAGAGGCTAATTTCTGCTATTCATTCTTTTTTCTGGGCTTTGAGAACACCGCCCAACTCTAGCCAACGACCGTCAATGGTGTTTCATTGATCCGTTTGTTCACGAACTTGAGTGGGACGGCAACGTTAGAGGGTCCGCAGATGGTCGATTTCTCGGTTGGGATCTTTTGCGATGATTCAAACAACTCTAGCGCCTATCATTGGGGACGAACTTGAAGAAGAGTACATTAGTAGGGTCGGACAATCCTACTAACCTACTTCGCTTGAAATTTGGGCCCAAATGATAAACGTTTCAGTCGTCCGAATTGCACCGAATTTCGCCGCGCAATTCGCCGCGCGCAACTGTTGTGTAAATCCCATCGTCGCTTTTTGCTTTTCAACGCCCGTTCAATCGTAAGTAAAATTGAAGACCTGAAATTCATATTTCGCGATGAGCCTGACGGGGTTTTCATTATCGAGAGTTGGTGCAAACCATGGTCCACCCATGACGCCATATTAAGTCAGTGCTCCAGTTGCAATATTTGCAGGTGTGATCGCGAAGGCGAAAGAATAGGAGGTGTGATCGCACTAATCAACTCCTCGCGCTTCTAATCTTTTCGTGACCAAAAAAAAGACGTTAATGGGCATATCCAGTCCGTTGTTGCTCAACTCAATTTCGCTAGCCAGAAAATACTCGCGGTTTTAGCTTATCGCAGCCCCTCATGTGGCAATCCCTCCTTTTTCGAGTTCATTGAGTTTCTAGATAATTTATATGCAGAGTGCCGCGATCAAATTATGCTACTTGGATATTTTAATTTTCCCTTAATTGAGTGGAACACCATGCGCCATAGAAATTACGCGTCATCGCCGTCTTCTGCCGCCTTCCTTAGTTTTGCCCAATCCTTTCACTTGAAACAAATGGTGCATGAGGCTACCCACGGACTGAACACTTCAGATATCATGTTGGTTTCCGAGCCGTCTATGGTTAGTAACATTCGTGTGCTCCCTCCATTTAGTACATCAGACCACAACTGTATCAGTTTCGAGGTTGCTGACGCGCTTGCCAGCATTTCAAATGAACCCGAGCTATTCAAATGTTCTGCCAAGGGTGATTATGAGTCAATAAATGAGAAGCTTGCTCGGATTGACTGGATAAGCCTAAATAATTCCTGCAGGGCTATTGATGCATTTTATACGGAGTTCCTCAACATGTGCAAGCTTATGATTGAAGAATTTGTTCCAACGATGAGACATAGAGAGAAGTTTGAAAAATATCCTAAGCGCATACTTTCTCTCAGATTGAAAGTCGATCACCTTCACTCTATTACAAATCTGTTTACAATACCAAATACAAAAAGTATGCTAAAAAGCTCAAAAAAGCACTTGTTTGCCATCAAATATTGATGGAAAAGAGATAGCCTCTTGCAAGGTTACGAAGCGCTTTTTCAGTTACTGCAAGAAACGTCTCAAGCTAGCTCATGGTATCCCAAGTCTTATTTCGAGCGATGTTACTATTTCCGACGACAAAGCTAAAGCCGACTTGTTTGCGGAATATTTACACTCAGTTTATAAAAGGGCTTGTGACGCAGGTGCAAACTTGCCCGCTAGAACAAGCGATGTCCTCGACTGGGTGGATATAAACTGCAACGTAGTTTACGCTGCCCTACGCAAACTTCCAAACAGGGTATCCACCTCACCAGACGAAATCCCCTACATTTTTCTCAAGAAAGCTACCTTGTGCCTTGCCCCTCCTCTAACGATACTTTTAGATAGAGCACTGCTCCACGGAGAAGTGCCTGACCCATGGAAAGTTGGTTTAGTACGACCAATTTTTAAAAAAGGAGGTAAGAACGTAGTTTCAAACTACAGGCCCATCTGCCTAACTAGTTCGGTAAGCAAAGTGATAGAACGCATACTTTGTCGGAATATTACCGAATTCTTGGATGAAAGACGGTTGTTACACGACGTCCAACATGGTTTCCGCCATAGCAAATCTACTACCTCTGCCCTGCTGCCCACATTCCCCAGTTGGCAAAGAGAAGTGGATAGGAGAAACTATGTATTCATCTGCTACATTGACTATGCTGAAGCGTTCGACTCGATTTCCATATTTTTGCTATTGAAGTAACTCATGGCGTATGGTATTTGAGGTCAATTGCTCCGGTTTCTTGAGTCCTTCTTGATTGGCAGGATCCAAACAGCAGTTGTAAATGGCGTTACATCTTATTCCTATTCCACTCCAAGCGGTGTTCCTCAGGGGACTTGCCTGGGGTCCTTGCTGTCTGACGTCTATGTTAACGATTTGGTTGAATCTCTCCCAGTCGGTGTCTTCTGCAACATGTGTGCCGATGACTCGAAAGTTTTTACTATAAATGATTGCGAAATGCTACAAATAGCCATAAACACCATCAGTAGATGATCAAACATTGGAAACTTGAAACTTCAGTTTCGGAAACAGCAGTCATGTGTATTGGAGAAAACCATCCCAAAGTCACATTCTCCTTGACTGGGAACCAGCTCATGCAAATTCACGAAATGCGAGATCTGGGTATCAGTTATGACGATAAACTTGGCTTTGATAATTACATACATGGTATCGTGTCAAATGCAAGTTCGAGGGCTAATTTCATTCTGAGATCGTTTAGAACGTGCGATCCCCTCCTCCTATTTCGGCTTTTCGTCCTCTACATTAGACCTGTACTCGAATACTGCTCACCTATTTGGTCGCCGCAAAAAAAGACGCTAGTCGATGAAATTGAAAAAGTTCAAAGTAGTTTCACGTACCGATGCTTCATTCGAAAAGGTTTTAGTTCGCTCTCTCATGAGTAGCGTCTTCGGAAACTCGGAACTGATTCTTTGGACTTCAGGCGCACTGTTTTCGACCATGGACTACTTTACAAGATGACAACTGGAGAGATCTCCTTAAAATTGCGCGACCTGTTCGAAATCCCTCCTACCATAGGCATCTCTAGGGGTCACCCTTACCGTGTGCGACCCTATAAACCTAAAACGTCTGCCTTTAAGGACTCATTCTTCGTACGTGTAGTCAATCTTTGGAACAGCTTAGAATCCAACTTTTTCAGATGGAATGGTGATTCTCTGCTCCAGAGTCATCTTGCATTACGTCTTAAAAACTCTGATTTCGCACCTAGCGAAAGTCACCGCCTAGCCGTCCAGTATGGTTGTTTGATAAGTTTATATTTAGCTCGGATTCAACTGGCTTCACTTCCAAAATGATCTTTTTTTTAGGGACGAGAAGCGATTGCTCATGTTTTTTACCCTGGATACTGATCTTTCTCCAAGTCTCTGGTTAGCTCTACTGTGACGATTTCCTTTTGTTTCAGTGTTCCTTGGAATTTGTTCCCGGTCACGTATGAGTTGTCTTTGTACATTTCCTCTCTCAGTGGTTTTCTCTCTCTTGTAGTTTACTCTCTTGATTCTGCTGTTATGCGCTATGCCTTGCGGCCCCCTCCTTTCCTCGACGTTTCTACCGCTGTGGCAAGTGGATTTCAGCAATGTTAGCGGACTAACTACGATGGTGTCCGGAGTTTTCATCACGCCCGAAAGAACTTGCAGTGGTGGCGGCCCACTGCCCTTCTGCGCTGTCCTTCACTCCACTGCCAGCGACCTCCTTATCCCCCACTTTTTTTTTCTTTTTTTTTCTTTATTATATAACTACATCACAAATTAAAACTGAAATTATTCGATCATTTCATTGTTCATTGATGAGTTCCTTGTGTTCTTCCTACCGGTACTTGGGATTTACGCTGTTTTTTCATATGTCAGCTTGTCATGGCGTTGAACTGATAGAAATAAACAAACAAACAAACCAGAATCGCACGAATCGCTACACACCCACTCTGCGGATATCATTTGGTTGATCAGAACTTGAACTATGATCGAAGGCGGCCCAGCAGCTGTTCGCTGGATTGAAGGCTGCTTCCAAATTAACCAGCTTTTGAATTATTTGTGAACGATTATTTGTGACTGATTACAGGGGTTCTCCTGTATGATGCATTCTTAGCTGCCCGGGATAGGTTGTATCCCTTGAATTGTGTTTTGAGCTCTACAGTTAAGTTTTCTTAGAGCAGGAGAATTTTCTCCACAACATCAAGTTCAGTACTTTTATAGACAATTGTCTCGAATATCGCCCAAAGTCTTGTGATTTGCCACTAAAATTTCGTCAAAGTTGCTTGCGGAGGTTTTATGGATATATTGGAAGTTTTGATGGTTGAAATTTCACGTTGAATTTGCTCCAAATTAGGCCTGCGTGATAAGGCGCTGTTTCGTGCACTCTTCGTGATGTCTATATCTTCATCTGGGATAGTATGCTCTTCGTGACATCCTGTTTCCTTATTTTCAATTTGCGCCTCCTAAGTAACGTAGCCCAGTTTGGCATTCATTCTGTCTCTGGCCCACTTCGCTTCATTGAGCCGTGCCATTAACGTGAAGCGTAGGTCCTCAGATTCGGCCGTTGTTATGTACGAGCCCGTCTCCTCTTCCATCTGCTCTTCCGTCGCTGACTCTTTTCTTTCTGACTTTTATTTGCAGTTTCTGTGCTATTCTTTGATTTCTGTGTGCCTTTTTTCTAATTTTCCTGGCTACTTTTAGGTTATTGTAGGCAACTTCGCAATAGTGCTAGTGTGGATCCACAGGGTGGCTGAAAGGTATAGGACGCTTCATTTGCCGCTTAGTACGCCACGAATCGGATTGCTTCCCACCTCCATATCAGGCTTCAAACTGTCCAGTAAATAGTGGAATGTTGATTTAAGCGGAACAGTTGTCTGCTCTGCCGAGAACAATTTGTTCCGGATCACTCCAAACAGAGTTTTCTGATAAAATGCAAAAAACTTCTTCGAGAGCTCCGGGCGGCCGCATCTCTGACATGATCTGAACTAATCAGAAATGTTTCACCGTGGAACATTTCCATATCGTCAAAACCAGAGACAGTCATTGTCAAAAGCTGACGACGCGTCCCCAAAACGTCGTCGTGAGCATAGCCGATTATCTCCGAAAGTGTGGTTATTTGGGTTGACATCAGAATGCAAAACAATTGGACTTCATTGACAAATATGTAAAAATCGTCTCCTAACTTTTCTGGAAGTTCTCTCAATGGACACCCTACCAATCTTGCTTCGTGAGCACTCCGATGGCCGATCGTTCATCCTTCAACAAGGTTGGGCCCCTTCGCATGCCTCAAAATTCACGAAAACCGTAGTCGCTGCGCATTTTTTCAGGGTACTGAGGCAAGGATATCTGACTTTCTTTTTTGCCAGACCTCAATTTTGTAGACTTCTCTGTGTGGGGTGTCCGATGAGCAAGATCGCATGAAGCCCCTGCCGCTCGTAGAACGCTCTGGCGTTAGTGCTTCAGAAGGAGTGGGACGATATCGACGTTTGCTATCTGCGGCCCACTGTTGCTTCAGTTATCAATTGTCTAGACGCCTATGTAAAAGCGAAAGAAGTCTTTATCTTTGAAGGTACGCTTACAAATATGGCCTCTATACTTATACGTCCTATATACATATACATTTACATGAATATATATATATACTGACACACACGCGAACATTCTTACATTCATATTCCATAGACAAATAACACATGTACTTATACATGTACATCTTCTTCTTATCCTTTAGCGTCTGTCCCTCTTGTAGGCGAGGTTTCGCTTCTCTGACACGTTGACGCCACTTCTCCCGCTTGAACGCTTGATCGCGGTGGATGTAAATTATTTCAAGTCTTCGTGCAATGTATCTATTCATCACTGTTTTGGGCGTCCTCTAGGCCGATTTCCGGGCACGTTATAGTCGAGACCGTTTTACGGAAACTGTCATCATTGACGTAAAGAAAATCGGCCAAATCGTGGACTATGGAAGCAGCGAATGCCGTAGGCGTGGATGAAGGGATTCTCGATGACCGGCGTAATGATATAATACATACATACATACATACATACATACATACATACATACATACATACATACATACATACATACATACATACATACATACATACATACATACATACATACATACATACATACATACATACATACATACATACATACATACATACATACATACATACATACATACATACATACATACATACATACATATACATACATACATACATACATACATACATACATACATACATACATACATACATACATACATACATACATACATACATACATACATACATACATACATACATACATACATACATACATACATACATACATACATACATACATACATACATACATACATACATACATACATACATACATACATACATACA